>VYXC01013517.1:142976-346737 GCA_013397175.1 Platysteira castanea | reverse complement strand
TTCCCCAAACATTACTTCATTTTAAACCTTCCTACTGTAAGCTCTATGTAGAAAACCTTTCTGATGTCTTGCCTCACAGATACCTAACTACCTTTCTTATCTTCTTACCACAGGCCACAACATATAAAATAAACCCACTGGAACTAAAATACCATATCCTCACTATTTGTTACTCAGAATGCTTCACTGTCCATACAGTGGTGGTTGTAATTTCTTTCTGGAGATAATCCTACCATCATCTCATTGAACTTATTCTTGATGAATTAGGTACTCTATAAATAACTCTTCTAGCCTTCTAGTAGGAAGGTTACCATTAGCACTACTGTGTATCACAAAATATATGAATGCAATTGTATTAAGAAAGCCCCGTAAGGTAGTTTCTAATAATGCTACAGCTATTTAAAAGTATCTTTTCTAAACTGGAAGCCTCAATTTGCTTGAAAATTTATTTGTGTAGAAAAGTAATCAGTGGACAGACAGAAAGGTCTAGAGGGCAAATACAACAGAGGCTGGGGAAATGACAGAGCAACTTTTTCCCCTTCTGAGATCTTTTATCACACTTTTTTCACCCAGCTTTATTTTTCATCTGATGAAGATTTTCTTCCTGATCCAAATCCAATTTATATAGATATAAAACCTCACTCTATATCGATTTCGCTGTGGTTCAAAATGGTATTTTTACAGTACAAAAATTTAATCAATACAGCCTGAAGAAGCTGGACTGGTAATGGTAAACATACTAACAGATATTTCATTTCAGGCAGCCAAAGCACTGAAAACTGATACCACTGAAAAGGATTCCTCATTTGCCACTGCGAACATCTCTGTTTACCCAGCCATAGTACTGGTGTAAAGGAGAATACAGTTATGCTGGGTTTGCCACACAAGAGAACCTGTCTCTTTCTTAGAGGTGATACAGATTGGCAGGATGGACAAGGCCAGTGTGGGCAACGTTTAAAATAAACGAGCAGAAGTGTAACCTAATAGCAAGGTTATCGCACAAGGGCGAGGGGAATCACACAGAAATCTGACTAGGACATTTTTTAAATACCACTGCCCGAGTAAATGTGGACTTTCCTTGTCAAATTTGGTCCTGTTTTATAATTTGTCTTCACTGTTTCATTTCAAGTTGTACTTGTAGCAAAGCAGTGGGATGTCAGTCATCACTGGAGACTTATACTCTGACTAACAAGCTCTGAAATCCTCTGCAACACCCCAAGAACCACAAAACCAAGTGCGATGCAACGTCTACCTTGCTCGATATTTTGTTTGATAAGGAGACTGGTATGAAAGCAGTCCAGAACAATGTGTCATGAGCTATAATGAGTGAGATGAAAGCAATGCCTTTGTGCTCACTCACAGAGGGGAAAATGCAATTCACAGTTCCTCAGGCTGAAAAGCCAGTTGTGCAGGAAAAACGGGAAACCTGTTGAGCAAATGACAGACCACAAGAATCGGGGAGGGCATGAGGCCTGTGATAATGGTAAAAAACATGGAGAACAACCATGGCCTTGTGGGGAAAAAGGAAATAGGCAAAGAGATGGCTCAGTAGGCACATTCAATAAAGCTGTCTCACAGGTACAGCCTGAACTAATACAGCACCAAAAGAAAATAAAGATTTTGAGACACCTATTTTCAGCAAAAGTTCACCAGATTGTCTGAGGGGATTAGGATATGTCTTTATATGAGCACTAAATCGTCTGTAGTACACAGAACAACTATTGTTAACACTGACTCGGGATCTGCTCAGAATATAAAGCTTTCCACAATTATTTAATTACCAAGTTTGATTAGTAATACCCAGTAAAGAAGTAATGATTTATTTAAGCATTATTTGCAACAAGTAGGCACCATCTTTAATTCACTGGCTTACAGGATGACCTTTGGGTATGGGTCCACTCACAAAAATTGTGCTGGTCTGTGCTTTGAATGTTAGATGTACTTGCTAACTTCAGTCATGAAGATATATTTTACTTATCCTATTTTGAAAGAGCTCAAAATGCTGAAAAGGTGGGCATTGGCACTACTTCTCAATGTATTATAGGAACATCTATTCGGATTCATCTGTGTAAAAGCAATGGCAGCCCACAAGTGACAGAAATGCCATTGTTGCCCAAATCAGACACAGAAATGGCACTCAGAAGGAAAGGGGATAATGATTTACAGAATGTACATCTACACACTGGGACTGAATGCTTTAAAAGAATGTACTTCTATTTTTATCTTTCTTTTTTCACTGAAGAGCCAGTCTACATGGACAGATGGAAATCTGTTAAGCCTGGAGAAGAGAAGCTTCAGGGTGACCTGACTGTGGCCTCCCAGTCCCTAAAGGGAGCCTGCAAGGAAGAGGGAGAGGAACAGTGGACAAGGGCATGTAGTGATAGGACACAGAGAAATGGCTTTAAACTGAAAGAGGGTAGGTTTAGATCAGGTATTAGGAAGAAATTCTAAACGCTGAGGGTGGTGAGTCACAGACACAGGTTGCCCAGAGAAGCTGTGGGTGCCTCATGCCTGGAGGTGTTCAAGGCCAGGTTGGATGGGGCTCTGAGCAGCGTGGTGTAGTGGAAGATGTCCCCGTTCCCAGCAGGGAAGTTGGAGGGTGCCTTTAAACCCAAGTCATTCTATGATTCAGTGAAACAGTGAATCAACTGAAATAAGGCTTCGGTCTCTGTGTTCCCAACAATCAACCTGTATTACAGGAAAAACTACTGTGAGAAATCAAAAGTCATCACCAGCTTCTAAGTAACATCTCGGGTTCACAGTCAAAAGCAAAAGTAGATGAAGAAGCTGGCCTTGCTTCCTCCCGTTTTAGCATAAATAAACCATTCCTTGGACAAACTCAGCAGTGAGGCATAACAAGCTCACAAAACCAAGGAGTGTGGCCTCAATCACCACAAGTTCCACAGCACTCAGCATCTGCCTATGAACACTGTGTCCATCCACAGGAGCAGATGTCCCTGTGTTCACAGCTGAGTTTGTGCAGGTGAGTGCAGAGACACAAAGCAGCCCCCAGTAAATAAACCATAACTTCCTCTGTGTCAGCAGCACAAACAGAAATAGCAGCACGCATCTGGCAGCTGCTGCTCTGCCTGGCTGCTGCCAAACCAAAGGTGCAGCTCATGACTTGCATTTTTTCTGCGGAGCCTGGTACCAGCTCCTCAGAGCTGGCAGAGGCATCTCCAGGCTGGCCACCCTTCTTCAGGGCATTTTTGAATTCAGCATATGGGGAGCCAGAGCAGGAGCTGAACAATCACATGCCACATGAACAATCAGCTCTCTGCACTCTGTCAGAAAATTATTTTGGATCCCAAGGTGATAGACACTATTTTAACAATCTGTTTATATAATAGCCAAGGCTTCCTGGACTGAAGAGTGACATACCCGAATGTACACTATAGCTACAATAAACATGGAGTTTTTGTTCCATTGCCATTAAAATGTTCTTGGATAATTATTATAAATTTAATTTTATTTAAAACATATTAGTCACCAAAACATTTAAGCAAATGTCCTTAAGGAGGGCAGAGACTGGGAAATCCTTACATGTCTACATATATTACCCTTGTAACAACATGTACAATCAAAACCCTTAGAAATGCAGTGTGTACGGATGCTCTCGTGGGTTTGACTTTTACCAATAGCAATTGCCTATTTTCAGAGGAAGTGAAAATTCACAGACTCTGCTGCATAAATATGTTGAAATGATAGCTATTTCTGTACAACACTTACCATGACAACAAAAAACATGATAAATTGTGGTGGTGTGTTTTCCCACTCCTTTACTTACTAAATTGCCTGCCCTCCCCACATTGTCCTCCCTCCCCTGCCCTATTCCTAACCACTCCCTCGGGTTCTCCCCATTTGTTCTGTACCCTAATCCCGCCCATGTACCACCTCTGTGCCCTGGGACCATTGGTCCCTGTGCTCTCTCCGCCTCCCTCATCCCCACATAAAACCCAGCCCCGTGTGATGTGCTTGCCTCTCTGACTTGGGGAATCAGCTCCTGTGGTCCTGTCTGCACTGGGGGCCATGTGAATAAAGATCCTCTGAAGCCCCCCTGCGGGGAGCCCTCTCGCCTCCTTTATCCCGCCGTGTTGTGGAGCTGACAGCTGCCAGAGCCATGCAGGGCAGGCAGCCCCACTGCGCTCTCCGGGAACGTCTGCAGCCTGCCTACCATCACAGAAACTACAAACCGCAATAAATATCTGCTTTTTAGGGACTGATACAGCACATTTTGCACAATAGATGTTCTGAAATTCACGGAAGGACAAAACCTCTAGTTGTTCTAGTGCTCTTCTGTACCCTTGCTCTAGCAATTCCCACTTACGCTTTTCCAGCTGTGAGAAAACAGAAGCTCACTATAACACAAGAACCCTCCTTTAAAAGATGGTGGTATGGATAATTTGTGAGAGTTACCTCTTTGGATTTGTCTTAGCAAAATAAAAGCGGAAGATTTTCTATGTCATTTCTGTTCTGTCGTTCACCTAGGCTGCTTTTCCCCCTCCACTGCAGCATCCACCAGCAGAACATTGTCTACTTCAGTCGTCTTTCACAAAGGGTTCTTGTGGAGTACAAGCCTTCGGTCAGAATTTCCATGTTGACATTTTCTTGAACAGAGACTGTTCATGAAAGACCTTTCCATCCTATATCCTGTCAGCTCTTTTAGTATGGTTCTTAATCACTGTTCAGTAGATTGACTCCTGTGTAGGCCATGAGGTTGAGATGTAAAAGAGGGATGCAGGCACTTAACTACAAATTTAGACCCTTAAACCCTTTGCTTAGCTTACCTAATTCAAAGGTCCTTGAACCACTTTGGCACCTGAGTTACTACTAAAATCCCACTTATTCACCAGGTTTTGCTACTAGATAATGACAGCAGCTTTATGTTAAGAGCTCTAGTTTTGCAGTCTGCAGAACTTTACATGGCTGTTGCCCAAGGATCCTAAGTAGTATCACTCTCCCGGGGCTGGCCTAGCACAAAGCACAGTGACGGGGGACATTCCTGGGCAGGATGGACTCCCTGTAGAGGCACGATGCCATGCAGACAGAGAGGAAAGGCTCTGTCAGCTTCCCAGGAGGGTAAACAGAACCATACTGCCATCACCACAGCAGTTTGGGTATCTTGCTCCTGGGTAAGCCAAGAGTTGCTGAGATCGAAGCATCCAAAACTGGGTCTGTGGATTCCACCCTGTGGAAAAAGTAATACCTTGCTGTGGAATACACTAGGATTTTAAAAAGCTGACTTAACTAAATTGCACTTACATTGGAATGAGGAATATTTCCAGTAATTGCTGAATGAGGTGCAGACAGCAATAGATTAAGAATCTTAATTTTCAGGAAGAAAAAGGAAAGGAAAGGGCCATTATTTTCGGCATATCTGCAAAATAAGCAGCAATCAGTTGAAAAACACCCCATGTTTCCTCATTGTATATCTCATATCCTTGACTTATCCTGTTTCTTAAATCAATAATTACTATATCAGGTATTTTTGGTTCCCTGTGGACTGATTTAAACACGTAGGATAATTAATTTTTATTGGAGTGCTTCTTCACTGCCTTAAATTTCTCATGTTTTAAATTCTTCAGCAAAACATATTAAGTGTTCCAATCTTTAACTAGTATGTTTTTAATAGAAACCTTGCTCACCAGACATATTTTTGCAAACTCTTGCAACTCTGCAGGAGATACAAATCAAACGAGTCATAGGTCGTTTTTTTCTTTTCAATGAAATACACAGTAGTAGGGAAGAGTCTTCCTACAATGTCAGACAATGTACAGCAGGGGAACTTCAATCATCCTTTTAATTAGCAGAGCAGTAATAGGCAAAGCTCCTCACAAATTAGAGAAAGAGGACAGTTAGATGAAATTAAGCAAGTCCATCATCTCTTAAGAACAAAACAGTGAAGGATGTTTCTAGTATAATTAAAAAGTTCCTGAGATTTTTCTAAAATAGGGAGCAGAGTAGAAGCACCAATGTGGAACTGAGCAGTCTGTAGAAAATGCATGACATTACATCACATGCTGAGGAAATTTCAAGGCTATTTTCACTACTGCAAGCTCTTTGTAGTGAATATCCTTGTCCTTGGTGAATGAGAATGACTGACACCCATACACTGCAATTCCCTAAACCTGCAGAGTTTCTGATTACGATGAAATGGGTTCACCTAATTATTTTTTCAAGTTGCAGTTTTTGATGTTTAATTTTGAAACCTATTTGAGATGTCTTGAACTATATTAATATACTGAATTATGCCTTCATTTCTTTTTGAAGCACTTTACTGTTAAAAATGCAGACTTCTAATGATTTTTAAATTACTCCACTCTGCACATATCAATTTACAACAATTACAACATTTTGCATTTTTCAAAGCACTTCAATTTTAAAGAGGTTTTTTGCTTCACAAGATATCGAAGGAAGAGGCTGCTGATCCATTTTTACCCTTTGTAAAATTACCACCAATCTTGCTAGGAGAGCTTAACCAAAAATAGATATGCTAAATATATACCATCTCCATATAATCATTTTAGGATGAATGTTTTTGTGACTAAGAACTGCCAGTATTCTTTCCCCAGTCATAATTAGGTTGCTTCAGTGATATAAATGGATTCAGTTGAATTATGACAAATGTCCTGGAGTAAGGGGACAGAAACTGGCCTACTTTGGCTGAATAGAGTCTAAAGAAATGAATGCAGGACAGGATGTCAGAGGCATCAGCTCTGTCACAGATTTCTCAGTCTATAATATTTTAGGCACAGTGCTGCGATTAATTAGTGACTCAGGGCTGGATTCTCACCTGAAATGCACTGGGACTGCACTGGTGGTATCACTGCAGTTACACTAATTTGTGCAAGGCTCTGCCCCCCTGTACAACTCTGTCATCCATTTTCTCTTGGAATTTCTCTCCCTTAATCTCAAGGCTCCATGTTAAAGGTATCAGTCTGAGAACAGAAGATGAGCTCTTTTGTTCAGTTGTTGATGCTGCACCTTCCATTAACCAGAGCTTCCCTTAAACCTGACAGGAACAGTCAGTACGCACGAATTTTTTTTTTCTTTCTAAAAAGCACTGCCTAGACACCTCAAAGGGAGATGACTCATTAACATCAAGGCATTTGGGGTGACAGCCCATAAATAAAGCAACAAAGATCCATAGACAGTAAGTAGAAAGTTGACTATACTGAAGTCCTGGTGACATTAAAATAGTGTAATATCAGTCTTCCATCCTACTGACTGTGTCATGTATCAGTAAATCACACTCGTACTGCACAGGTCAGCTGAGACGTATGGTGAAGGTCTGACTGATCATGGATTTTCACATACTACCATAACAGGGTTCAGCATGGTGTAAAGATGCTGAGACTCTGAAATACTCCAAGGATGACCTTTTTCAGTACAGGTGGTTTTCACAAAATATATTATGTAATCAGTCTCACTTGGAACAAAGTATGAAATTTCTGCTCTCCACATCTCATAGAGGCAGGGGAAGACGAAACGAGAAATGGAACTCAATCTCTTGTGCATTTCTCTAGGGTACATCCACTTACAAATGGCTAAATTGGTAATGGCTAAATGTCGTTGAGCACTTTTATGTGACTTGCCAAAGGATCACCAAACTAGGAAAAAACCAAAATTAAATGGGCAAAGTGATAAACAAGATAGCAATAAATTAACTCCAAAACAGAAAATGCACATTTATATTGTGAACATTATCATGGATTTTTAGTATCAGTGCTTTATATCAGAGAAGCATTTGTTTTTTCACAGTCTAATTATTAGAGAGATGAAATCACATTTTCTTTTTTTAGCATGAGCTAAAGCCACTTCAGTGCTTGAAGATGACCTGTTTGCTGTATGGTTGGTGTGACTGCTGGGAACAACATCTTGGACAATGTAGAACTGTAGCAGTGCTGGTGCTGTTTCCTTTTGTCTTGGAAGCACTTTGAGAATCAAAATGGTGAAAGACAGCTCTTCTCACAGTTGTCTGTGGATCTCTGACTGAGATCAGCTTAGCTTGACCCTGATGCCTCTGCCTCCCTCCAGGCAAAATGGACATAACTCCTCTCACTCCTTGCAGAGTCCAAAGAATACTGCAGAAAGCAGGACAGATGACTGTTCAAGGGACAGCAAGTAAAACAACTAAAGAAATAAAGCTCCTGTAGAAGCAGATGCTGGATCTCTGTGTACTTCAACATGGACTACACCACAGGTAAAGGCAGCAAGCAGTGTCTGCCCAGGCCAGCAGGAATGGAAGAATCAACTGTATTACTTGAATAAAGACTGCAGGCTTGGGATCCTTGCAACTGGAATTATGACAGCTATGACCCAGTACAGCACTTGAAAGAACTCTGCTAGAGGTCACATAGAATAGCTCTATGTGGCTTCTCTACAGATTTCTGACATTGGTGTAATTTTGAAGCAATGAAAGCCATAGCTTGTTTTTGACTTTCAGCATTCAGGCCAGTTGGCAAATTGGCACGAGAGGCTAATCCATCTCCCTCATGGTAAATACACGTCAGTCTCTAACCATAGAGAACGTTAGAACACTTTGATCTTGTCCATATAATAAACCAAAGACAGACAGAAGGTGCTTTCCTTCTCCTGATCACATGTGGCTGTAGAAAATACAAAACAATGTTGTTTTGATTGGTGTAGCTAAAAATCTCCCAGTATTTCCAGGGTGAAATTCAGTTGATGCTGCCTTAACGAAGGCAGAAGAATCAGAAGCATATTATCTGTATGTTTGTAGTTAGCTGATAGGAAGAGCCTTTACAAAGATGCTCATAAGCAGCAAGGCAAAGCTTAAATGAAAACCACGTCCTCTCTGCGAGAGGTACACTGAAATCTGAGCTAACAAAGGAAAATGACTTCATGGAAGTTCAATATTGTAGGGCAGAAAGAGGCCAAATATATCTGAAACAGATATACAGCTAAGGATATTGAAAAGATGGATCTTAACAGAGCTGAGCAAAAAGCCAGCCTAAGTTGTGTCCTACAAGTAGTGTAGGATTAGCAATACTAAGTGTCTGAACAACTTTCAAGCCATATTGAGCTGCTTTCATTGAGGACCAATTTAAAAACAATGAAAACATATCCTGACAGCTGCTTTGGAGTTCTGCAAGAGGATTTTCTGGCCCTCAAGGGATGGCAATTGTCCGGCAGTAACTTTGGATACAGAAGGAATATCTGGAGGTGGTGCAATGAAATTGGGTTATGCCAGTCCACAGGTCAGAGCAGAGATTAGGCTGGACACTGGAAAGGACTACAAATAATTTGCCAGTCTTTCAGGTCACAGAAAGAAACATGATTGCAAGACTTTGCACCTATTCAAACTAGGAGTGGAAGGTGCCCTTTTTAGCAGAGAGGGCCAGACATAATTGAAACAATTTATCTAAGAAAATGGCAGACTACCCTTCACTTCCAGTCTCTGTGTGAAGCTTGAATTTCAAAACTAAACAGAAACTGTGAGTGTGAAGCAAAAACTGAAGGATGATTGTTATTTTTTGGTAGTGTTCTACAGAAAATCAAACAGCATGAACAACATGGTCTTTTCCAGCTTCAAAAAATCCATGAATGATTCCAGGGCTCAGGCTGGGCCTCCAAACATTGGCAATTCTTAAGGATATGCATGGGTCACAGAGCCACCCTTCATCTCTCTTCCTCCACCCATACTGATTCTTGTCTTTCTCCAGTCTGTCATTTGTAAAATGGAAATTTATATTGTTTGAGGAGCTAGAAATGGTATTACAGAGAAGGTATTATAGAGGTGGCTCATCCCTCTTCAGGTTCGGCCACACTGTATCTGGAACAATATATTCAAAAACATTCTAGAACCTTTGCTATTTCTCCCTTTTAAAGTCTGCCAAGATACAGTAACTTCCATTTTAAAAAACCCCATAAAACTTAATATAAGGTATCCTTGTATTTTGAAAGTATTTGGAATTTGCTGGGGAACACAGAAATCCTCAGGACAAGAGCCTATATTCTTCAAGGTGTTACAGAAAGGCGAATTTTCACAGCACTGAGAATGATGTGGTACAGACATGGCAAAGTGCAATGGTTTGAGGTAGGCTGAGAGACTGCTGGTCTCTCACTTACAAAGCTCTGCTGTTGCCTGACTCTAGATGAGCAGTCTGAGCTTTACCCATTTCATCCTCTTCATTGTACAGAACCTCGTAACTTCCTCCATTCACATATGAGAGCTCATTTATTGTGACCTCGTTACTCCTCTTATGTTTCCTTGCTTATTCATTTGATGTTTTCCTCACTCATTAAAGTAAAGCTTTATTTTCAACATGCACAGCAATCACTGATCCTAGGAAGAACATCTCAGGCACAAATGAACATGTATACTTCAGTCTAACACTCGGTGTATTGCCAAGACCATCCCAAATCTAGTCTAACACCTAAGAAGCAATATATATTTGAAAGGAGAAGTCTGAAGCATCTGGCTATGATGCCTGTTGTAAAAGCATGCTTTGATAACTCAGAAGACAGTAGGGATGAAGAGAGGTATTTTCTCTACTGATGCAGGTAAAGAGGTTTCCTTCCAAAAATGTTCAAAACAGCTTTGGAGGTTATTTATTAGCTTTTTGGTTCCTTACTTAATATCTAACTGCCCCATGCAGCTGACACAACAGACCCATCTGAGACTAACATTGCTTTTTGAGCTACAGTAACATTATATTAAAACAGAATTAGTTTGCAATATTTTGTGAATAAGAAATTAGTACATAGCTAACACCTGAGGACGCAAAAGTGCTGCTTGCAATAATTATTTTTGCTTCTCTCCTGTCCCGTGTGAAACCTTTCTTTCTCATAGAAGCTATCAGTAGAGTTTACAAACCAGGGACACCTGCAGACCTTGCTAACCTTTGTTTATGGTACAAAAGAGAAATATTTTGACAAGAGGACGTTGACCAATCACCTCTAAGAAGGTGGCTAATCTTCTAACCAATTAGGCTATGGAGAAAAAAAGATATAAAAGAGTTGTAAAATAATTTTAAAAAATCAATCTTGCTGCACATTTCCTGGCTCTTGGATCTCTCTTCTCCCACTCCTACTGCGGGATACAGCGACAAACACCTCTCCTAATTATTTGCCTCATTAATGGAAGTACTACTATAATGCTAAGCTTTAGAGAATATTTTTAATATATAATAAAATACAGGATAAAAATGAAAGCAACTAGGCTTTTGCTGAAATGAAATAATAAGTCAGTTCTTAGCAGGTTCCATATCTGACAGTGTCAGACTAAAATTGCATGCATTAATTTTGGAGTGTAGAATGAATGCAAGGTCTTTGTAACAACCACTGAAAATTATTAGCAGGTCAATATTTTGTTGCTTAAAAATTCATCACATAGAGGGACATTTTAGAAGTCCCTGCTTAAAGAGCATAACCACACACTTCAGAGATCTGAGCAGAAATTTATACTGTTCAAAGTGCTCTTCTGAATGATGATTTCTAAGAAAAATTGGTGACTTGGACCACTGGCTGTATTCCACAGTATTCAGCAAATCTGTCACTTGCATCTATTCTCTACTGGGATGTGCTACTTATCATCTGAGATTCTGGCTTTGTGAGCTCTATAGGGGAAAAAAATAGTACATACATTGGTAATGACATGCTCCATTACAGAGCAAAATGTGCAGAGTGCATTCATTTCAAGAAAACGAAATGTAAATGTACAAAGCACAAAGGAAATCCATTTCAACTCTTAATCAAATTCAGTGGGATCAAACCTTGATGGTCCTCTAAGGAAGAAAAGAGTTTTTATCCCAGCATGAAAGAAGATGGTCCTTTTTGTTTAAAGATTTTTTTTGACAGAGCTTTCTTACTCATCAGTCATTGCATTTGTATTTATTTTTTTTATGTATCTCTCTCAGAACTGTGGATTCCCTGATTGCATGAGCCTGACAGGTGCTCAGCGGCTCAGGTGGGAGTTGTACTTGCCTCCAGTGCATGCCAGGAGGCATACGCCCTCTTGCAGGACTACTGTTCTCACTGTTGTGCCACCAGGCAGAAACATTCTTGTCACAGAAAATGCATGCCTTATCCTGGGCAACTGAAAGCCAGTTGCTGACAAGCCCATAAAGTGCCATGCCACAGAAGCCTGGTTCATCCCTATCTTGTTTTTTAAATTCCTATTAGCACAGTAACAGCAACCACTTTGTTTCATGATTCCAGCAGAAAACACAGGCAATGCTGACAAAGCCAAGCCTCCATCATACCTGTTGAACAGTCTGGACCTGTCCACTGTGGCTCACAGCTGCAGAGTCCCGTGTCCAGGAGGAAGGTGCCATGCCCTGAGCACTGCTCCTGGCACACGGGCAGCGCAGTCTCACAGTTGACCCCGCCCCAGCCCGTGGAGCAGTGACATTCCCCTTGGACACACACACCATGGCCAGAGCACATCGGATCCAGGCAGTCCTCTGGAAAGCAGGGAATATACAACTTAGAGCAGAAAACTCGCACCTTTACAGTTATTTACTGGTGAAATACAACAGGGATTCAGATTTGATGATTTTTTTGTGCAAATACCCAACTGAAACAATGTTAACAAACACAAGAGACAAACAATCTGTCAATATCTGTGCAAAAGGGTAAGTCAAAAACAAGAAAAAAAAAGCAAGCATGTAGACTGTTAGAGGCCATATGAATCTCCTGTCACGGATTTTGTCTTATTTTTAAAACACAGATTCCCAGGACAGATCTACTGGTCTAAGTTGGTGAACTCTGTGCTTCAGTAGCAGGGCTGGGAAAGAGCTGGAGCAATTAATAGTTACTTCTGTAATTGTGCTTTCTATTTCCATTTGGGTATTTGTGCACTGTGTTTTATTTACACCTGGGAAAAGAAAGATTTATTCTTTCACCTTCCTGTGAAAAGCTATCTCTATAGCTGAAAATTTGCTACAAATAAAAGGTTATTCACTAAGACTGAGTAGTGAATCTAACTCAATGCTTGCTGAAAAAAAAATCTCATACACATAAAAAATATGTGCTGGGCAATTGCAGGTAATGAACATCTTCATAAAAGTCATAATGTACTGATGAACAATTTGCAAACAAAGAACTAAATTTGTTCTCAATTTAGATTAAACTATTCCTAGTGAAAAATTCAGGAGCCCTGTAGAAGAATTTAAATCAGCTGGTTAGTGCTGTATGAGCAGGATATTCTTTCACAAAGCCCCAGCACTGCTTTAACAAGACAGGTTTTAAGCAGGAAGCAGCCTGCCTTCTCTGGAGGCTGCAGGAAGACTGCAGAGCTGAAGGGTCTGTGGGGTTTGAGCATGGGAAACAATTAGCCAGAAGCCTACCCATGTTATATCATGCCTCAGCATGATGTTAAAGAGGCACTGTGAAAGTTCTGCTATGTATTTCTCAAGTATCAGCACAAGTACTGGTTTAATAATTAAATTGTAAACCTAACAAACAGTATCCTGTGCTACACGAATGAAGAGATGTTTTCTGCTTCAGGAAGGGAAGGCTAAATACTTCAGACATAGAGATGAATGGCCTCCAGTTTATAGGATCTTTCAACCTAAAAATAAAGAAGCAAAGCTTTGTCTTTTGAACTGCTATGCCACCAATTCAAAATCTTATTTCAGGATATATTTTGTATCTTTTGCAGCCTTCCAGGCTTGTGGACAGCACAGTGTAATTGTGAGAGAGGGAATCAGTGTTTCTGGACAATGCACATCTTGCTAAGCACAGGACAAAAACACACAGCAATTTTCTCTCATCCTTGATGCCATCATCCTGAGACAGCTCTTTATTTTGCTGATATTTTTAAATTAATCGGGTGACTCCATTTTAGGGATGATAATCTGACAGGAGAAATTCAAAGGACCCCCACAGCAATGAATACATGCAGTTACTGGTGCTCCCTGGATAGTACATCTGTTGCTATGTCTGTTAACAGCACTGCTATAAGACTAAATCATGTTTACATACAGTAAAATAATATTAATTCCTGACAGAATTCCCTAACGACTGCACAAGTTGTTTTACAATACAAACGGAACAGTCACGTCAAGGACACACTGTTAGGATAAAAATCCACCGTACTTGGTTACACAGGTTTGTTTCATCCACCATATTTCCATAGTTCTACATAATTCCACCTTTTTTTTTTTAAATTTAAGTAAGTCTCTTACTATAAAAATCCAATGTTTCCCCACTCTTGGTTTCAATAGCTGTCAGTACATTTATGTCATTTTTTTCCCTCTACCACTACCATTTTGCAGGATCTCATTATGGCAAGAAACCAAGCAACTAAAAACAGCAGTCAGCCTCTCACCAGCTGCAGGCTTGTTCAGCATCATGGTCTCAGTGAGGAATCTGTGTATTACTTGCTTTTTCCCATTTGGGTTTTCTTGGTTTCTGAAACTACCAACAACTGACTATGTCAGAAGCATTCTCTTGATCCTCCCTTTAAAAACCATTCCAGGTATGTCAAATCTATCAAATCCATCCTGGACATTTTTCTGACTAGAGAATTCAAGCAACATAAAAAGCCTCCTGCGTGTGCTACTCAAAAGAATTACTGAAAATGTCTATAGCAGGAAGCACAAAGTATGCTGTCACTAGCTCCAGGCTAAGGGGACGAGTGAAAAATCATCAAATCAGGGCAAGCACAAGGAAGAGTTCTGCTTTCTGATGCTATGCACAAGGGAAGAAAGTCAAAGCTGATGAGCTATCTCAGACATGCTGAGGGAAATAACAACTGCTTCTGTCTATAGATGAGGGCAGAGACGCATCAGTACCATAACCAGCAAAAATACAGTAACTTGTTCTCACAGAATTTCCCACTTTTTGTTAGCCAAGCCTTAAAGGATGCCTGTTTAGTGCCGTGAGCAAATGCTCCCAGTAAAAATGACACATGACAACAGAATTACACAATATGTGCTGGTAAACTGCACCTGTTTGCTGCCCTTTTGGCTTTATACTGTCAGAAAAATCTAAGCCGTAACAGAATGAAAAAGGGAAAAGCTGATTACGATCGTCTGATTGCTTTGGAGAACTACCACATCATGTTTTGTTTAAATGATCTTCTGACTGCCTTACCCTGAGCTTTTGGCCAAATAAAATTAAATAATTTTATCTTTTCAAATGAAAATGTCAACTTTATGTGATTGGTCCATTGGCAGTTACCAAGACCTGAATACCTTTACCTTTGAAAATTTTCTATCTTAACATTACTTTCTATGAGACAGTAAAGGTAGTTTTGAGTGAGATAGTACTGCTTCACAGAAGGCTGATCACATCTGTGTGAGTTTTTAACTACCTTAAAACAGGTGGAAATTGAAGACAAACATCAACCCCCAGGACTATAGAGAAGGAAACTTCACAAACCTTCCTCACAAATCTCTCCTTTGTATCCAGGGACACAGATGCAGACACCCATGATACAAGTACCATGGCCAAAGCAGGTTGGATCAATACATTGCTCTTCTGGAACATCACACTCTGGTCCTTTCCAACCATTTCGACACACACAGTGACCTTTCTCGTATTCTCCATTTCCGCTGCACAGCACTGGGCAGGAATCTGAAGAAGGGAAATTGACCTTTTGAATGTATTTACATACTTACATAGATTAACATTTATTGCATTTATCGTTCTGTAAAATTGCTTTTCCACTCCAGCTCCTCAATTCTTCATTTGGTTCAAGGGTTGTGACAGACTGAAATCTTTGAACTAGGTAGTGCAGCAGTAATACAATGTCCTTGTTTCCTCAGTCTGCCTCTCTTGTATACCTAATTTTGACCAGAAATGGGATATCTTAGAAAATAAAAACAACTCGCTCCCCTTGATTGGTCTCTGCAGAAAATTTGCAGGGATGCCTGATTTTCAGAAAGATTAATATTTCTTTCCTGTGAACTGAAGCAAGATCCTGCCCTTTTCTTTTTTCTTCTAAGAAAACATAATATCACTGAAGTTGTAGCCATTACTAATCTGTATGTAAACCAGCAATGTTGAAGCTTACTTTTACAATCCAGTATCAATTTCTGAGCCAACTGAGTCTTAAAAAAAATAAACTCTACATTTGAGGAGACATTGGAAAATCATGAGAACTTCTGGACAACATATGCAGCGGATAATGGATAATACTGACAGAAATATCTGAAACAGAAGTAAGCTCACTTAATATTTTTTTTGCTTTAATGCTGGAAAACCATCTCTAAGCTGCTTTAGGTTTCTTATCTACACCCTGTTCAAGTTAAGACTACAGTAGCATTTGATTTACTTACGTTTTCTCCAAAGTGAAACTGTTTGTCACTTTTAAATAACAGAAAACATCATGCTAAGCTAACACACTTATTAAAAAATGTATTTTACAACTACAGACAGGATGCAAATGGGGATGGAGGAACCTATTAAAATTGAAAGTCAGGGAGGGAGAAGTGGTTGATCCGTGTTAACTCAAGTACAGCATAAAGAAACTTTCCACATGTGTGCTTGTACTGTATCTGCCATCTGGCTGGAAAAAGGAATTTAATCTCCTTTAATCACTTTGAATCTTTGCAAGCCCAGCAGTCACACACCATAATCATGATCCCTGTCATGCACCATGGGTCAGTTAATATGAGATTACCTTTTGCACAATCAGGACCAAGGAATCCCGGGAAGCAGTGGCAGTGGCCTGAGATACATTCTCCATTCCCATTGCAATTAGTAGAGCAGTCATCCAGGATTTCTGTTTATTCAGTCAATTGTGCACAAAGAAAAACATAAATTGGTTGAATTTGAAATGAATGGCATCTTCACCTCACTCTGCAGGACACATCTACACATACAAATAGGTGCCGAAGCAGTAAAAAGCCCATTTTCATTCATAGGGAGCATAAAACAAAATTTCTGTTCAAGCAGCTTACAAATATTTATTAGATTTTGTCTTGACAGCTTTGAGATAACAGGTGCATCATTTATATTACACCAAAAAGCTTTTAAAGTAAGTGTTCATGTAAAATTTACCACCATTAAAAGCACTGCAGGAACCTGAGTATTTGCTGAAAAATGTCCACCTTAAACACTTTCTTTTATTGCTGAAGTAATTTGTTTGAAACCTGTTTATAGAGTAAATTGCCTTCTACGGTGTTCATTTGAACCATGTGAATGGAATCCCTTGGAGAAGGGCAGGATTTCCACTTCTATACTATCAGATAAACAAAAAATAGTCTTTTGTACAGTGATGAAATTCATTGTGATAAAGAACTAAGAACTAGATTTGAAGCAAAAAAACCCACCTTCAGTTCTGATCTTAAACTTGTCCATGTTTTATCACACGGCTTTGGATATTAAGCCACTTAACCTCACACGTCTGAGGATAGGTTCCTATCTCTACATGGATTAGCTGGTTCCAATTTACACATAGATATGCTACAGGAATGCAATGGATTCACTGATTTATATGGATTTAGCATAAAGAATATGAAGCAAATTCAAGCTAAGGTGATCCTGCGTGGAGTAGGTCACTGTCAGACCAGCTCCAGGACTGAGGGACTCTGCAGGTGCTGGATGGGAGAGGGGCTCGAGCCAGGGGAACTGGGACTGTTCAATGGCCACATCCACTAATAGATGTGGGGAAGTACCTCTGGCTGTAGGAAAATGGGAAACTTGATGCCTTTCCCACAAAATAACTGAGGAAAAAGAAGAAAACCCAGATCCTACAATTAACAAAAATGACTGATATACGTGTATTTTGATCTTATTTATGGGCACTTAGACAGATAAGGATTGGTTCCTCTCGAAAACTCCTATGGTTATTTGAAAACATTCTTTTTAGCCTATCAGTTTATACTAAAGAACTGACATTTGATATGCCTCTGCTCATCAGATATCCACAACCTGTACACAGATGTCTGTTTCAAAGTTAAAAAACCAGCACATTTATAGAAGGAAGTTTTTTCATAGAAATGCTGCTGGTTATTGATTTTTCATATTACTGTTCATTATCAACTCTTGTCTTGCTGTATGTGTGCACTTGCCTGCCTCCTCAGTTTTCCTAGAATCACATGGCAAATGATCCCTACACTGACCTGAAATGAAGAACTAATGGTTTGAGACGTTACTTCCCCTTAATGCAATGTCCAATTTGGGCTGCCCTTTATTTAGTTGACGGAAGTACTTTGAAGGATGCCATGTTTTGCATGCAATTTACCCTCCTTGGGAAAGTCTGATCAGAACTTCAGCCAAAGTGTCAGCAAAATCAATTTTGTACATAACTAACATGGAGCATCTTGACATACAATCTAACAGATGCTGATGAGGGGCATGGCTGGTTCACAGGAGCATTTGGCAGAGATGCATCCAAGCTCTTACTCTCAGGGTTTCTGGTCCTGGCTGATTCCTTTGTTGGCAGAGATGTCAAATATGACTCTAGACCAGTCTGGGTAAGAAGAATGTCTCAAGGATTTTTTTTTTTTAATTTTTTTTTTTTTTTTTGGTGGGAAGTCCCAAAGAAACAATGAAATTATGATGCACAGCAAACTAGGAGAAGAAGATACGCAGGTTATGAAAACACAATAGCTGGCAGTATTTTCAAATGCACCAGCAGTAGGTTCTTGCAGCAGTATGAACAGACTTTTTCCCAGAAATATCTTCCTGCAGCCATTCTGAAGATGAAATACAAGGATTCCTGCCTGTGCTGTGGCTCACATGCTTCCCTCTTTCACAGTCTCTTCTTTTTTACCACATGTAACATGAATTAGACTATGGCAATTAATTTCTTGTTTTTGAGGGGAGGGGAAGGGGAGGAGTAGAAGCTATGCTTCTAAATGAAATATTGTTTAAACCCTCTTTTATAAACCCTGCTGTCTTACAATAAAAGTAAACAAGGGATCAGGAGTTTGGATACTGGTCTGGGCTGGAGTTTGGCCAGATTTTATGGTCTTTGTAGATCATCTGCAAAGATGTTTCATAAATTGCTTGAATCTTATTTTCTCAGATGGAATTGAATAATGGCATATTTTCTTGCAGAAGATCAACTTTTTTTGAACAGAGAAAATATGAAATTTTACACCAGAACCAGTCATTACAACTCTATCTCAATTTCTGATTTTTTTCTTTTATGCAAGTCCTTCAGAATCTTGATATTTGAATCATACTGTCCTGCTCTGTAAGGTTTTTACCACAAAGTAAAAACAGTATCCACTTGTTCTAAAGAGCAGATGGCACGTCCATTACTAGTAAAGACACCTTGCTAAACATATGGTAGAACAGGTAAACTAAAGGGTATAGTGGTTAAAGCCTTGCAGCAAACTGAGACTGTCATAAATACAACACTTCACCTAAATTTAAATTCCAAAAAATTGAGGACTTCTCACTCACAACACCTACATCTGCAAACATCTGCCCACCTACACGTGTTAAAGAGGCAGGAGGAATCTCATATGCAACCAGGACGCTGCTTCTGTATGTGCCCTCTGTATTACAAACAAAATGGTGCATTTGTATAATTCCATAGAACAACAGCATCCATCCATCAAACAACACTTACAAACAAATCCACAAAAGATTTTCCAACTGACCAAAATACTGGAAATAAGAACATAAAGCCTGGATAATTTTTTGTAGAATTTATGGTTCCCATGTAAGTAGAGCAGGCAGACATAATCTCTTACTTGGAGCAAGATAAAACCAGAAATTACTCAAGCATTTAAGCTTTCATATAAAAATCTTAACACATAAAAACTTCACACTTAATTAATTTGATAATATCTATCTTTAATACACAAATGTTGCTATTTGTCTAACACTGGCTTAAACACAAAGTTGCTCCACTGAGATTAATTAAACCAAGCTGAAATAAAGCATATTTAAGAGAATACTTAAGAGGAGCTGGAATACATCAAATACATCTTTGCAGTGCAATAATCAGAATAACAATTATATTGTGATTGTTCTTACCAATAGCTGTAGTTAATACAAACACTTGCTCTACTTTCTTTCCATCATTGTAGAATGCCATATGCCAAGCTCCTTGATCCATATACTCGATGAAACCTGTCTCTTGCAGTGAAGTTAAGATCAGGTTCCTGGGAGCTTGCTGAGGCTCCTCTGAGTTTTTTGGTTCCTGTTTAATTAACTGTTTTCCATCCATCAGTTTTACAAAATCAAACTGAAATAATAATGAGCAAAAATTAACCACCTAGCAAATATTCATGAATCTACTCTGCATGTCTCCTTCAAACATGAATAAACAGTTGAAATCTTAAGAGGAATTGCCTAAGTATTCACCAGTGTGGACAGCAATTGCATAACCTAGTCAGTTTAGTTTCAGCTTATATATAAAAAGCATTATGGTAAGTCAGAAATCTGGCATCAAAACTGGCATAGCTGTTTGCTATGGCAAGGTAAAATCAGACTCACTGCACTAAATACAGCAGATTCACTCCAAAAATTACATCTCTTTAATGGGAATAATTCCAAAATTCCCAAGGTGTAGTGCCTGTGCTATGCAGCTATTCATCTCAAATGCCAAGAGCAGATTAAAAACCTGTTGTTCTATAGCAGATTTTTAAATCCTTGCCCCTTAATATCAATATCAGATATCAAAACCTAAATATAATTTTTCTTTATTTTTAATTTAAGTAATACAAATAAGTATATAGTTTTTACAGGAAAGTTCTTAATACCTAAGCAGGTTGATGCTGACAATTTCAATGCCTGTTAACCTCAAAGCACCACAGATTTCTACGAATCCCTGTTCAAGAAATATATCTATTTCTCTAGGTTTTTTAGGCATTCTGATTTTCAGTAAAGTTCACTGTCAACTCAGCTGAGGATCCAGCTTCAATTAAAGTCAGTGACAGCTAAAAGTTCTTATTTCTAATATCAAAACTCTAGTAAAAAATTTTTGAGGTTAGAGTAGATGAGCTCCAGTGGTCCATTATAAACAATCTTCCATGATTCCATGTATATTTATCACACTCTGTGGAGTGTGATCCTGATATAAAGAAAGATGAAAAATTTATTATCCATAGAAATGACAGCTTCATATGCCAAATACATTAAGCCTAAAAAAAAAAGTTGAATGTGACCAGCAATATTGCATATGACTGCTTAGCTAGGTTTTCTCTTGCAAAATCCCCAGGAGTAAGCACTCAAAAATAATTTTGATCTTAGAAATCACAGACAGCTTTTTTCTTTTCTATTAACTCTTTATACTGACTGTACAATCTGTTTGTTTTAAAGGAATCATAAAAAGATTAAAGCATTTTCAAGTGAACTAGAATTTCATAGAAGATGCTGGATCTACGCAGCAGGACAGTGTGTACCTGTCCAGCCTCCCAGACAGTCACATCCCTGAGGTCACAGCTACTGCCCTGTCTGCTATGACACTTTCCTCTGAGAGAGCACAGTTTGAGCTATTGCTAGAGCTCAGTAAAAGAAGAGGATAACCAGACTGTCCCTTCCTCCCTCTCTCCTTTGAAAGCATGTTGTGAACGCTCCTATCCACTGCTGTTTGAAAATATAAGTGTGATAGATCGGGATCACTTCCAATTACCTGAGTGTGAGTAGGTGGGATGTTTCTTCTGCCATAAATTCCCAGCAGAGAATCCTTCGCCAGTGAAATGTTAAATTTCAGGTACACGGGGTGATGTATGGTAATTTGGAAGCGCCAGAATAAACCAGGTGGGATGGTCTGCATAACTTGTGCTCCAATCTCTACTTCTCCTGTGTCTATGGCCCGGCCCTTCTGAAATACTAATTTTACAGAAACAAACAAAACAGTCAGTTGTGTATTTACAGTGGGTGAAGAGAGGTTACAAGGTATAAACGTGCCTTAGATATACTGGAATATACAAAAATCAACTTTGAACACTGATGACTGCATTTTTTATTCAACAAGCTGGAAAACACAAACAAACACATGCACAACGTATTTCCAACAACAGGTGTCATGGGGTATTTTTGTCCTGGAAATCTTATAACACTTTACCAATTATGAAAAGGAGGAACTGCTGCTGCTGTGTAAACCGCAGTCTTTGCCCATCAACTATGCAAACAAAACACATTCAACTGCGAATGCACACAGCGAGGACATTGGAGAACTCTTCCTCTGGCACATATTTCAGACTGCTGCCAAAGGGGCATTGCATAAGCTACACAAATGGACCCCAGTGAGGACAGAAAATCCAGCAAACCTGGTAGTTCAGAGCCCCTGTCCAAAGCCTGGATTTCTATTAATCACCATTCTTAATGGTTTTATTATGGTAGTGTTAATCTAGTCCTGGAGAAATAAAGAACATCTGTTCTGGCTTGGTCTTTCTTCATGAAACTGTAATAGGGGCATGACGAAAGGGAAAGGCACTCTGAAGACAAAACTGGCATAATTTCATAATGTCAAACAATAAATTTGTAGACATCTACAATATGTAACTTCACACATGGGTGTGAGAGCACTGAAATAGAAAGGGAAATGGAATGCATAAGGAAGACTTTGCCAAACTAAATTGGAGCTGGCTTGCTTTGCTGGCTTATATCACCATCTTTATGTTTTTTACTGCCTGTCTGTGATCAGCATTGTGACATGCTGCAAATCACAGACCCAATCCTGCTAACATTTGAGCTAATTCCCTTGAAAGGTTTGTAAAACTCTATTGAAATTTCCATACTTTGAACTAGAATAAGAGCAGGATAGTGTGTGGCATTAGAGGACGAGTCAAGATAAGATTGAATTCAGCAGCCATATCCATCTATGTTTCATTTCATTCCAGAATCAGAGTGAAAAATAACGAGGAGCAAAGTGACCGGAGCCTCATCTTTTACAATAAATGCATATAAATATCTAATCCAGCATAATGTATGTGAAATTTTATAAATCACCCCTGGAAATTAAAACAGCAGTAGCAGAGCTAGGGCTGGCTTTTGCTTGTGTGTGTTAATAACAAAGCCCCTCAGTGGGACCTTACACAGGCTTTAACTAGTGTAGGAAGTACTTAGCATTCTTAATGAATAGAGATTTAATTTACAAGGCAGGAGCAATTCTCAGGGTACCAGATCTTCCAGCTTTACAGCTGCTTTGTGTCACCAAACCCACAGCAAGAACGAGGAGCTAACTTATAACACCTCATCACGTAAATACATCTATTTTTAGATTAGAAACTTGTAATCTAGTACTCTAAAAATACACTACTTAGTTTGAGAGTTAAAATATTTCCAAACTGCTGCTTTAACAGTGTTCAAGGTGAGACTACTTCTGCCTGATTTGCTTCACGGAAAAAGTCTTGAATGTTGAGTTTTGAAAAGAGAAATAAACTTCCCCTGTTGGACAATGAAAGTGGATCCCTTCCCACCCCAAACCAAAAAAGATCCTACTTAATGTAAATTTGAAAACGTTCTCCCCTATTTCCAACACTCTAGAGATATTAAATCTTAATGATTCTTTGCAAGCAATTACCCAGGGTTAAGTAAAACACTATGGAGCTTTTTGGTGATATTGACACATGGTAATTAATGATTCAGTTACAAGAGTAGAGCACTAAGTAGAAAGTCAGGGATACAGTATAATTTTTGAAGTTAAAGGTGTTATTGGTCAGTGTTCAAGATCTTTAACATACAGTAACTACTTACCTTTTGAAGTGAGAAGGTGTGTTTCTTTGTTGAAAAGAAGAAGTGTTACGTCTTTAGTCTGGGTGAATTCTCACTAACTGATAGTATCAAATTATGCTGAATATCATATTAGTGTTGCTACGTACCTCGGGAGTTTTTCCACATTTGGATGAAAATACCTTTGCTCTAGCAACGATTTAATATAAGCTTAAAAAAACCCAGATGCACTCATATGTACATTTATCTCATCCCACAGGAAAGAAGTGCATGCTGCTGTTCACAATGCTAACAGGAAAATATACATACTATCTACCCCTACTGATAGGACACAGTTGCAGAATCTCTACCTTTCAAATGCTAATTTTTCAGACAACCACAGAGCATGGAAAGGCCACTGTAGGAGCCATGTCTGAAATGCATATTTTCATATTCACTGAGCCACTCTGCTTTCTTTACAAAAAAGGAATTTAGCTTTGCTTCTGTATTTAGTTGAACTAAGCAGGTATCTGTCTGTACAAAAAAGGCACCTGAAGACACACTCCTCACAGACTATACTTGTCTACTTTCTTCCTCTCTTCTTGAAAAAGTCCAAAATAAGCTTTTAAAATTACAGTGCTGCAATACAATTCTGCTTTTGTTGTAAACATATTTTTTTAATGACAAAGTATCCTTTAATTATCTATATTCAATTCCTTGTACAGCTCACAGTCTTGCTAACTAGGGTATTAATTCTTCCCTGTGCTTTCTAAGCACAGTTTCCTCACAAGTCTAAAGCAGAAGATAGATTCTTAATCACAGGTTTCTCTTGGCTTCAAAAAAGAAAAACTCTGAACAGTGTGATGCCAATTACCTCCACAAGAATGTACCCATATGCTTATTATTACTGATCCTGAAACAATCAATTTCCTTGTACTCCCCTGGTAAATACCAGCATCAATAGGATATCTGACTTTTTAATCACATTACTACATATTAAAATGTTAACTCGTAGCTGTGGGTCAGTGTGTTATAAAGTGACTTTTTGAAGAAATCTGACTTGCTGGTTTATAAACTTCATTTTCATTAAAAGATTAGTTAAAATATATGCTTTCGAAGTGTGGAAAAGCATTCTGTGCTGCTGCTTCGAGTTGGGAAAATGTGAGGTCACAGTGTCTGACAGCAGTTATTTATCCCTGTGAAATTATATCAGAGGCTCCAAGTTTACAGGAAAAGCACCAACTTTCTGTGGTATCTGGCTGCAGGGAAAGGAGTTGCCTGTTTCCAAGTGCTCCTTTTCATCACTTCTAGATGGAGAATTTGTTACGAGGACTGAGAATAAAATTACTGGTATATACTAAAATGATGTAAAGAAAGAAAACAAGCAAAGAGTAGCCAGAGCCAGACTACGCATGTACTAATTCCACATGATTTTTCTTGTGCTTTTCCAAGCGTATACTCCTTGCCAGCTTAAACTCTGGACAACATGTTACCCCCAAAAGGTGAAAGGGGACCAGTGAGACAACAGTGTAGGCCTATTCATGACTGAACTTTGAAACTACTGGATATGCCCTCAATGAAACGGCTCTGCTATCACGGGACTCTGTTCTTTAGTGTTATGGGGTAGTTGTACAGCTACACTAAAAACTGGGATTCCCAGGAGAAAGGCAGGTGGTTTGGGTTTTCACCTACTACACTGAGTCTTTATTGACTCATATATTCTTTTCTCTGTTCCCAACAATCTAATTTTTAAAGATTTTTGATGTTTTTGATATTTTTTCTACACATCCTTCTTTGGAAGCCAAATGCATTGGGAAAGCTTTTATTAAATCTGTAATATATTGACAAAATGATTTAATGCAGTTGAGAAGAACTATTTGAGATATTTTCCGTGGTGCACCAGGACAAAAATACAAAGGTGTCTGAAACATTTACTGCAACTCACTACAAATCCATTCTAAAGGATGAAATAATGAAACAACATCATTGTCTCCTTACATGTATTTCTACTGTTCATTTATCTAATATGATCTCTATCCTGTTGTGCCACACGGATTTGCAAGATTATTGATGTGTAGTGCAATCCTCCTCCTGGAGGGACTGGTACAACAATGTCCCACTTTGTTGCCCATTTTCAGTCATGGATCTTACCTAGAACATGAAAAATCAGATCCCTGCTTTGCTCTAAAATTTGAAAGCTCTGAAAGTCTCCTATCATTGCAGAGCTACCAGTAGAATTTTACTTTCCTCCTAACAACTGGAAAGATTAGGTTTCATATTCCACTCCCATCCACTTTGATCTGATCTGATTTATCCACTTTTTCGGATTACCACAAAAAGAAATGGCCATCTGCTATTTATGGTCAAAAAGCATTGTCACCGTGGTTGATGGGAAGCACGGGCCAGAGCTTGTGAGTAATACTGGAGTATGTGATCTAACAACATTAAATGACAAGACTTAAGAGGAGGGAATTGCACATCTCAGACAGTTCCTTCTCTCCATTTCACACCCTGGCTGCACAGCCCACTCCTTTCCTATCCTAGCTCTGGTGCTTCAAGAGGTCTGGTTCTGCCACTTCTGTGGCAGAAGATGATTTGCACCATGGCTTTAACAAAGCCATTTTCTGCTGCCATGGAGGACTGACGTGGCCTGGTTGTGCAGGAGACAATCCCTGCAGTGGGCACAAGGACGCAGGCAGCGGCAGAGGGAGGCGGGAGGGCAGAGCAGGGCTGTGCCCCTGGCAGCAGGGAGCTGACAGACTGGCTCAGGCGTTCTGTGAAGCCGTGGTAGATTCCTGGGAGCTGATTCAGTGTGACTGGGTCAGCCGGGATGTGACAGGATGCTGTACTTTAGCTTACGCCTTCAAGAACTGGATGCCTTGAAAAGCATGAAGATTTCTACTCTTCTGCACATTCTGACCTGTCAGTACAAAGGGGTTCACTTTGCCTGAGACTGCCTTTGGTCTGCAAGACAGGCACAGTGCCAAGCCCTCTGCACAACAGGGAACAAGGCAAATGTGGTCTCCCCTCCCTTGTCTTAAGATAGAAGCCAAACACTCTCGTCTCTTCTCTCACTGTGCTATTGAACCTTCCTTTTCTAATGGGCTGGTTGCTAATTTCAGTGAGAGTTCTGCTAAAGGAACCTATCTGGTTATGGGCTTTTCATACCTGTTTTAAAATTATACTAGAGAAGATAGAACCTGGACTCAAAATACTGTCAAAACGTAGAAAATACAGGATCTGAACAGCAGTAATGTCTAACTATTCATCATCCATCTGGCTTCTCATTTACACATACCTTTTTTTTCCGTTTTATCGGAAGCTTTTCCTCCAATTGGTGAGTAAGTAGTATCCATGGATTCTGTTCCTTTATTTCCTTTGCTAACTCCATTTTCATAGAGCTGCCCTTCCACAGGCTGTAGTTGCCAGGTTAAACCAAACAAGTGTACTGCTGCAAAAAAATGAAGACCAATTAATTGATGTCTAAACTACATCACCTTCCGTGAAAGAATATGAAAGAATGCTATGACCCCGTTTCTGCAAAGTCAAGTATTACTTTGTTCTGTTAGTAATAAATCAGAATTTCAAGGGGGCTAATGAGCAATTTACCATTTTACCTTAAAACTCAATGTTTAATTAGTTTCCACACTTTCTTTTGGAGCTCAGCCAGGTCAGGGTGACGAATTTCTACAGCAATTAATGGAATTACTTGCAATTAAAAGGATAACAGTTGAATAAATTCAATATTGTGTGACAGATTCTAATGCTGTATCAGTGTTGTCCCTCAGCTTCTGACTGTCAAAGATCTCAGAATTTGCTGACAAAAGCAATGACACCAACTAAACCTTCCCACCCTTCCAATCCAGTTTGAAGTGAAACTGTTCCCACTGCATTCTGAAACCTTTTCATTTAGGTTAAACACTAGCAAAAACATTGACTTCAGACTTACTCTAGAATTACACTGCAGATGAAAAGCTGGCTCTACATCTAAAATATATGCAATTATTTTAAAACACAAATTAACAGAAATATAGTTGTTACTTAAGTATGTACTAGGAAATCTACTCAATAATCCTTTTAGGAAGCTATAAGCTACATTTATTGCCATACACAGGGGCTGCCTACTCTACTTTGCCTGCAGAGCCATTCATGTTTTCTGCTTTCCTTTCTTTGTTTCTGATCTGAGGCCCTGAAGGATGGTTGGAGAAAGACAGCAACAGAGGATCTTATTTAGGTATAACATGATAGTACTGCAGTTAGTCTAGACAATTACCTAGGTCTTACTGAGAAGGGCAAATTATTCCAAGGAAGAGGTTGCCTTAGCATTGAAGTAAGTCAGCAGGCAGGACTGATGACCCACTAAAATACGGATTGAGGATGACCCCCACTGAGGAGCTGAAATTGTCACATAAAGAGCAAAGCCTGAGCAGCAGCTCTTTAGCCACATGCAGCAATTTGCACTAAGCAGAATCTGCCCACAGTGGGAGCCTAAAAAGGCAATATATTTGCTCTTCCTGAACCATGTAGGAACCTCAGAGACTCCCAGGAGAAATAAGTGTGGTCTAGAATGGGTCTTGCATTAAGAAAGTACATGGGTTTTATTCTGCAGTTGTACATACTTCAAGGAAAATACCTCAGTGCAACCAGGAAACTTGGAGACCATTTCCCATGTGTTTGGTCACAAGTCTCCCTTGCATGCTGAAAAGTTAAATTATAAAAATTTAACAAAATCCCAAGCCTTGAATGGATTCCTGTCAAGGGCTTGGGAAAAGTACCACAAGAATGCAAAGCTGCCAATCTACAGTCATTAATTCCAGATCTGTGCACTACTGAGTCACCCAACTACAGATACCTGATCCAAATCAAGCAAATGAGAGCATGATTACCGAATTAGTGAGGTGACAGTATTTGTGACAAATTTACTGCATCTCAAGCCACTCACTCACTCACCATCAGATCTGGACTCTGGAGACACTGGGCAGCACATATCCACTCCCCAGAAGAGGTATTAGAAACATACTCTTAAGCTTTTTGGTGTCAGTGGTGAGCTCTCAAGCCTGGACTGCTTCATATTCTATGGTCTTGAAATCATCAAGGGACCATGATAATACTTTGAAAAGAGTCTTGCAGATCACACAGAGTTAAGGTCTGAGTTTTAAGATTCTTAACACAAGACACATCACTGCCACATACAACAAAAAGCAGCTTTGACATCTCTAAAGTGCACTTGCTCCTGTCTTGAGCTTCTGGACATTATTATTATTTAAAGAGTTATTAACAACAAAAGAGAACACAGTTCAATGGGACTGATAGCTAATGAATGTACATTTCATCTATACTACTGCAAACAATTATATCAGCACCTGAAACAAATCACTAGAAGCAAAACACAACTGCACACATCAATAATAAGCTTTTAGTGGTTATGGAATCATGAATATAATCTAGTTGCTTTCTTACACTATTCCCATTGTTTTTATTATTCACTTCCTATGACAGCATTTGCACGTGCTGCAGAGGGCGTGTCTCAAAGCCAGGGCTGAACATGTGCTGCACCTTTTCCTTGGTGCACATCTTTGCCACATTACACACTCTGTGCATGTCATCATCCACCTGCACCAATTCCAATCATTTACTGGCTTTGTCTTTCTTCAGGCTGGGGAAGTGCTGTTGTTTTTATATCTTGTGCCAAAGCTTGGCAAGCTGGCAAAACTATCTGTATCTATGTTTGACAGTCAGCTTCCTCCTTGAGAAACACCACCTGTGTTGCAGAGAGGATGGTCTCTGCCAGGCTCGGATGTCTCATCCCTGGGAGGTGACACGGGGCATCAGACTTGTGCTAAACAATGGGCACAACTGAGGGTTGTACAGCAAAGCACATGGCTGTGAAAATAAGATCTGCGTGAATTGGTCTGAATGACTTACAGCACTGCACAAACCCAGTCATCTTGCAATCTTAAAATAATTCCAATTTTCATTACATTAATTATAGCTATTGAGAAATTACCTTCAGATCCAGGTGTCACTCTAGGACTAACCAGACTGCTAACACCAGTAAAGGCATTAATTCCTAGAGATATCTTTTTCAGAAGTTAGCTACAGGGAATTATAAATGTTTATTTAGCAGACACAGAGCCCTCCCTAACCTTTTCACTTTCTGTGATTCTTTTCTTTTACCTAGGGTATACAAAATTCCTACAGAGCTTTTTTTCCTACAGCATATGTATAGAATGTTTTAAATACACACTTATTTCACCAAATAAAATTACATGAAACTTTCACATCTCCATCTCTCAAATCTCTTTAGAAATAAGTAGGCATGTACTGAATTTCATTAAAAAGCTCAAAAGAACTTCGCTTTTGAGTTATTCTCCCTTTGATTATTTAGTGGATTTCTGGCTTTTACAAAAGGGGCACAGAAAATGCTGTGCAATTTAAGTATGGGCCACAATGTCATTTCCCACAGCATAAATCCATTTGCAAGGTTCTCAGCTGTATTTCCCATGTGTAATGCCCAGGTGTAAGACCCTACTCCACAGAACAAACAGGAGATGACACCATCACTCTGTCCAACTTAGTGCTGGGCTGGGTAAAAAGGAGGACGATCCATTTTCTGATGAATGTCTCTGACCTTTCCTCAGAGTTCCACCTTCTGAAGACTTTGACTGCAGTGCCCTTGAGGGCTGGCTGCTGACTAACGGTATGAAACCCATCATTAGGACTAAGGATGCATCATATGATGTAGCTCAAGCTCACACAGAACAGCCTTTGAGGTTTGATGACTACAGTTACACTAGAGAAGAAGCAAAAGCTACTCTGGCTCTGCCTGTCTGGCTTTCCAAAAAATGTCTGCAATCACATACCCTGTACTTTGCAGCACCTAAAATACTTCAGTTACCAGTAGGGTGCATAAGGTCACTGCTGAGCTGTTATAGTTTCAGGCAATACCTAAGGACCAGCAGGCAAATGGAGATGAAACAGCTTGTTAGCTGGCACGAGTGCAAAATTCACACTTTAGTTAGGAGGAGCTGTGGTGAGTCTGCAGGAGCATCAGCCCCTACCTTCCATCAGCTGGCCTAACCAAACCTCTCCTCTGACAGCTGAGTGCAGTATTCTCCCTGCTAGTAGGAACTGCACTCATCTGAACTGATATTCCTTCTTGGCTTGCTTGAACATCCAGTATAATCCCGTGCCAACAATTACATGACTACTTTGCTCTGTGCAATCTATGAGTTGCACACTGCCATGAGCTGTACATTGCTTTCACTGAGGTGATCTGGAGGCAAAATTGATCTGAAGGCAAAATTTGACCCTCTTTACATAATGTTGGGGGATAGGGCTTACACGATGGATACTACCATACCTATATTTAATTTCTATTTTATTAGATAGCTCTTTTTAATTCAAAGTTTCTGATAAAATTCTAACACAAAAGTTGACACAGATTTTTTTTTTAACATGCATTATGGATGTTATGGCAGAAGCTAAATTTGGAGGAGTCTGTAGTCAGTGGATTTGAAGAGACTGGAGGATGCCACAGGATTATGATGAACCTAAATTTCTTCCTTGCCACCCTGCCTTGGCCAGGCCACACAGTGGAGCTGTGCAGGGTGGTTTTAAATGACCTCTACCTCTCCAGTACAGAAAATCCTAGTCACAGTACAGAGCTTTTCTTAGCTAATTTATTATGCTTCTTAGGTAAAAAAATAATTATTAGGTATAAAACAGATCTCCTGCAGAAAAAGAAATATTAAAGGCCTACATCATCTACCCTTTCCATAAATTTCTTTCATGTAATCTCTCAGCAAGGAGATGAAAAGTGAGTGTACCTTAATGCTGCCTAAGGGATTTTCCTTACTTTGAGGCACGTTTTTGTTGCTTCACATTACTGCTTTAAGTGAAACCAGTAGGGCCATATCCAGAACAAAAGCTTGGGTCTTTACCTCTGAAGTAGCTGACCAGATCATTTACTTTGTTCAACATTTAAACAAAACAAATGGACAGCTCCAGACTGACTACCTCATCCCCACAATGCTACAGCATACTCAAGTAAATATCCACAAAGATACAAGTAATTTTTTCAGAACTCGCTTTGTAAACTGGATTAACCCGCCATCTGCTAGGAAGCCAATGATCTAATTTAATTTATTCTTATCTACCTTCTGTGTAAGCACAGCTTGTCAACTCTGCTGCTACATGTTTGGCAGAATACAAATAAGAGCCTTGGCTCCAGTGCAAAAGAGACAGTAGTGAGGAGATGTCAAAAAAGGCCTGTGCAATAAGTACTTACTACCTGCGAGATGGACTTCAAAGGACAAAAATCCTGCAAATGTGAAGTCTCTCCAAATTGCTGACCTCCACTAAAGGCTTGTGTTAACTTTCTCTGCTGTTTTACAGAATCTCAGTAGATCATCCCCCTGAAGCCCAGACTTCAGAAGAGTTGTAATAGAATGTATATCAGCAACTGACTACTCTTTCTGCACCTGCTCTAAGTGCCAGAAAATTATTTGTTTCTGTAACTGCTAGCAGGTTCTGCTTATAAAACTGGATTTCACTGTGGCTTGAAGCCACAGATGCATCAGTGTCTCAGTTCCAGTAAAGGTAAATTAATGAGAAAAATACCTGGACACCAGTAGGAGCCAGAATCAAAGTCCTGATCCTGACCTTTAGAAGAGGTGATCTTCAGTAAGCTCGTTTTACAAATAAAATACTATTTCATTCTGCTGTAAACAGATTTCAGAACTTGAGACTGTTAATATTTGATTCAGTCTTCATAATATTTTTTTAAATCCATATTAAAGTGGTAAGTTATTTTGACCATCTAAGGCATTTAATGAAATAAGGACTTCTTCCATATATTTGTTATAGCCATCTTAACTCTCAGCACTCTGCTCTTTCTCAAGAAGTCTTCTCTTTACACCTAACATATTTTCATACCTGAAAATACAAATACATCCCTCTCTCCTGCAATCCTCCTATAGGGATGATGGTTTCATTTTTCATTACTGAATCATATTTTAGACTTGGGAACAAACAAAACCTGGTCTTGGGCGACAGTAAACGTGTCTCCTCTGAGTACTTAGAGATTTGTGACAGAATCAAGCTCCTCAGTAAGACCCAGGATCCAAGAGAGCAGACACCACAATTCCCAACTGAGAGACCCTGATGTATCTGTCTCAGTGAGAGTCCTCCCAGTAAGGAGTTCAACAGCATTTTGGGGTTATGCATCTGTATTACAATATTTGCATAACCCTGAAACACTTAGCACTGTTTACTATACCATTATATTCTTCAGTGTACAGCAGTGTATTTTCCCCTTGAGCCTTCTCTGCATAACTCCTGTTTTTGCTACTGTTATACACTGTCCAAAGCGATGCAACCAATGTTATAAATTTATGCACTGAGATACATATGTCCTTAAAATTTGGCCTGGCCTTTCCCAGCGTTGAAACCATCACTCCTCTCCCTTGTACACAGACTGAGAAATGGCAGGTCACAGTGTCAGTCAGCACAGAGGCTTTAATTTCCTTACCCTCCACGTGAATATAATTTAAGACCCAACACCCATCTCCAGTGCATACTCATAAATAGTGATAATATCATGAAGGATAGCGACTACTTCATATTCATACTTGAGAATTCATTTGTATATAAAATAGTCATTTCGTAGTCAGGGATGGTTAAATCCAAGAACATGAGATGCAATTTTCAGAGGCACTGAACATTTGCATCACCTGCTGAAATCAATAGGAGCAGTAGGAGTTCAGCACCTTTGATCAATAGGACCAGTGATTTGCAAGTCCAAATCAGCTGCTGATAAAATGGTAAAGTATCATGGAAGAAAAATCCTACTCATTAATGGGCTAAAAATAACTACTAAATGAGCAGCCATATCACCCATTGTACTGGGCTTAAAGGAAATGATGTGGTGTTGGAAAAAACCAGAAGAAATACTGTATTTCTTATTATATCTCTCGTATTTGCCTAATTTACTCTTAAATTTTTTGGCAAGAGTCTCAGGAACTGCTGGGGGAGCTGCTGTAGCTCCCCATGCATTGCTGAGAGGCACCAACATCACTTCCCTGAGATGTGTCCCAACTCCTCACCTGCCTCGCTGCCCACCTTGTGGGCAAATTCAACAACTGTGCCCCAGATTTACATTTCTCAAAACACAGGAAAACAGAAAATGAAAGTAGAGCTTTTTTCCATAGAAAATAATTCAACACATTTACAATTACATCTCCAACAGTTTGAAGACCAAACATGCACTTTATGAAATAAGGTTTTTTTGGAGTAACTACTATGACTTTAGAACCTATTCACAGAAATTACTCCCATTAAAGTAAAAATATGTGTTTTACTTGATAAACTAACGATTTTCAATAAATCTGCTGTTAAACAACCATCAACAGTGTTCTATAATTTCCTTACTGTCCATATAATAGTCAAATTTATTTTAGAAAGGCCAAATAGTAAACACAGTCATTATAGGCCAAAAGAGGATTAATGGAGAAATAGTATTTTTTTTTAACTGAGTAGTAGTTCAAAGGAGAGAAAATATAGGAGAATTATGTGTTCTTATGTAAATAACTTGGCTACTGAGTATCACTGATAAGAGGGAAAGGCTGAAAAATAAAAGAACAAAACCATTTTGCTAGTTTATCTTTTGATTGAAAAGAAATCTCAGCTTACAGCACTCTGGCACAGGTCTCAGTTCATTACAAATATAAGAGCCACGTGTAAATTTTGATCTGGAATAAGCTTCATGTCTCTAAGACTTTGGAGATGTTCTGACTTGAGGCTGAGATTTGGGTCTCTTTTTAAAAGTAATGTGTAGTTCAAGCATTTAATGGCAGTGAAAAATACTTAAAAAAACCAATTAAGTTCTTAGATTAGGAGAAGAAAAGCTTGATATTAAATTTTGATCAACATTCATTTGGTCTGAAATTGTAGTTCATGGTAAGTTAATGCAGTCTATGTCAAAAAATACAATGATGAAAACAATTTTGCCTTTAAAAAATCTCCCTTATTCTTCCAGTAACAACTGCTGAGCTGATCACAGGTTAAGTTTGGTCCTGAAATTAAAACGAGTTGTTTTACAATTTGGGCCCAAGCCTGTAGTGATTGCTCAGACACAACTTCCCCTGACTTGAAGAAAACTTGATGGAGCGAGGGATCTGAATCATGGTGAACAAAGAGAAAACACTTGGGGGAGTGAATTTTAACTTCAGAGTGTTACATACGGTCTGAATTTCTATATTCAACCACTCATTTAAAACATGCACATTTAAACTTCTGATGTGAAAAGATATGCAAATATGCAAGCCTACAGAGGCAGTGAACTTCCAAAACAGATTATAAGCTATGATTTAAACCTAGAAAAAGGGAAAGATAAGGTATCTGAGTCATTGGAAGAGACCATAGACTTATTTAAATATTTAGCCAACCAGAGATGGGCAGCAGGAATATTCACTGGGAATAAGCTAACTAATACTACCTGAATCTGCAGGAAAGCTTATGCAACAGAAAAGTTTCTGGGGAAAACAAGAGCAAATAATGGCATCCTGAAAAGTTTTCTGAATTATAACTCCTGGTTCAAAAATGAATATTTTTTCCATAGAAAACATAAATAGAAATAATAATTTATAAAATGCAAGGACTTCTCCATTCTACCTGATTCTGCCTAACTAGAGAAAACATGCTACACCCTTCTGTTACCAAGATACGACAGACACATCTACAGGAGAGTCACACACAGCTTTTTAATTCAGGGTGACAAGGAGTGCTTCCAGCCTTCTCAGGCTGATGACATATAGCAGTATATCCTTAGAAAGTTACAGAAATTTCAGTGGCAGACTGAAATCTAAACAGGGATGAAAGAGGCAGTGCTTCATCCAGATAAAATCTAAATGGTGTGGGTGGGATATTATGTGTAGCAAACAGATGAGGCTGCAAAAATGATACAGCTCGTCCTAACCGAGGGCATATGCTCACCAGCTGTTATGTAAATCTGCAATTAATGGAGCTTACGAGATCCTCAGGTGCTTTCAAATCATCATGCACCAGAAATGCTCAAATCTGCTTTCCCATATGCATTAGGTGAGAATGTTAGGAAAAAATCCCTCCTGATGAGCATATTGCTGACAATAACCAAAACTTTGTCACTACGGGATCAAAAAAAACTCAGTGGGAAACAAGAAATAATTGAAATTTAAATTTTCACCATAGACACGTTTATTTAGAGAATATAGAAAATCAGTGGCCATTTATCAGTTTGGAGGTATCTGTACTTGTATCTCTGTCAAGTTTTACCAAGTATGAACTGCACTCTTTCAGGCAAACCTGAAATTATTCCCATTCAAGGTATCAGATATCAGGGATATTCTGGCTCCTGCCACCAGTGAACTGCCATCTAAAACAACAGTCTAAAGTGCGTGTGTGAGACAGCAAAAACAAATTAGATTTCCCTATGTTTACAAAAGCCACAGTCATGTTCTTAAATTCTACATGCAGAATGTTCTTTAATATTTTCAATTCAGATTGAAAACCCAATGCAATAATTAAAGTTCAGGCTAAATGTTATGTACGAAATCATACAGAATTGCTCTCCTATGTATGGTTGTAACCACATTGACTTCAAGCCACCTCCAATACCCCTGTCCTCCAAAAAAAAACCAAAACAAACCCAAACCTGGGGAAGACCTTCCTAGCTACTCTGACAAACCTGTCCAATATATTTTGCTAACAAAATCACAAAGTTGATACTCTGTAACCTATTTTTTAAAAATAAATTCAATAAAGGGATAACAAAATCTATCTTAAAGAACATGGTTTAAAACTACTTTTAGAGCTAGCTGTCGTTCTAGCAAATAATAGAACAATTAGGAGGAAAACCGTGTAAGATTTAAATGGTGATGAGACTGAAGAAATTAGGTAAGGGTAGCAAGGCTAAACACAATTAAACATAACTAGTCTTTCCAAACAATTCTTTAAGAGCAACAATGTTGTAAGGCATAATATGAAAATCAAATGTTTAAGAAAATATCACAGCAATTAAAATCAGTAGGAGCCCTCTGCTAGTATAAACATGTAATCTTGAGTATTTCTTTCTCTGTTAGGCAGCATCAAGGTTAACAGAGTAGAAAGTTAATGAGAATTCCATGTTCAACCTTTAGCCAATGCAGTGTTTTGTTCGCCAGGATTTACAAAGCACCAATAGCAAATATTATTTGTAAAACATGGTTTGTGTTAGTGCAAAGCAAGCAAGACAACAGAGCAGAGGAGGTAAAAGAATAACTCAGCAGAGGAAAGGAAGCAAGGCTTACCGATGACATAGGCAAGCAACAGTGCCAGGGTCACTGTGATAGCAGTGGCACTCAGAGCTGTGCACTTCCAGTTGCAACACCTGTAAGGTTTGTTAAAAGTGAAGGCAGGTCTGGAAAAGGTACTTCTAGGAAGAGGCCTAGGAGGTGGAGAGTAAACAGTATTGGATGTTAAGGGATAGTTCTGACTGGCTGCGCTGAAGATAGCTGAAGACCCAGATCCATGTTTAAACAGGAAATGCCTACAAAGAGAAGACAAACAACAATGTAAAAACCACTCTGTGATGTAAAAAGCAAAAGGAACTTTATAAGCACTGTATAGTAAATACTGCATATAGCCACAGAAAATATCAAAGACAGGAAAACGTGTATTTGAATACCCTCTGCAAGTTTTTTAGCCACACCACAAGATGTCCAGCAATGCTTTAGTGAAACAACATAACATAAATAAATTCTAAACTATTTTCCCCATGTTCCGGAGTAATGCTGAGGGAAGGTGGTTTCTCATTAGAGTACTGGAATCCTCCAAGATGAGCAGCCCCCTGTGTGCCTTTACACAGGTGTGACAGAGACATGGGAACCTGTTGCCAGCAGTACCTCGTCCACCCACACCTAACTGGAATACCCAAAAAATGCTAAAGCCAGTGCTACTGTGAACATTTATTTTTTACCATGGAATATAGGAAATAAAAAAAAAAGGCGACTACTTAGTCACCTGATCTACAAGGATAATCCATACTGAAGAACTGTAATTCAGTATGGATAATCCATACTGAAGAGCACAATTTCTTTACTGTTCTTAACTGAGCTATTTTGAGAGAAGTTTTCCTTCAAATGCTTTTGCCTACTGCAGTGCTTCTCAAACATACTAAGAAAGAATTCATTTGGAGACCTATTTCAGCATACTTTGCTGGACTGACTGCATTCAAGAAAAAACAGCAAAGACTTACATTAGCACAAAAAATAAGTATAAAAATGTGCCTTGCAGAACAGGCTCTGGTGCAGAAGTATAGAGTGTTTTTTTACAGGAGGAAGGATGGTTTTTCAGGACTGGCAAGAGGTCTCCAAGAGAATTTCGGAAAGGTTATTTAATGTTAAACAATAACTTACTGTGATATGTGCTCGAAAATTGGGGCAAAAAGGGCTACTTCAGGGCTGACCATACCAACCACAGATTCTTTTGGAAACACCAGCTTTCTTTGGTCCTTCTTTCCTTTGCTTTATCTAAGTGAGCAAGCTTTCTCAGTGCCCTCTTTTCTGACAGGTGCACCTCTCAAACTCATGCCACAGCACGCACCCAAAGGAGTTTAGAGCATCTTGGTGTTCCTCTGGCTCAAGCCATGAGGTCTGAGCTGAGAAAGCAAGTGACATGGTCCAGAATCCTCCCAATGGCAAATGTGCCTTTACACCTCCAGCAACACTCGAGACGAGTTTTTGAATGCATATATGGATCAATCAATCCATGCTGGGAGAATTTCTTTGATGAATACACAGTGGGATGTACGCAGGATCAAACACTGAAGAGTATGAAACATTGTTATACTGTGACATTTGCCCTTAAGAATATTGTAAATACATGTTCCTGAAATGGTAATTGCTTAAATGGTGTAATGAGTATGGTATTATGCATTTCCATTATAAGATTTAAAAAAAAAGGTTAGGGTATTCAAAATGCCAGATTATAGAAAATAAAAAGGTATTACAGAGCAGTTTTATCTTTTAAAGAGCCCTTTATTTACATAAAAAAGAAAGCAAATGAGAATACAGGTTAGCTTGCATTGCAGTTTACAGGGCCTGTGTATCAGGAGTCTTGTGACTAAACCACAAGAATGAAATTTGAGTATTAGTTACTTCTGCTTCATGATTATTACCCAAATGAACTGCACTTGGACAAAACTGGACATCTGACTCTGAGTACAGCATCCTGGCAGTACATCAGATAACACATTCTAGTTTTCCTTCCCACTGACTTCTACAGATGTAGATACAGACATTAGAAAGATGGCACTGCTCTCCACATTGTAATGTTACCTCTATTTTAGTTCAAAAATTATAAACTCATATACAGTAAAAAATTAAATTCAAATGAAGTAATATAACTGTTTACAAGACTATATAAACCTGCTTCCTTCCTATCAGGCCATGAGAGCACAGCTGGTTATTCTGGATTCAATGCTTTGTTGTCACACATGAAAACTTTAGCAAGTGTGTGAAGTTTTATTTCTCAGCAGTTAACAAGATACACAGTCACTTAGACTTTTGGTAGGAAAAAATGTCATGCCAAAATTCCTATTGATATTCAAGGAAATAGAACCAGAATCACCATATAAAATAAGACATGTTCTTAGATATAAGCATATACATATGAGAAGTATGTGTGCATATATAAATACACACACACATATACATACAAATATTACAAATATAAAAAGTAAATTGTTCTTTACATGGTTTACATGTTCAAGACATAATGACAAAAACCTATTTAACCTAATTTCTCATTTAAATTTTTTGGAACTTACAGCAGTATTGACAGTACTGATCGTCCTTTATGGTGCATAGCTCAAAGGCATCAGAGGTAAAGGGAAGGAAATGCTGAACAGAAAATTGTTATTATTAAGGCTCTAACAACCTGCAATCAATAGCCAGGAATAATTTCATATTCGTGCACAGGAATTTATGACAGGGGCTTGATGATAAAATGCTACTGTGCAGAGGTGCTTCTCTCTTAGCAGAAGAGTGCACAGAACCTGGATCCAGCTCATTCTCTTTTGGACAGATGACTCCATTCACACAGAGGAGAATTTACATTGCTCTAATTTGTAATAAAACTAAGATTCTGAAGCAATGGTACACTGAAACTGAGATACCAGTGAAATAATGTTGAGGAAATGTTTAAAAACCCAATTGTTTCCAGCTTCCATTTTTGGGAGAGTATATTGAGTACCCAAAGACAATTCTAAAGAATTTGAAAAACACTGGTGGCACAAAGACAAATTTCCAAAGCCAGACTGTGACTATGTTCTCATAAACTCAGATGACTTCTCATCTGTCTGAGCACACCACGGTTCCCAAAGGATGTCAGGACATGCTAAACTGTTGCTATCAATTCTATGAAATCGGGCTCTCTTTCTAAAGAGCAAAATAATAAAACCTGCAGTTCAAAAGTTTAAATGTGACTGCAGCCTGATGTGTGCTTTAATATTTGATCTAAGAGAAAAGAAGCTGAGGCCTGGGGTTTTTTTTGGTAAACTGGGAACACAAGAAAAATCAGAGCATTTATAAGAATGACAGATAACACCACTCCTTCCAAGGGGAGAAAAACTAAATGTTCACAAAAACGTCAAAAACATCCATAAAAGAAGATGATAATATTCTCTTAAAAAGAGAAATATAGGACATAATCTGTAAGGCATTTGTTAGTGAAATAAAAGTCACTTAATATTATTACACTGATAACTCCAATGCATAAATAAATATTAAAGGCTCAGTAATAACTTCACATATAGAAGAGGCAGTTGGAAAGCATTCCCTCTTTGAGGTAACCACAATGTCTGTTTGGCTGTTCATCCATCTGTTCATCTCTATAAATGTAAAATTTTTGAACTTTGAATCCTCTCAAGAGAAGTTAAATGGAAGAAAAAGATCCTGCCAGGACCAAAGCCCTCCACACCAGCAACGAAAGCAGTGAAAGCCCCAGTGAGGTTCCTCTGCTGCACTGAGCTCTCTGCCCTCGCCCCAGCCCTGCCCAGCACAGCACACCCTGGGCAGTGAAGGGTGTGCTGGCCGGCTGACCAGGAGCCACGCCTCCACCCGCCACTGGCATGGCCAGCAGAGAGCAAAGGGAGGGGCCCATTGGGAAGTTCAGCTGGCACAAGGCATGGAATCAGCCCCGTTAGTCCTGCTGATGGCAGAACCACTTTCCTGCTGAGGAGAAGCAGCTTCCCGGGGCTCATACAGGTGCTCTTGTTTAATCTTAGGAGCAATGGCAGATAACTCCAAGAGCACAGTTCACACAAATGATGAATTCTTAGCTAGGAGAAGGTTAGATAAAAGTTCATTTCTTTACATGCCTCGCCATCAGGATATTTTGTTATGTACTTTTGGCTTCTTATCTGGAACAGCAATTTAAGTCTTATAAAAGCTTGAAGCAACATCTCAACTGAATTCATGTGGCAATAACATAATACTATTACAGAAAGCAGATTAACCCCACACAGAATTCTGTAATTAAATTCTGAAAAAATATTTTTATATCCTGATACTGTAGAAATGTCCTTCAACTTTGTCAAGGGCTTGGTATCACTTCTGTAACTTTCTATGCATTAACTCTGTGCCAAGCATCTGTAGGCCCAGACCTTCATTTGTTCCTATAACATGCTTTCCTTCCATTTCCATTAAAAATAATGAGTTTGTAAGAAGAAAAAATGAAGAACAAAAGCAGACTTGAAAAGGAGCCAACAGCTAACTTGGAAACACAAATCTTGCTATACTTTGGCAAAAAATTAGTCTGTATTTCTCCTGGATAAACCAAGTGGGAATACATTTGTACCTGTATATGTTTCACATTCAGGAAACAGTTACCTAAAGCATTACAAATTGCTGCAAAGCTTAGAAAAACTAAGACTTCAGTTCAATCATTTAAGTTGCCCAATTTCTTTTCAACTGCATTTTATAGCTGCACATAATGTATGTAATTGTATATATATACCGATATTTAATTGAAGTAATTCCTTTAGATGTCAACAGAAGTGCAAAGGAAATTTTTAAGAGGCATAGCAGATGAAACATAAGAAGGATTCTGTTTTTTGGCACAGCCAGAACATATATAGAGATGGCAGCCAAATGGGATTTGGAACTGATACAGTTGCCCATCTACCTTGGCAAACACTGACAAGAAGACATTGGGACCTGCCCATTTTAAGTCACTTAATATTTTCTGTGACAGTAGTAAAAAGCAGAAATTCACTCTCTCCTGGTTTTCTATCCATTCTACTCTGTACTCAAAGTGGGAGGCGAAAGAAGAGGATACTTCTAAACTTACATACTAATCAGAGTATATTTTTTTATAAATCTCCCATATGGCTCTCAACAAACTATTTAGTATAAAAACAAGACAGCTATTATATATATAAAAACCAAGACACCCACTTGATCACAAAGATATGCACCCTATACCCTCATCTTGAAAACCAACCCAGGAAAGCTATATCTGAATATAAGACGACTCATAATTATAGATAGAACTGACCTATAACTTTATAGCCTTTGTTTCACCTTTCTGTATACAAGAACTGTGGGAACAAGGATGGTCAAGGGTGAAGAACGGGAGAAATGGCCATGAAACTACTTATCTAATTTATTTTATAATTCTATTTTTACATGTATAATTGAAATAAAGTTGAAAGCCCCCCCAGAGATTTGTCTTTGGGAACAGAACCACTTTGTTAAAATTTCCTGTTTGAGCTGGACTTGCTTTTTGAATCATTCACATAGATTTTTTTCCCTTTATTCACTGATGTTTTCTTTACATAGCATCTGAAAACTGAGCACTGTGACCCTGGATGTAAAAGGAATCTGTATCCTTCGCTTTTTGCTTCAGTACTGAACAACAAGTGATGTGATGCTGACTCACTCGTCTGTTGTTGCTGTAGGCAAGCTAAGCCTGTTAACCAGGTGACTAAACTTTCAAGTCTCTGGCAGAAATATGGGACAGTAACTATATAAATATAAGATGGTTCCAAAATCAATCAAGAATGGTTTCTACAATGAAACTGTTGTCCAAAATACAACAGCTTCCTGGTTTCATTGGCTATTTAATGAAATAAAAAAAAGATAAAACAAAAATTAGCACACTGAGGACAAAATTACCCTTGCATATACCAAGGGCTTTGTTACTCTGACACATGGTGACATCTCTACATTAATTCAGTAATTTTCGGAAGTGCTTTTCTGTGGCTTAGAACTTAGCTGTAGCACTCCAACTCAAACAACAGCTGAGTAAAACCCAACCAACGCACACAGAAATTTGTGATGCAAGGAAGGAATAAGCTCACAGCTTGCTCTATTTTTTTTTACTTCAACAAATTTTAAGATTATTTTGTGGAAAATATGAAAAATAGCAGTCATGATAATATTCATGTAAGTCATATAAATTAAATAATATTTGCAGAGTACTTTGAAACCATGAATCAAGAAGGATAAAAATCCCAATATTTTAATTTCATTGCCTATATTCTGTGGTTGGAGGCATGATTTAAAGAAAGGAATGAGTAACTGAAGTAGTTGCCCCTCAGTTCTCTTTGCCATTGGTTTCCTCCTATGAATATTCATACATATTTTAATTGACTTTAGTTACCAGCATTTCAGTCTACTTCCAAGTACCTACAGGCATATGGTCTAATCCAAGCTGTACAGCTACTGTGACAAATGAGAAAAAGTTTACTTGATAAGAGATGTATCACATTAGCTACATAAATACTATTTATTATTTGAAACCAGCTTTCCTAGAAATAGCTGTCCAGAAAATAGAAAATTTCTGGGCAGTAACATAACACAAACATATCTGATTTTTTTGGAAATTAAGAGGTAGAATTGTTTTCATGTCTCTGACCCCTTCTCACAGCCTAGACCCTTTGTATTAACCTGTATTTATTGTTCTCTTTCAAAATTTAGATTCAGTCTGTTTCTGGTTTTGTAAATGGAAACACTATTTCGTAGAAAGCTAAAAGGCTGCTTGCTCATTGGTGGCCATAAAATCACAACATAGCTTTACTTTTAGTTATAACTTTATATACCATCACATTATTCAAAATAATGAACAAAGAGTATCTGCAGTGTGATTGTTCAAGTTACTATATCTAGCCTCCATAAAAACCCTTGCACAAATACTATCCCACTATTCCAGGGAAGCCCACACCAGAGCTTCTCACAAAGAAAAAAATACAATAGAGTGTATGAACAATTTAAATTGCCTTATTGTCCTTAGTGGCTAGATCTCAAACTACTCAAAAGCAGGACCCGCAAGTGCCATTGCTGCTGACATTAAAGTTGTACTTCATTGTAGCTGACAAATGTTTTTATTTTTATTTCCATAAAAGACGCCTTCATTCTCACATTACTAAATTTAAGGTCATATTTACAGCTTTTATTTCAAGTTCATGGTCATATTTACAACCTTCAATTTATCTTTTGGAATTCAGAAGACTGAAATATTTTCAGATCTTTTCTGCTGTGCAGTGAAAACACATGGGACTCAATGAATTTAAAACCCTTGCCATGTGTCTGTTTTTAATATGGTCAGCCTCTATACAGGTTGATTTATTGTTTAATTAGGTAGAAAATGAGAAAATACAAGAGAAATGTCATAATAGCAAATACTGGCCAACATAATTTGAAGGAAAGATCATAAAGGAAGCCCTCCCCTGCATTTATTCTTGGAATAGCCCCAAATCCAGTCATTTAACTCAGGAGTAAGCTCCATTCGCAAACAAGTTCCCAATGAATTGCATTGCTCAAGTAGAAATTGTCTCCCTGTTTGGTGGCTTATGATCATTAACACCTGTCTGCCTTGGGAGCAGTAAAAGCTGCTCTGTTTGCTATGGAAACACCGAACTGGGGAAAAAATCAAGGCACAAAAGTGCTTTCTGTGTCTCTGCACTGGAGGCAAGATTCACAAGATCCACAAGATGCTCAAAATGCAGAGACCAAGGAGAAAGACCAAACCTTTCAAGATCTCACACTGAACTGTGTATTTCTAGATGTATTTTTATTTAATTATTTTTTGCTCTTAGAATCACTACAGCTTACACAGAAAGGGACTATGTACAGGTGTCTGTGATTTGAAAGGCTATCCTTGAACTTCCTGAAGAGAACAAATAATTATGAGGTTGATTTAAAAAGAACAAAGCTAAACCATAGTACAGAATAAATCTCTTGCTTGTTGTCAAAATCTACCCTATACTAAACAGAAATATAACCACGATATTTTCAGGAAAACAAATACAGCTAATCTATTCCTATACACCTTAAATAACTAACAGAGAAAGGAATGATTCCATCTATATGATGATTCACACACACTTCCTGAACTACAAAACTCTCAAAGTTTTCACGTGTTTAGAGACATAATCAAACTTTAGGGCTCTGAAATATTGCTGAATTGTAACTGAAAATGATAACTTACTTGAACCCCAAATACTCCTCTTATTATTCTAGTACTTCAAAGTTTTATATAAATTACCGATAATTGAATCTCAGGTTTATGGTCTGGTACCTCACTGTCCCCTAGAGGAGCTATTACCATGGTGATAAGATTGCTTAAATTAAGCTGTCTTTTTCCACAGGACTTGGCTCATTGCCAGTGCAGTGAAGGGAGATTTCAGTCCATTCAGCACAGCATTAACCTTACTGCCAACACTGCTAAATGGGCTAGAGGAACTAGGACAAAATTTGATTTAAAAAAGGAAGGAACAAGCAAATATCTTAAATACTGACACAAAAACAGGATTAAAACCCCCACTTTGAAACAAAATCAAAAGTAGCTAAATTTTGAGATTTAGACAGAAAACTTAAAAATTCTAATGCTTTGGTAATCTAAGTCAAAACTTAACTCAGAATAAGTGTGACCAATGGTTTATCCACAAGGGAACTGTAACAGACTATAACGAGGGTAAGAAAAACTTCAAAAAAAAAAAATCCCTACTTAACATCAAGATTTTACTTCATATTTGGAGATTTGACTGAAGTGGGACAATAAATAGCAAACAGCAGAAAAAACCCCAAAGCAAGATATGGAAACAAATACTAGCAGGGTTAACTGAGTTAACTAGCAGGGCATGGAGAAAACGAAAAACATTCCTTTGAGTTATCAGGGTTTAATACTTACTCCACAAAAAGTAGTAAGCTATGTTCAGATGGGCTGTCAGAGATAATGACAATGTATTACACTGTAAATCACAAGATTTGAAGTATTAGAGCAAAGTATCTATGAAGCTTGAAAAAACAATTATTTTAGTGGAAAGGAAGGGAATAGGCAATAGGTTGCAAGTACTTTATTCTGGGGGAGAGGGAAAAATCAATTTATGTAAGAGTCCAATAACATTATCCTAAAAAAGAGAATCAATGTTTCCCATGTTTTTATGTGGTGTGAGAGATCCTTGCGGTCTTTTTCTGGCAATGCTTAAAAATTATTTCTCTGTGTGACAATGAAATTACTCCATGTTCATAAGTAATTTTAATAATGGCATTGTTTATTTTTCCAAACTGTGTGTGCATGCATAGATGGAGCCTGCATTTGCATCTCTGGGCACATTACAGAGCTGAGGGCTGCAGCACAGTCGCTGGTTTGAGCTGCTACACCTCCTACAGGTACAGCTCTTCTTCAATTCCTTCAGCAGCAGGTGTTTGATAACATGTCCTCTGGAGTTTTAAAGCTGTTCTTAATTCTTATTTTTATTTGGGTTGCTTATAGTCAGAATAACTGCCAGAGTTAGAGAACTGGCCTTGGCAACGAGATACAGACAGGCTCTAATTTTAGCTTTGACAAAAGCTGGTGTGAACTTGAACAAGCAATTTCATCTTTCCAAGTCAGTCTCATCATGAAACAGTTGCATTAGTAAGCTAGGTCCTGACAAAACTGCTTTGCAGATCAGTGCATGTAACACCTCTAGATGAAGCACAAAACAAAATTTCTGATTTGCCCTTTTCTGTAAAAATATAGCCAGGTTTTACTGTACAAGAAAACTTTCAAACACATATACCACGGTACGTCTTTACTGCAGCCCTTTGCCATCTAATCTAGGGTTTCAAGTTCTAATTATATCAGAGTACATGTTTAATCTGAGTACTGCAAACACTTTCAGCACTACAGAATTTTCTTTTACATAAATATGAGACATTATTGTTATGAGCAGACTTATAAACTTGCTTCATTTCTGTCTGTCCAGAGTGAATAGGTTTTACAGTCACATGATTAGTTCTAGGAAATCTTTTCCTATCTGAAAATTCTCTAATGTTCCATGGCAGTAGATAAAACATCAAACACATGTTTTGTTTATGGATTAACAGGAGATATGGTTGGAAGAAATGCGTATTCTGATTTTTGCCTAGTTGTTACAGTAGGGAATACATTACTGTCTAAATCTTCTTTTTGACTGCAAATGTTCCAAATGTAACAAAAAATAATCTGCTTAGACATATTAGGTATGTAGATATTAGCAAGATTGCTAACATTAAAGATTTGGCACAGAAACATATCTTTGAAATGTTTCCCTTTATTTTGTTGGATTTTTTTTAATGGGCAGCTAAACATTAATGGAGAAGGAAAGCAAGGGAATCCAGATATTCGGCCCAAGTGCCAGTTCAATTCTAGCAGAATCATTCCCTGGTAAAGGAAGGAAAAACAAGCTGCAAGCCCTTCATTTTCTCTAAGGCTGTACTGTGCACTATAGAGTTCTGGGAAATGGTGATCACAAATGTTTTCTATTACAGTGTTCCCCTGCTACAGCACTTGTCTGCACACAAACTGCAGATACAAACAGACTGCAGGCACACAAACTGCAGGCAAACAGACTCATAGATTTTCCTTTTGGATTATCCAGCCTTTCAGCCAGCTTCGTGAGAGGCTGCTGGGAGCAACCAGTGGGGGCATGAAATCAGCTGAAACAACCACTGAAGGGTCGGAATGTGGAAAATTCCCAGACTTTGTGAATGACTAATGTGTTGCCCATAGGATGTTTTCCAGTCTGAATTCTTAATTCACTGCACAGCCCTTTATATAATTATAGATACAGCTATATATCTCTGTATTTGTCCTTTATGAGAAGCTTCAAATTTGCAAAATATAATAAGAAACCAGAAAAGTTAAACTGAACTCGAAAGAAAAATAAACTGCAAAGTATTTTCCCCCAATGAAGTCTGATGGAAATGTAGTGAACAGGGATGCAGAGAAGCTTAAAAAAAATCTACCTGACTGTTAATTGAAAAGAACTAAAAGTTCATGGGACAGAACACCCAGGGATCACCCTTCTTGCAGCAGAAAGTACAGCTAGATCCTGATACACCAGAAACAACAGAGATTTATCTTTATAAAGACTGTGTAAGCAGAAGCTTCTAGCTCCAGGATCAGCTGAACTAAAATGCTGTTTATGTTCACTTTTAAAGGAAAGTTTCTATCCTCCTTGATTCTTTCTGACTTTTGTCCTTAAGACAAATAAGGAAAGTTTTATTTCAGAATGAATTGGCATATTCTTCAATCCCAACTTAATAGCAGAACTAAAACTTGACACTTCTGATGAGCAGCAGTCAAGTGTTTAAAGATGTATATTAAGATTAATATTTGTAATAAAATAAAACCAACCTTCTTATAAAAGAACAAAATCTAGATTTCAGTGATTAATTGTGATAACTGGGCCTTGGACATTTGTGTTAAAAAACCCCAAACATTTCTGTGCATAGTACCTTATATTTTCTGGATCCAATTAGGTGGATGTCAGAAATGTATCTGTTTCAACCAAACACAACTTTCACAAACTCTTGTACTTTATGTGCTTTAAAATGGCAAAACCCAAAGGAAACCCTAGTTAAAACGTCTTGGTGCTCTGTTCACAATGAAGAGGAAGAAGACTGAAGAAAATCAAGATCTTGTTTTAAAAATCAAGCTGTAGTTGAAAGTCACCAAATTGGCTAATACTTATTAGGAACAAATGAAAAAAAAAGCTTATTATAGTGAAAATGTCAGAGGAAATTGTGCAGAGCTTTGGGTACTGAAATGTAAGTTGCCTGAATACAGAATGTGCTTGCTATCAATTGTTTTTCGGAGTAGATTATTTGTGTAAATTGTGAATGATCCTGAAGTTGAACCCTCCCTTCACCAGCTCCCAGAGGTAAGTCTTGCCATGCCCGCACACTACCTGGCTCAGTATCATTTCTCCATTGCCAAATGATTATCAAATTGTATTCTTTGGCTGTATATGCAATAAAGTATTTAAATATGTATTGAGGAAAGTATTATTTTAGTATGATTTCTGGTATTTTCTTATTCACAGGAAAGCTGCAGCCTGACTAGGTGATCCCCAAAGGTCCCTTCAAACCCCAACCATTCCTGACTCTGTGTGACTCCAGAAGTGCCAAAGTACACTGATTAAACCAAACTTCTATTTGCTGGTTACAAAATGGCCCTGGGAGAATGTGGAAGGGCAAGACAAATACATAAGCACAAATCCTGACCACACACAACCATAAAATACCACTGTAACCTACACATCTTAAAGAAATCACTATCTTCCAAAACTTTGCAAAATGTGCTTTTTTGAGTATTGATGGTTTAGATGAATCAAGCAAATAAGGCCTCATGTGGCTACTTGGGATGGCCTCAAAGCAAAACACACTGGCATGTCCTGAACGACAGACTTGTCATTGCCCGTCACCAGCTCGTGTCAATGTCAGGCCTCCTCCCTCTCTTGTTTCTTTTTCCCTCGACACCTGAGGTGCGCTGTGCACAGCCTGTCCATACCTGGTCTCCAGCGGGATGTTGCTGTTCAAGACCCAGCTGTTATGAAGATGCACCGACTCTTGTGTACTGGTGGGGGGCGTGGGGGCAGCAGGGCTGGGCTGGCTGCGGGTGGTCATTGATCTCCTCTGCAGGGAGTCGGCGGAGGGCGGCGGCTTCCTGGCGCAGGTGCAGGCGTGCGGCGGGGGAGGCGGCGGTGGCAGCGGTCTGAAGGTGAACTGGTTATGTGGGCTACCAGGCATATCTGAAACAACATGGGAAAGACAGCGAAACGCACGGAGGGTTATTATTTTAGAAAGATCAAGATGGTTGCTTTTCAGTTAGTGGTTCATTTCTGTTCATCTTAATTAAAAAAGGAAAGAGGAGACTGAAGTCTTAAACTGAGGGATGAGAGATTTACATGAGATATTAGGAATTAAATCTTTGTTGTGCCGGCACAGGCTGCCCAGAGAAGCTGTGGCTGACCCATGCCTGGAAGTGTTCAAGGCCAGGCTGGACAGGGCTTGGAGCAACCTGGGATACTGGAAGGTGTCCCTGCCCATGGCAGCGGGTTGGAACAAGATGATCTTTAAGATCCCTTCCAACGCAAACCATTCTGTGATACATTTATTATTGGGAATCAAGCATTGTGCTTTATCATGTTCTTAACCCTGTTTCCTGTGAATGTAGCTGCAATATTTGAAATAATTTAAAATGTAACAGTCTATTGAAACAGAGACTATCAGATACAGACACACCCTACAGCACTGTTAATTCAACAACAGCAAAACAAACAAAGCCCAAAAAAACAAGAAGAAAAAAGTAAGGTGGTATGACATTCATCTAATTTGTCAGAATTTTTTGGGGATGAAGGTAAGGAAAGATAAGTCGACACTGAACTGCAGCACAGTCACCAATTGGTTTCACAAGGTATAATTCTCATTTAAAGCATCTATGAAAGAAATAGTATAAAAATCAGTCTTGCACTTCAATGTCAGAGAGAAAATGACTGAATAAGTCCTACCACCTAACAAACATCTTTCATAAAACAATATTAACACATTCCTGCATTTGTTAAATGGGGGCTGAGAAAAGATCTCTGAAGCACATAATCCAGACACCCAGAGAAACGCTTTTATGGCAGCTACAGGCAGATGAGCTGGCAGGGAGGTCATAGCCACTGGACCAGTCTGAGAAGGACACAGAGTCAAAGATGCCTGTGGTGGGTACCCAAGGCCCTGCTCCCTGTGCTGCCACTGCCCTATGGGACCCTCAGGCTGCCCCCATACCCCAAAGGGATTCTGTACCTACACAGGGTCCTGTCCTGTACTAACAAATGCTGCCACACAGCTCAAGGTGGCTCAGCCTGAGCCCCTGAGCTTCAATTCTCCTGCAAAGGACAACAAAGGCACAAACATGGTGCAACAGTACTTTGAAGGAGCAGTAAAACCTTGTTTTCTCTACTTCCCCAAAGTCTCCAAAGACTCTCAGTACAGCCAGGTACACAGCTATGGACAATAGCAAACACTTTGTAAAGAAGATAGCGGTAAAAATTGCTGCCAGATTGAGTGATCTGTGAACTTGTTAACCTGAACTCCTTCAGCTCCTTCACCTCAGTGTATAACGCAGCTTTATCCCACTTCTGTACTTACCCTCACTCTCCCTTTTACCTTAGCAGATGTCCAGTTGAATTTGCACAAATCCAGCTGGAGCGAAGCTCTGATGAACCTGCAAAAATTCCCTGCAAGGAACTGTTGCCATCCATTTACAACACTTGCCTTCTTTACATTATGACATGATGTGTCTTCAAGTCTAAAGATGAAGTGCATTCCCTCCTTTCCTGGAATGGCTTGTGGAAAAAAAGCACCTTTTTCTCCATGACAGTCCCAGCTTACCCCAACTGGAGAAACAAGGTTGTTTAGTGCTCCACATAAGCTTTTCAATGCTGTGGTAAGCAAAGCTGTCACGGATTTGGCCCAGGCTTAATTCTTTTAATTTCATAGATCTTTTATCAAGGCAGCATTCTTACAGTTGCACTAAGGTTTATGCTATAATATTCATTTGCATATACCAGAAAAGCATTTCTAAGCATATTAGAAAATTGGAGACCTCAGTAAATTAAATCACTGGAGTCAACAGTCCAGGGCTCCAAAATAATCTGCTAAGGAACTTTCATAAAATAATTAATCTAGGTAAATCCTGTATCCAGTTATTTTACAACTGAAAGCTACCCAAATTTTGCACATAATATTTGATGTCCAGCATCCTTACGTATTTGATCAATGACATTCCCTTACTTAAGGTATCAATCTTAAATCCACTCCACAGAAAATTTTCAGGATTATTATACAACCTATAATATCATGACAAGCCATTTCAATGGTTGAGGCACTGTCCTGTTAGAAAAATGTTGATCTTTGCCAGAACACACAGACTCTACAAGATATATCAAGAGCTACGCAGTAAACGCCGAGCAGCCAAGGTGACTGCTTCTCTAGGTAATCGGGAAAAAACCCTGTATAATCTATATGGCAACACATCTTTTAGTTCCCTTCTTCCCCTTTTATTTATCCTGTCCCTATCCCGTCAATGGCACACAATTGTCTGACAGAGTTCAGTTTGTTCCATGCAAGAGACTGGTTCTGCTTTGTGAACCATAAAGTCTCTCTGGCTGGTAGGGTACCTTCTATCTCCCAGTGCAATTTATCACAATACATCAACACATCAGATTTCCTGGGGGGATTCCTTTTTAATTATCACACTTGTCACCCTTTCATCTAGCTACTGGCATCACAGAAAACCTCACATTGGAGTCTGATTATTTTGGTGATTTAAAAAGTCTTCTTCATCAGACCCTCATTTCAGTGAAGCGCTGCAAACTCATTATGCTGAGAATCAACCCAAGTTTCCAATTAGTTTTTACAGACTTTATACTTTGGCAAAGTTGTTTTTATTCTGCTTGAAACTAAGTCTATATCTCATTATTTTTATAACACAAAAAACATTGCTTGGGATATAAAACAGCATTAGATCTAAATATGCACACTTAGGATTCTTCAGGACTCTAAATAAACAGCAGGCTACGTAAATTAACTTACTGCAAAATCATTTAAATACCTAAAAGGGGATATTATGCAAGATAATTTGTCTAAAGCCAACAAGCTTCCAAAATGTATGAGACTGATATAGGAATTGGCTTACTTAATGCTACCTGTAACAACTCCTGCTTTTATTTTTAATGGCTGCTAATAATGCTTATATGTTTTAATTTTTGTACATAAAAACATTTATGTGTGTTATGCAAATACAGTGTTATTTGTTTTCATTGTCTTCTTTGATGTGATAGAAATTTCCATTCATCTAAAAATGTAGCTATATAACATTATTTCAGCTCAACCCTTACACTTGCAGTAATTTGCTTCCAATGAGATTTCCACCTGAGGAGTAACCAAGCCAGAAATGATTCTCTTGGTCTTCATCACTGGCCTTCTTATCTGCATTTAGCTCATTTTTTTACAGACAAAAGAGACTGTTTAGAAAATTTCTAAATTCTTTCCCCTGAGAAGTAATTTTTTTAAAGTAGTCCTCTCCTTTTAGCAGACCACATCAACATTCGTGATGTTTCCTGAAGACTCAGACAACATTCTGGTGATTTTTTTTTACTCCAACTTGCACATTCCCCACCCACTTCACAAACTCTACTCAAACCTCTTTCTTTTTTTTTTTTTTTTTATTTTTAGGGGTTTTGCTTTTATTATTCAGTAACATGAAAAACAGTAACTGTTAATTTGATTAGCTCTTCTGCTTTGAGACACTTCCCAAACTCCATGCACTCACACCAAGAGAAACTGCAGTAGGGATGGCAGATGGAAACAAGAAAATCTTGCCTTGAAATTCTGCTAGCTAGAAAGAGTTCTACTTTCTCTCTTTCTTTTGAAATTTGAAGGAAGAAATTTTTTTTCTCTTCTGAATGTTTCTTCTTCTTTGGTTCTGGTTCGTTCTTTTGGATGGCTCACAAACAGCAGTGAACATGTGCTGCTCCATGGCAACTGTGAAATGGAGCTTGGTGTTCCACTGTTACAGACCTCAGACCTCAACAGAGCACAGACCTCAACAGCTCCTCTTCAGCTGCTGCTTTTCCTTTCAGGATATGAAACAATTCAGATCCTGGTCCTGAAGACTCCTTCTGCTTTCCAGAAAGTGGAAAGTCAGTTAACTCAGGAAATTCCCTGGCTCTGCCATGGTGGTTGAGTGCTGCCATTCTGTTCAAAAGGTATTGATGGACAGATCAAAAAGATGAACAAGAGCAGTGCTAACATAAACTCATTTTCCTTAAGAGTCAGGCTAAAATGCCTTTGTAATCATAAACAAGTAGTCAAATTGCTTTAAGGACTAGCAAAATTGAAATAAACAATTTAATCAACTAGTTAGCACATAATTTAAAGTTAGTTCTGAAAATTAGTCAAGCCTTGGCAGAACTATTTTCCTAATAGTTTGGAAATATACTTTACTATACTTTTTGGATCCATATAAAAGACACGGTAATTGAACTGTTTTATCATTTACTGACAAGGCTACAATGGCCCAATAGCCTGTATTGTTATTAGGTGAAGTATATAAGAGAGAATATACTAAAAAGTAATGAACCATAAAAGGTTTGCCTCTAACCTGTAGTGCTTTTGAAATACTTTAATTTCTTTCAGTTCCTGAATTTATTATTTCTTGATATGTTTGGATTTTTTTTCTTTTTTAGATTTACTGGATGTGTCTCAGTAGAGTGTGAATTAGCTGGCAATCCATTATTAAATGAACAAAATAGCAACATATGTTCAGGGAGTTTAATTTAGTTTATTTAAAAGTTCTATGGGTGTACTACTGCTCAGTTGCAAACCACTCTGTGATTATTTTTTAAGCATGCTCAGAATTACAGAATGGTTTGGGTTGGAAGGGACCTTAAACATCTAGTTTCAAGCCCCCTGTTGAGGGCAGGGACACCTTCCACTAGACCAGGTTGCTCCAAACCCCATCCAGCCTGGCCTTGGACACTTTCAGGGATGGGGCATCCACAGCTTCTCTGGGCACCCTGTGCCAGGGCTCACCACCCTCACAGGGAAGAACTTCTTCCCAATATCTGATTTAAGTCTGCTCTCTGTCAGTTTAAATCCATTCCTTGTAACACTGCATGCCCTTGTCAAAAGTCTGTCTCGTGCTCTTCTAAACCCTTTAAGCACTGGGAAGTTCTGTCAGGTCCCTCTACTCTGCATAGAAGCAGGAAGGACTGCTTATGATGGCAGCACTGCCTTTTCTTGTTCCTTTCAATGTTTTTGCATTAAAAGCTAAACTTGTCCTATAACACCTAAGTAACTATATTTTATAAACACTCATACTGGACCTCATTCTAGGAAACTTTACAAAAATGTAATTACCCAGTTTGAACACCAGAGGAAAAAGGAACAATGGGACCATCACCAGCAGATCTTTCTTTAAAACACTCTTGTTTTTACAGAAGCGAATGTTTTATACTTCTTTAATTCTGCTTAATACAGTCTCTTGTAATACAGCACTAAACTTGGCTAAAGTTCCTTATGGATTCCGTATTTATTTAGGTAGTCTAACATGAGCCTGGGATTTTCCCATATTTTAATTAACACTTTTGATTAATTTCTAACAAATAAATGCTGTATTACTTGTCTACTAGAAAATCTTCACAAGTCAAATGGTATAAGTGGACTTTATTACCTGCATATGGTATTGAGTATTAATGCCTTAAAATCCTTAGCAACAGTGAGCATAAGGAATTTTCATCACCAAGACTTCTGCATTTGCCAGTAATTTTCCATTATTGTTGCACATCAGGATGGTAACACCGCTGGGCTCTATTTCTGGTAAAACTTTCACTAGTGGCATGACAAAAGTGAAAAAAATACTAGAGATCCCAGCATTTTTGAAAATAAATTTTAAGTGTCTCGAAAGGTTCTCTGCAGACAACCATTTCTTGACTCAGCTGCAGAAAGATACGGGAGAATTTTATCAGGCAAAAGAATGGAGGTTAGAACTCTAATTAGAGAAGGAAAGGTAGTGATTTCTCTCTAGGGAACTATCACATGGCCACCTTTTTCAACTTTCTGGATAGGATGCATTCTGTCAAAAAATTCTGGAATCTGTTGTCTTTGCACTGTATACGGAACTTGTCAGTTTTACTTTGCACAATTCTCGAAATAAGACTGATATACTCTTTTTTTAAGGTGTGCGTGGGGGAGTGTTTCTGCTTTTTCTGATGATAGAAATGTTAATATACTCAAACCAAAAGAAGGGCTTCTTGGCCCAAAGCTAGCCCTTTTTTTTCTGCAGCTGGTGCAATGAAAGACATTACCTTTCCTGAAAAACTTTGCCTCACTTTAGAGGCACTTATATCTGTAGAGCATTAGAGTTACAACAGCACTACTCCTTAATTAACTCCATCACTCAGTGTTTTAACTTGGGAGCCTGGTTGCTGAAGTAGAATAGTTTTGGTCATAAACATTGCACTATAAAATGTCCCTCTCTGTGTTGTAGTTTGTAATCTGAAACGAGTTTCAGGTTATAATGCTGTGTACTGTGGGTGAGAGGCAAGGTTTAAATGTTATCATGCCAAAGCACCTGACAATATAAACATGCCAATGTGTGTTCATATAAAATTAACATTGCCAGAGGGGAATGAAGAGCAACAGTTCCTGAGGTGCTTTTAGTCTACTGAATTGCCTGAATTATAGCTTTGTTCTATGGTAGCTCTTCATATAGCTGTTAAACACTAATGTGCTCTATGTATAATATTTATGTGAAAAACATTCTATTTATGTGAAATGCTTACATTTACGTCAATTAATATGAAAAATTTGCAATGAAACTCCTACTCACTCCCTTCCCTCTCCTTTGTTGCAGGTGGTACATCCATCAGATTCTAACACCCATCCACCTGAGACAGGACTCTCTTAAATCACTACAGTCTGTGCCAACACAAGTCAGTCCCCTTTGTGGCTGAGTCAGAGAGGTCAAGGACAAAATGTGAAGGGAGAAGAAAAGCAGCACTCCAGTTCTGATGGAGTCTGAGGGAGCAGCCTAAACAACCAGCTCAGGCTTCCAGTGGTTTGTTTAGCAGATCAAGCAGCTGCTGGTACAATTAACATCCCACGGCATTCAAAGGACAGAGCGAAGACTGACAGCTCCCAGCCAGCTTAAAGGTGATATTTTCAGGAGAATGTGTAATTCCTGCCATTACTTAAAAGTGGTGGGTTCAGTCAATATCACGAGTTGTAACTTCTATCAGTGGGAACTCACAGGGGATAGTACAATCACTATTCTAAAACTCCGGACAAAGCGGGAGAGATTATAGCTTACAGAGTAAGCCTAACATCTAGGTTTGCAAAAGCCAGGCACCTACAAGTAGCCTGGCAGCAAATTTTTGATGACCTTAGAGGTGAACAGATTTTGATTAAAGAGCAGTTTACAATTGGTAAAATAGGTTGCAAGCAGTCATGGCTGTAAAAATTAATGTTTCCACAGTTATTGATGGTTTTCGGCAGTGATAAATATTCAAGTTTTGGCCCTTGTGTTATTAAATTCATCAGCTGTGAGGGCTTTCTGAAAGGGATCTACGGGTAATGGAATTAGCAACTATAAATCATACTGAAATACACTGTGTATTCAGCCCAATAGGTCAGTGGAAATATCATGAATATGGACATATCGAACTACTTTGTCACCACCCTGCCTGCCTCTTTACCTGCTTCATCTGTGTTCCTGTTATTTTGCAACATTTTCAGGAAAAAAAGACTTCTTGAGGCCATGCCCAGTTACAGACCCAAATAACATTAAGCCCTGCAGCATTTGAGCTTGCTGCCCTGTGAGGGTTGAGGGGAAGACTCTTCCTTTTAGTAGCTGCCTTCTTTGGGATGTGGATGGTGACACGAGTCCCATCAGTTCATCAAAGTACAGAATCCTTTTCAACTTAAAGCCCAGCCATGAGACACATCAGTTTGTTGATTCATATTTTTGCAAACATAAATTATTCTGTGGCTCTACAGAAATATGATAGTATGATAAATACTAAGTCATGGTTAAACTTGCCAGTTACATCAGGACCCAAACTTCAACCCTGATGGGCCCTGAAATTACTGGGGGCAAGATCCCAAGTGTGTCTTGTAGCTGTCTGAACTGAGACAGACCTAGTGCTTTGTTGGAAGCACTGCAAACTTACTCTACGTTTACTTTAAGGTGGAAGTACCTGAACTTTCTCACTTCAAGGATGAACCAATCTCCAGTTTCTCCCCCTTGGATATATCAAAGATTTTCTCAGGACACCTAAATATCTGCACTCCAGATTATCCTGCTGTTACGATCCGGTTTAAACCCAGAAGAGCAAAGAAAACTAAGCCTCTGCGCATAAATCAGATGGAACTTTGAGAAGGTTCAAAATATTCCCAAAAATGAGACTAAAACCAAACGAGGTTAGATGTTGGGGTCAAAAAATTGATGTATTTTATTTAATAGTAAAAGAGGCAAAGAGAAGGAAAGAGAAAAGAAATAAAGAAAGACATAAAGAAGTGTGCATGGAGAGGGTGGGGGGACAGGGAGAGGTGACAGTGTTTAGGTAAGCATATCACCCTTCTGGGGGTCCCAACGATGTCTTGTTGCTCCCCTCCATCTGGTCTTCTTGGTGGTGAGGGTTCCCCGCTGCCATGCCACGCCACGTGGCCACATGCCGAGGAGTAAAGAATTCCGTGGATTAATTTATACTTTGGGCAGGCGGGAACACCCACGTGCCTTCCTTGCAGGGGCCAGCTGGACACTGTCTCTTGCAAGACTGAGGGTCTGGTGCATCATCTCTGGTGCAGGGTCTGGGGATCCCTTTGGGGGGGCCCTTTGATGGGCCATGTCACCCCCTCTGCTGTGGATCAGCTTCTCCCCGGGGGAAGGGCCCCTCAGCTGGGCTCCTCTGCACAGAGGATGGGCGGTCACTGCGCCTCTCACCAGGGGCTTTTCCAGCACACACCCAAAGCCTCTCTCCCCTCACCCTTTGGTGTGAGGGTCTGTGGCAGCTGACAGCCCTGGGGCTGTGGTCTCCACCTTGGAGGTGTTAAGCTTGTGCTTTGTGAATGTCCCCAGCCCTGAGTTGTTACTTTATCTTCTCTTCATCAGTGAGCAGCGTAAGGCCTCGGTCAGGGCCACATTCAGGGTGCAGTACTCTTCTCTGCAGATTTTGCAATATAGTTTTAAAAGTCATTCATGAAAGTTTAAGTCATAAACTGTAGTATTTCAGTCTCTGACACCTGTCAAAGCCAGACATCCAGAATGTCTCCTGACATGATTTTGCAGACCATAATTGAAAGTCCCACATCCCTTTTTATGATCAGTACCAGGAACAGATGTAGAAGCTTGAAGCTCTTCCGGATCATTTGGGACTTGACTCTACCCACATCTATTTACTTCATTTTTAAGACAAACCTTTTAGAAAGATACTAATTAGGGAACATCAAGAGAAATATAGATTAGTGCCCATGTTCATAATATTCTGAAGAATATGTTTCTAGTTTAAGCAGAAAAATGAAGGTCTCTTTTAATCAACAAAACTGCATTCCATATGCTTTATTATGGATTTCACCTTGACATTAAATTGCTTGATATGAGCACCTTTACATATATATACAGTGACTGTTACGTAATTATGGGGAGTGTTAAAAAGAAAAATAATTTATTTATGGTTATATAATAACCTGTGGAGGGGGAGAAAAAAAGCTGTTAAATGCCTCCAAAATATGAAAACATATAGAATTTACCTGTGGCTCTACATGCACATCTATCTCGAATTTGTCAAAATAATTCTAATGTAGTAGTTTCATAAATAAACACTAAAATCTATTTTTGTTGACAGAAAGCTTTGCAACTAGACTTTGTGTAACACTGTAGCCAGCAAACAGATCCTGATGTCTTTAAGAGTGAGGCATAAAGCCTTTGGCAGGGTTCAGCATCAGCTGGAGGACACAGAGGAGCACCATGCATGGCCATAACATTGAAATAAATGAAAAGTCATTTAATTTTGGCCATATAATGACATTGGGGATTTAAAAGCAGATCTGGACACTATAGTTTACTTCTAGCCTAATTCCCTGCTGTCCAGGGGAGGAGGTGTAGTGGGCACCACGGCCGTGCTGGGGCTGTCAAAATGGCTGTGCCCTACAGGAGCCGGGGAGTAGGAGACAGCTTGCTCAAAGTTGGCTGTTCAGGACAAACCCCCCTTCCACTGCAAAGTTTAACCAGGATTCACTGGGTGGCCTCTGATTATAAATCTGCATCCCCTGTACTGGTTCTGTAGAGATGAATTCCGGTGAATAAAACTGAACTGAGAATTAGTTTTAAAGAGATTCTTCTTTCTCTGTAGACTGTATGGGCAGCAGAGTTGTTCGTTCCTGCAATTTCCTGCTAGTCATTTTGGATATCAGAGAGAAATCTTTATACAGAATCAGGCTACCAACCAATAAAAGGAATGGCTTTTGGTGAAAACCGTAATGCTTTTATCTATCTCTTCCTGAACAGCCGCGCCTACATTCAAATTTGTTATCAGAATTAGGAACATGATCACTTCCTCAGTCAAGAAGAGATTTCCACTTCATTTTAGTGGAGTTTAGTTTTAGCCACTGTTAATAAGTTAACAAGCGCTAAGTACTGGTCAAGAAATATCGCTGACAACATTTAAAAAAATAAAATCCAAGTACATGTGTCCCTTCCTATTCTTTCATTAGAGCAGTCTGACCTATAAACCAATTTTCAATTAAAACATAAATTACAATAGGACAGATTTTTCTCAGCAACCTTATTAGTTCCCTATTGGCCAAGGCAGAGAGCTCACAGGAAACCAGAAACTGTTTTCTTCAATTTCACTTAAATTCTGCTTCACAAACTTTAGTTGACATATTTCTTAGAGAAAAGTTCTTTAAGACAAATTACAGTTTCAAAACATATATTGTCCTTTTGAAGTTTTGCTTTAAAAAACCAAATTTTTAAGTAGACATTAATTTCAAATTATCTTTTAATTATCTGTTTAAAGAGAGAATTATTGCTTTAAAAAAGGGAAATATTTTTTTTAAAAAGGAAGAAGAATGGTAACCTTACCTGTAGGATAGTTAGCATCCATTTTTTCTCAGTAACCCTTAGAATTACAAGGTACCATTTAAGGAGGCTGCATGTCACTGTCAGCCTAACAGAAGTCTATTTGTTGCTCACCAGATGACTTCACATGCTATCTAAGTTACAATATATTAGTTAACGGATATAGCTCAGTGTAGAATTAGCTGATTGACTACTCCTGCCTTTTATCCCTGGAGGTAGTTTACAAGTTCTTGTCCCTCTCAATGCACAAATAAAACAAATACTTCTACAAGAAGAACTATTGCTGCATTGATGTTTGCTAACATTTTATTTAGGAATGCTGACACTTCTCCTATAGTCCTGAGCTGGCTAGGGGGAAAGACAATGGAACACATGTAACTGATGGCAAACAGCAAATCGATTATTTTTCAAAGAAAAGCCAAACTTCTATAGGGAAAGACAAAATAGCAACACAGACACAGGTAATGTAATGCCTGAAAATGAGCATAACACAAGGCCACAGTTCTCAAATCAGTCTCTCTACAGCATACTTAGGCACTTAGCAAGCATGTGCATTTCCTGAAACACCAATATGCTTCTACCTCTCCACTAACCTGAGGGTTACACCCTGATTCTACAGAACTATTTCACACTTTTAATTCCACATTGGTGTCTATTGTTAGGAGCCCTGCACTTTTTTCACCATCTGCAGTTCTGAGCAGAGCATCTATCAAGCACCAATAGGGCCACTGCTGCAGAAGCCGATTCAGCTGGTTAACTTCAGTCTGGAAGGTTCACCAAGCTTCTCCTGCTAGTCTGGCTCAACTTGCAAAAGGAATCCAGTGCAATTGAAAATTAACAAAGGTTACATTATTTTACAGCATTAATAGGCTATAAAAGTTCTTTGTGACCATATCCTCAGTTCACCTCACAACACATTTCTTTGTGTTTCACTCAAAGCTTATCTATATACAGTTATTTAAACTCATTGTAAATAAGACACACATTTTTGAATATTACTAGAAATTACATCTATAAAATACTGAATAAAACCTTCAAAACAAATGCATAAAGAAGTATCAAGGGAAAAATACTTTTTCATATGAATCTACCCAACAAAGTATTTTAATGAGTGCAGATCTATTAAGAGAATTCTCAGGATACTGTAATTATTATTCATTTTCTAGAATTGTTTCACCATGAAGCTTTATGCTACTACGGGGACTTTAATGTTTATGTTTTGTGATGGCTGCGTTGACTATTAAAAAGCAATTTGGCTGACATTTTAAGTCTTTTGTTGCCAGTTTTAATTGGATTGTTCACCAAGCATCAACTCCCCCGTTAACTGCAAAAATTACAGGCCAACGTCAGTTTATAGTAATGACTGTTTAATGATTTTATGCTTTCAGTATGCCAGCTTCATACAGATGCATGCATGATTAGTTTCATATCAAGACCTGTAATTAAATAATTGAAACCTCAACAAAAGAAAACATCAAACAGGAAGACATCCTTAATAAAGGCTCCAAGATTTAGCAACACTCTCATCCTAAATAAAAAATAATTAATATTTTGAGGTCAAACAGTGCAAGAGCTGATGTTAAGAAAAAAAGTTCTCTCACCTTTTCCTACAGGAGAAATTTGCCTTTAACTGATTCAAAGTCTGAGAGCTTGATGCAGTGAGAACTTGCATACCATTCTGAAACCTAACTCCAAATTATTCAGAGCTCATTATTAGCTATTTTTGTTCACTTTCCAGACTAGGTGAAGCTGCTTTTATAGTAATAATTATAAGATATAAAAATAATTATACATCAACTGAAACTTACAGTACTTACAACCAAAGAAAAACAAGCCCACTAACTTCTCAGGAATCCAGGTTCTTGAAAGAAAACAGATTATTAGTCTTTGTTCAGCTCTGAATCCTATGCCAAACTCCTACATATTTCAGAATTTCAAACACAGAAAAAATAGCTCTTAGAGGAAAACTCTTTGAAAGTGTGAAATAGCCATGAAAATAAAGCCAGAACAAAGACTCACAAAGCAGGGCCAGCACTGCACAGGCAGTGAGTGCCTCCTCATACTGCTCAGAGAATTTCACACCTGATGGTTTTGGCCACCCGACATGGGTGGAAACTTTCTGTAGGCAGCTCAGCATTTGAATTTTGAAAAGAACTTGGTTCTTTGATACTTACGAAGTCCAGGGGAAAAAATTATTGACCAAGGGCTTTCACTGTCTTAATAAAAACAGTGCACATCTGCACTAGAAAATTTGGGATACAGTGCTTCTGTAAACTGAGCCTGTATATTTATGGATTCTGATTAATTTTACACCTCTAAGGTGTAAAAAAAAATTACACCTCCAAGCACCATACTTTATTGTGTTACACAGTAAGTATTCAGGCAAATTTTAGCAATTTATAGGAACTTCAAAGAATGTACATTCATCTGTTTTCAGGCTTGACTTTTATAGACTGTAGTCACCTACTAGAAAATATTAACCCACTGGAAAGTCAATAGGTTTTTAAGGTTTCATTTTTATGTACAAAAAGCTGTATGCCTCACAGAATCATTCATTTTCCTTTTATTGCTAGGATGATGGCTTAAAACCTGTTGTGACCAAACTTCTGAGCAGATGGCTTTATTTGAAAGATTTAGGGGTAAATTTAGGGCCCATCTCTTTTTCCAGTTACAACAGCATGATATGGGATTAACTCCATTGATTTCAGTGATGTTATTCTGCCTTGGTTTGCTAGAGGCAACCACAGAAGGAAACAGCCCAACTTTGAGAGGGTGGATCTACTTTTAATATATTTAGAAAGAGAAAATTTGCCACTTCAAAATATCAGCTATGCAACACTGTATGATTCTGTTCCAGGAACAGGGTTATTGTATTTGTAATTTAGAAAGGAATGAAGCACTGAACCAGTAAAATACAGGTTGGCACAAACTTATTTCCATTCCTAAAATAAGAAGGTCCAGCAGAAGTATGTGAATGGACTATACATCAGCAGATGAAAACTCAGGTTGGCAAAGCAAGGTACCTAAATTGATTGCTGAGATCTAAATTAACTCCAAGTCCTCAGAAAACAGCCCTGGGTATGTCTGCAAATGGCTCAGTGAAAACTTCTTTTCTATGTACAGGTTTAGTAAAGGAATGTAGCAGCATGGAAAACAAACCAAACTGAACAGAAAGGAAGAAGACAAGTAGTGTTAAATCCTCACATACATAGCTTGAAGAATAATTTCTTCTATTCTTGCCACTTCTTTTCAGAAAAAAATTGGTTTAAATAGAAGGGATTTTACAACAAGATGAGTAGACTAGTGATGTTAAACTACACAGATTATGTCATCCAAAGAGAAGCAAAATGTAAGTGATAGACATCATCATGAACTCAGTAGGTACACAACTATTTATACTCACAAGTACAGTGCATCACTAAATGAAAGGAGAGAAATTTAAAACTGATAATAAGGAATACTCTGGAGTGGGTTTTGTTTGTTTGTTTTTAACAACAAATTCAACCTAGAAACTTGTTGCTACAAACTGTCATTGAGAGAAGAAGGTTGCAAATATTTTTTGTGTAGAATTTTATATAGATAATTATTCATCCACATAGAGTAAGCAGGCAGTATACACACAAATCTCAGTGTATCTAAGTTTAAGCCCTGCATATAAAAAGCAGGTATATGCGTGTAGGTATACAGCATACATGTTTAAACACACACAAGAGTCCACTGAATTTCCACCCAGTGGAAAGAACAGAAGTTAGGCTGATATTTCCTCAGTTTATTTACAAAACCAAATATTTATAATCTTGAAGGATTTCATTTTAGAACATTATTAGAATAGCATGGAGCAAAACTGCGTTCACTGATTACTTCCTGCTCTAGCCAGAGAACCTCAACCAAATTCCAGCCATTAGTGAATTTCTTCCTATGTGATTGGGTCATGGCTAGTTTAGTCAGAAAACACTCGGGGAAAATAAGAGAAGCATGTAATTTACTCAGCCTGGTGAAACAAGCTTAAGGCAATCCCTTCTGATGGCTGAAAAAAAAAAGAGTGGAGTGGATCTGCCTTGAAGTCATGTACCACCAGTAATGCAAAAGTTAAAAGCTAAAGAAGAAATAGCTCATTTGCAGATCTCAGAGTGAGCTGGGTATTGACACTTGAGCAGCAATTTGAAACTCAACACACGATTTACTGTCCAGAACAGAATAGCCTCTTTCTAATCCTCATACTGATGTTTAAATTCTAATTTTGATGCCTACTTGCAGTCTTTTGAAATACATGACTCTCAGGAAATACTGGAAAATAACCTCATACAGATTTTGTGAGCAGTACAAATGGGACTCTTGCTCTTCAAACTGAATGATGCAATAACCAAGTAACAAAGCACCCTCTGCCAAACTCATCTCAGCACTGAGTAACACAATAACCACGGAAACTAGGATAGAACAACTAGTTCTGTTCACTGCACTGTTCTTTATCCACCTCCCTTCCCTTATTATGGAATATCCAGACTGAATGCAAATACGTGAGCGTACCAGGGAAGTGGAAGAAGTAGCTGGCAATAATACGTGCAATAGTTATCTTTTACCAAAGAGGATGGACAAAATGGATAAAGATCAGTAGACAGTTTCAGCTTATACAATTTCAAAATGATCTTTTAAACGTAATTATTAGAGCTCAGTTGCAGCATTCAGCTGAAATTGAACTTTTCAGAATTTCACATTAAGTAGAAATTAGGAAAGAAAAAAAATATCTTACACATCAAAAAGGAGAGGGCTGCTCAGACACAGCTTTCCTCCTCCTCCTCCACTTTGTCTTTTACAATCTTATATTGAAGAAAAAGCAACACATCACATATCTATCAAAATGAAGCATACCCTACTGCAGAAAAAAATACATGCCAGAAAAATGTTTGAGTAAACATGTCAATGAATTGGTTCCAGCTGAAAAAAGAAGAACTGAGTATAAAGACGTAAACTAAGCCAGCTGTATGGTAGCTCATAGTCCAAATTCAGATGAAAATTTTGCCTAATGTAGGAGGGAACATCAGACGGCTGCAGAGACACTTCCAGGCTAGTTTACAGCCTGCAGTGATCTTGAAAGCGCTAATTCTGTCCTGTTGATTAGACAGGAAAAAAGAGGAAAGGGAAGGATCTGTCACCAGCTCAGTTCTGCAGTGCATGTGCCAGCGCCCAGACTCGCTCTGCGAGCTGCAAAGCAACAGCACTGGTCCCAAAGAGCCTGTGCAGAAAGAACATCTGCCGAGCTAAAATTCATCTCATGTGAGTATCTTTTCAATTTGATAGCACAATATGATTATATTGCTACATCATCTGTATTAATAACATTGCTGCACACATGTGACAGCATAGCTAATGCAAAAACATTTACTTCAGGAGACAAAACTAAATGACATAAACTGTAGTTGACATTTATGGTATTGATCAGGCTCCAACATTAATACAAAGTAAAATGGTTTGGGAAGTTTATTCATCTACTGATTAGTGATTCACCCCCTTCGAGATGATGCCCGAGGATGACAGCACTGTGCATGTTTGCGCTCATCTTCATTGTGAAGCATTTGCTTCATTTCACATGCTATAAAAGCCAGCACTAAAATTGTCGTGATTTAACTATACAAAAGTAAACACGTCATCCTGCTTTAAAAATGACTCTATTTCCCTACAGAAAACCCCTTCCAATCCCATAGCAACAGCAAAAATCTCCATGTCTCCTAATAAAAGCCTGCCCATAGGCACTAGTCAAAGACAAAGCTTATATATAACTTATCTTATCAGAGAATCATTGAATGGCTGCGGTTAAAACAAATGACATTGTCCACATCATCACTGAATATGCAAAATCAGCTGGAAGATTTCCAGAACAGATTTTTTGAATTATAAGAAAATTCTGAACCTGGAATGCCACAGATTCCAGAGCAGGACTGCAGGGAGTCACTACTGGAAGTGTACAGAGAGCACAAGCACAAGTGGTCCTTATGTGTACCAAAAATAGGTGGCAAGCTCCTATCATTAAAGTCAATGCACTGAGATGCTCCCCAACCAAAAGCAGGAAGGGAAAAGCATAAATGGAGTGAGACAATGTCTTATTTTCCTTTCATGTAAGCCAGGTGAACACAAGGGAACTGCCAAGTGCACTCTCTTGATGGGCACAGTAACACATTCCTTCTCTCACAGTCTCTGCTGATGCTTCCAGTGGTGCAATGAAGCCCTTTATTTTCTGTCCCAAGTTCTTACTGTCAAGCAAAACTGAGCAATGAATGGGGATACAGTTCAGCTGAGAGCAGTATTTGATTTAATATTCCTATAACACTTTGAACATAAAAATGCACTATAGAAGTGCTAAGTCTTATTAAGCTTGGCAATAGTGAATGTAGGGTGACAGGTTTCCCGAGACTTGACAGTACAGCTCACCAGACTCCAGTGCGTACAGGCATAACCAGGCAGTGCAGAGAACACTTAAGAGTAGAAAGCAGAGGAAACACGACTCCTCATAAATCTAGAAAGCCAACCTTTACAGCTTTCATCTGAGCATGGGAGGCTCAGCTTTGATTATTTATATGCAGTGAAGTAGCTTGCAAGAGATTAGAGAGCGTGAGGAAGGGAGAAGACTAATTGTGTACCAGGTATGAGGGTATCATTTGCAACCCTGCTCCTCACCATTATCTGATTTTTCAGGTGAGTATCTTGACAACTGCCTTTCCTGTGTGAGTCTCTTGCTCTGATGAAGAGCTTCACCTCCAAACAGAGATCTCTTCTTTGGGGAAATGTCACTGCCATTGACACATTTCCTGAAATGTTTGGGTTTCAGCACACATTCAAAGAAATGGGATTTTACATTTTAAAGCTTTACCATAGAGATACAGGCAGCACTTAAATGCAAGGCAGAAGTCAGGGAGGCAGATTTCTCTGTCATTGACTGCACTCTGAAGCCAGAGGCTGTTCTGACGAGGCGCAGGGCTCCTGCACGGTGCTGGGTTGGCGCCTGGGGCAGTGCGTCTGCCCCGATCAACGTGTCACCAGTACTCTGGTCATTTATTTCTTTACCTGCTAAGCCAAGTAAACAGAATGTAGGCTAAAAATAGCCAACAGGAGCTTCTTGTTGATTGCAGAAGGAACTAAGTAAAACTCCGTGCATAACTTGAAGTCCATTTGAACAACCAATTTAGCTTTTTTTTCTATCTACAAGAGAAAGACTGCATGAATTCTGAATGTATGCACATACGCCTGATGTTATAAAAACAGTCTAATTCCACTCTATAGCCCAATAAAAGACAAGATACCTGGTAATTTGCCTCTTTGTGAAGCAGTACTTCTCATTTCACACAGGAAAGATAAGAGACAGCATGGAAAGCTCAAAGGACAGCACCTCATCCCTTTGTTTGAAAATCTTCAATAGACAGCATTTAAAAAAAAAAAAAATTAAATGGATTCTATTCAAATGCAGCACAGAAGAAAACAGTGTCTAGTCCAGGCTGGGCACAGTGACCTGCCCTAGTTTGTCACTGAACAAAGGCATAAAAGCAAATGATAAATTTCCATTTTGTTACACAGTATTTCATTAGGGAGCTAATTAAACAAGTTCTACTCAAATACAGCATATAAACAATATTACACTGGAAGGGGAGCATTTCTCGGAAGATATTAGCTGATAGCACTAACATAAATGATTTAATTTTTTTTTCCTTTTCTCAACAGTTAGCAACAAAAAGCTTTTTTCCCCATTACCTCAACCCAAGTAGTTTTTCAAATCAAGCCCATGTTCGCATTCATGCTGTCACTGATAATGGATCTTGTGTCAAATAAGAAGAGAGTAAAGGACCTGATAATAAGTGCAATTATAAAACATCAAAAATGGTAGATCAAAGTGGATTTCCTTTATTCCACTGTGTACAGTCACTTCAGAGCTTTTCAGTGTTCCTGTCAGGCAGTCCTGACAGGATGTATTAATTTCCTCCATTATCCTAGCAACAAGTATGGCACACTTCAGAAAGCAGCTGACAAATGCAGCTCCTCATTATTATTTTGTCTTACTTTTATTCATTTTGTTTATAAAAACACTTTTAAAATCCCCTTCTCCTGAGATTCTCAGGCATGATGATAGCCATCAAATGGCTGATAACCTTGTGATAAACAAAATTCAGGGACAAAGTCTCAAGCCTTCCAAGTACTGACACTCTTCAAAAAAGGACTGAAGTTTACAGCCTCCAAAAATTTCAATTCCACTGAGCTCATGTTAGACGAGCTTCATTGAAAACTTTACCTAAATATTGCTGTTTTAATTCATCTTGGAAGACTATCAATTTTCTGCATATTTACTAAATTCTGGATGGGAATTTATGGCATAGATTGGCAATGTAACATACAAATTGCCTCTGGAAAAAAAGAAAAAGCTCAGCAGTTAAGCAAACTAGCTCAGCTTCATCCTTCCTGCCTCAGCCCCATGGGTACCATGACTCAACTCCTGGTGTGGCTGCTCAGGTTTATCACTTCAATAATAGTGAGAAGCTTCTGAAATGGAACGTGCATGACAAGAAAATAGTTCTACAGAGTTTTCCCACAGGAAGAAATTGGGAGAGAGGCTTTGAGCTGGTGGTCTCTTCAATAAACTCTGCTTATGCTTCCCAACATTCAGGCTTGGGGGAGTGTTTCCTTTTGAGCTGATCACAAATGATGCAGCTGCTATTGCCAATACGCAAAGGAACGAGGACTCCAATACTAAGAAAGCAAAATAAGAATCAAGAAAATTGTACAATATAAACAAGTGCACACAAAATTAAGCCCTGAAGCAATACAATGTCATATAAAATTGCATATCCTTGCTGAAGCGAGTAAACCACGACAATTTGCACTACGTGAGAAGATAATATTCACATAAAAACCTGAACACTATTAAAACTGACATGCAGAATTTCATAGGATAAAATCCACTCTAAGCATGCACGCTAATGTGAAGTACCATGTTAAAAAAGTATACAGTGTTATTCTGAATTTAGAGTATACTTAACTAGTATTGACTTTCATGACTAGTTTGAAAAATAAATCTAAATTCACAAATTCAATTGACTATGACATGGCCCTACACAGCTGGAAATAAACTGAGGAACTACACCATGCTGCCATCAAAAAGAGTATCTGCCTTAAATATTAGTATAAAAGCGGATGCAGCAGTTTCATATCCTATCATAAGAATATTATGGCAATGATGCGTAGAAGTGATTTACATCTTCATTATTTCTAGGCTGCAAGAATTGCTATTGCAAGTACTTTGCAGAGTCATTTGCTAACATTTAAGCAAGATATGATTAATGCAATTTGAGTAGAATACATATTGGACAGATAGATTATAGTCCTGCTCACACTGTATGTACAATAATTAGTGCTGTGACAACAGCTAATTATTTATTTTTAAAGCTTAAGGATTTTATCCATAAATATTGTAGTTGAAGTTAATAAATTGGTTCTTTCCATAGCCAAAACAAGGTGACAGAAATTATGCATTAAATAAATGAATGATTTCTTATCAATATTTAAAACTAATGGAATGCCAATCAATAACATCCCATGACATCTAAAGCACTGTTGCAAAGTATTACTGCCAAAATTAGTATACGAAGCACCCACATCATCATCCCACTCGCTGTGCTGCGCAACACAACGAAACTTACTAAAAGACAATTGAAAACATAAAAACTACCTCTTTAAAATTCAAGAAATCTAAGATAGCAGTATGAAACGCTGCTCCAGCTGTATGAAAGACCATCTGTCTGTGGAAGAACTGGAGAGAAAAAACAGATTCTCAGATAGAATCCAAAGGAATTACTTCATTGATTTTGATATTGCTGCTCTAGAAGAGCATATCCAAATTGTCTGGCCTGCAGTCAGCAGCTGCACCTGACTTACCTGGTAATGGCCAAAGTACTGTTCTGTATAGAATGAACACGAACATGTAAGAATTCAGGTATCAGAATGCCAAAGAAACTGTGAGGAGTTCACTCATGAATGAGCACATGGTCTTTTTCAGAGTAGAAGTTCTGAGTTCAAAATATTTCAGCAAGTTTGAAACTTTAGGAAAAGAGATTTGAAAGACCTTAAGGTGATGTGGTTGGGATGGGGAAAGGAAAAAATGTGTTTTGCTGACACATTATGAAGATGCACAACTTTCAGTAATCCCTAATGGGCAATGAAGGACCTATTGAAATATACATGGCACTTTTAGTTACCTATGCCCCAGGTATAATTTGGGAGGGGAGAATAGCACTGAAGTGATTGCTGCAAGCATTAGTGCCTACTTTTCCTACCCCTGCAAAGTCCAGTAATCAATGAGCAACTGATTTGTGCACAAACAATAGCTACTGGCAATAGCAGTGTGTGGCAAAAGCAGGCAGCCCACCACTGTACCACAGGACTCAGAGGCGGGCCTGAGCTGCTGCCAAACTGCGTGGTCAAATCCGAACATTACAATGGTCAAATCCAACATTCCAGCGATCAAATCGATGAGGCACTGAACACCATGTAGGGATGCAAACAATATTTATGACTGAATTGTACAGAAATAATGACTAAAGCTCAAAAAAAACAAGGTATAGCTCTAAATTATGAAATTTTCTTAAGCCCTTTTATTCATTTCTCTGTGAGTGCCTTTAGGCCCAATGGGAATCATTTCCTCATTTCCTGCTTTTCCATGACAGAGGAACGCTATTTTACCTGAAACAAAAACTGAAATCCTCACATCACCCTGTCAGCACTGCCTCCCAACACTCTCCCGGGGAAGCAGGCAAAGCTGGGGAAAGCTCGGCTAGCAAAACCTTGGATGTGCTCACCGTTCCCTGGGATTGGAGCAGCATACCGATCTTCTTTCAGCTCTTCCAATTTTCCAGCATCACAAAACATTAATAATTGATGTTTCATTGATTTGATTATTTTCTTAAGAAAGCTGTCCAGTTCCTCCACAGCTCAGAGCTGCAGAATGCTCTCAGAGGCATTCACATTTATCAGTATTTTTCTGACTCACTCAATATCAGTTTATTAGCCTTAATTTGTACCTTTGTGTTTAACATCAAGGAAGTTGCTTTTTGATTGACTCTGAAGAAACAACCCTTAAAAACAAAAACTGAAACAAAAGCTTTCCCAGCAGAACAATTTTTAAAACCTAATGATACTTAAACAAACTTCTTGGTTTCATTTACTTGGGTAGCAACTGCTCAGTGCAACAAAGAAGCCGTTTCTAACAGAAGACTCATATCCCCAGCTCCTTTAAGTGCTTTTGGTATCAGATTAAATATTAATACAAAACAAAATGTATTGTTCAACTACGTTTTTGCATTACTATTCTGTGAGGGAACGCACGATGAAGCAGATATATGACTGATGTCAATATTAAATGTACTTAGTTTTCTTTAAAGTCAATGTGTCAATTTACACGAACAGAAAGGTACTCATCTTCCAGCACTTGAGATTTTTTTGAGCATGCATCTCAGAATCCTCATGAGATGAAAGAACTGGTCAGAAATGCACAGAGATTGAATTACATTAAGAACAGAAGAACCTAAAAAAGCAGTCAGACAACTATGCCTCCCCATTAGTTTATTAAGAGATCTGACAAGACAGAAGAAGCAGTCTTAATTTCTAAATATGTTGAGAAAGTGAGAATACAGTCAGTACAAAAGATTCACATCGTACTTGTCATTACATTCCTGCCACACACACGTATACATGCAAAAGTCACTACAAGTACCTTATTCTGTTTTATTTAGAATTCACCATCTTTTGTCTCATAGGCAGAGAAAGATGAAGAACAAACTTTTTTTTTTTCAGATACCTAAAATATGTTCTCAACAGCATGCACTTGAAGAAGTAGCAAGATTTCCTGTCACAAGTGAAAAGTGAGACATGATATGCTCAGTCCCAACTATCGCTGGGTAGGGAACAGCCCTCTGGCAATGGAAGGGGGCTATCAAAGAACTCAGATCTATGAGGGACTCAAGATCACTGCAGAAGCACAGGCTTCTGTGGAAGCGTAGTCCAAGTAGAATACCTGACATAAATTTTAAGCCCACTAATTAGAAAATAATTAATATTAGCTTGTCTTGAGCTCAAATGGAAGCATGCAAAAGTAGCATGTAACCAACATCAGTAACAGCCACACGCCAAATACAAACATTTTATTAACACACGTGAGCAATATAACCAGAAAGACAGAAACTATGACTGATGCTCAAGTGCTACAGGAAAACATGTAACTAGCACCCAAGTAACAGAATTTACAATGTAAAGGAGGGTTTAAGCACTAGGTTTTGCAAACTGACAGGACATCCCAGCAAGAAGTGTGTCATAACTGAATAAATCTAGTAAAGTTTCATTTTGAAGTCTCAAACTGGCTGATCAGATTTACCATTCTTCTAAAAACCATCCCCACAGCTGCCACCGATTGCCTGGTGCATTTATGTTCACACATATCCAACAGCAGCTGAGAGCATCCCAGCTCCCCTGGGATCTGTGCAGTTTGCAGTAGACCTTATGTCCTTTAGATGTATAATAAAATAGAGACTTAAGTGATTAAGTGCAATCTGACCCAGGTTCCTCTTTCTGCATTATCATCCAGAGTCTCTTCTCTTCACACACCTAACCTGTAGATGCAAATGTCAGCTTGAAGCCTTACTGTAATCAAGACTGAAAGTGTGAATAGATGCCTAAAAAATGAAGCGAAAGCAGGAAACCACATAAAAGTATGGGTGACAAACTGTGTTCCTACAGATTTTAATGTTTCTTTAAAAATCATAATTGGCCCTAATTGCACTACTTACATGTTAATGCACAACACCTGGCCTCAGCTGGGTAGAAAGAGGCTAACAATGTTTTCCTCTCACCTCATTGACAAGGAATTAAAATACAGTCTTACAAAGCTGGGCTTGCCAAATATAAGGCACCAATAATTAGGACAATGTGAAAGCAATCTAATTTAGTCACAAAAATTAAACAGGTGCAAAGCTACTGAACATTCACCTTGAATTGTTAATGCATTAGACTGAAAATAAGTCCAAAACACACAGATACAGGAGAAAAATAATAACAAGAGGCAAAGCTTGATTAAAGTACTTGTCTTTTGACTTAAAAGAGGAAAGTGACACTCCCCCACAAAAAAAACCAAAACCCAAACCAGCCAAAAACCCCCAAGAACCTAAAGAGAAAGACTCAGTTACCTCATGGACAGGATAAAAAAAATTTCTAGCTGTTCTAGCTGGACAGGTAATCTGCTATATTATCCTTATAAGAGAAGTTCATATAGTGCTGCACTGACAAAGATAAGTGCTCACAGAAAACTTTATCTGACAGAATAAACCAGTGATAATGAAGCTCAAAATGCCAACCCAGTTTGCAACCAAAGAGCGTCCTTCCTACAGAGCTGCCCTGGACCAACTGAAAACCACGTTTCCTCTTACTTTTGTATAATCACTGGGCCATTTCCAGTACATCTGCTCTTAAAAACATCCCCAGCTACTTCACTTTATCTCTTTTAAACACTTGCTTTTTCAGCAAAATTACTGATGCTGTGTAAGTACTGCTCCTAAAAACACTCAATTACTGCTGCTAACCAGCACATCTCTAGAATTCATTTCAGAACTTTCAGTCTTCAGCATCTTGCAACCTGAAAACAACGCCAGATACCTAACCACTGATGTGTGCCTTATCCAAGTCCAGTGTACATCAACTTCTTCCATCTAACATTTCACTACAGCACAGCCTGAAGGATTCTGCCGAGCTTCTGTAGATCATACAAAATACAATCCTGAGATACAATCTAGTGAACTCTGACTCTTCTAGCTATCCATTCAGATTTCCCAATAATTCTAACTGGGCTTTTTTTGTAGTAAGTATGTTCAGGAAATATTTATTTGAGACCTAATTTTTAGTTCTGCTTTGTTTCAGAAACTTAGTAATATCCTCTTGAACAGAAACACAATATAATTAGCTGTATGTTGCTAATTTATCATTGTTTAAGAAAATATTGCCTTAACTACTGGGTTTATTTTAATGTTCTAATTAGAAAATTCCTAAACATTATTATAGATCAAATTACTACTGTCCTATATGATATTCTCAGAAAAATTATGCAGAAAAGCTAAATCCATTGAATACTCTGTTTGTTAAGAACAAATCACACCAAACTTCTATTACTGACATGCAGAGATCATTTATATGTCAGAAAATAAATTTGCATATAATGAAACTCAGCTCAGATTTTTAAATTAAAATTAAAACACATTCAGAACAATAAAATTTAATTTCTTTCTAATATTGTACAAAATGGAAGAAAAGAAAATTTCGTAAGACCGAAGCTTCCCTGAAGTCAAAACCGGCTTATACAAATTTAGCCTATTAACTACAAAAAGGTCACTGAATTCCCTATGCATGGTTTTCCCAAGGACACTTATGAGTTCAGTCAAATTCTGAAGCTGCATCTCTCTCCAGTGAAGTGACAGAGGAATTATGCTCTCAGAAGAATGGTATCTCAGCAAACAGCTGGGGTACAGCAGGATGAGCCAAGACCTCCTCTGTGCACACACCCCCCAACAGCTCCACTTGCATCCCTCTGTAATTCCCTTGCATCCCTCTGTAATTCCTCCTGTGGTGTAAACTGATGTTGAAATCAGCTCTCTTTTTCTCTCCCAAGTAACAAACCCATCCCAGCTCATGCCAATCAAAGCTTTCCACTGAATCATTACATAACCTTTACACCAGTAATTCTTCCAACAGTTTAATGATAGGAAAGGTACTTCAGTACCATTGCCATTTAACACAATAAAACATTGAATGTTCATGTACATAGAGACATATTTCAGAAAAAAGAAAAAGAATCTCTTTGCATACTATATTTTCCTCCAGTTATCTCTTATGCCATTTGTTCGCTACTGAATACTTGCCAGAATGACCAAAATAATGGACCTGACATGCCCACAGAGACAGTTACAGTCAGTTCTAGAATATGTGGATAGAAAAGAAGTATAGAAACACTAGATGACAGTGAACAACACAAATCACTCGTCACGTTGTGAGAAGCAGAAAAGACTCATCCTTAAATCTATTTCTCAGCCCAAGTCTAGTATCAAACTTTGTACAAATAAGTGCACATATTAAACACATGTAAACACTCTGCTATGCATGCAATAATTAAATCGTTGACAAACTCCCCTTTTAAACCTGCTTGGCTTTTTTAGTAACAGTATTTAGAAACACCAGCAGAAGATATGAAATTCAATCTTTATGAAATTTAGAGCCCCATCCATCCACCAAGGAAAAAACCCAACTTTATGAGAGTTCAGGAAGAAAAATCTAAGGCTGCAGCAGAATGTAAGAGGCATTCCTAAAGGTGTGTTTTTCCCATCATATTTTAGGTTTGGGGGGAAAAGATTTAATGTGAGATGAGAGGCTATACTTTATATATTGTCTAATTGACACAGAAAAAAATAGTAATGTTTGTGAAAAATCAATAGAGGAAGAGAAATCTAAAAATAAATAGTGATTTAAGCACTCAAGAGTGTGAAACAGAATGACAAAACATTCATTACAGTTAAAGCTGACATTCTATAACAAATGACTTTGTAACTCACATCTGACAATATCAGATTTTATGGGAGAGAATTCACTTATAGGGACAATTGGGTAAAGATTTAGTATTTGAACTTAATTTGTCACTTTTTGTCAATTTAAGTTATGGCTCTCTTATTTATTTGTATTTTAAAAATCACAACTCATTTTGAAGAATTCTTTTGGTGAAAGTTAAAATTGTATTGTACTTAGGGTTACTAAAATATTGATTTGCAACACAGATCAACAAATACAAGTGCTGATGTAGCTTCTTTCCCAAAGGAAACCAGAACTTGCAATGGTCTTTACATTGACTTAAATTTGACAATCAGAAAACTACAATTTTAATATTGAACCAACTTTTGAACTAACTGGCTTGAAGCTATCAGTTTTCCTTCACTGAGAAGAAAACACTTTATTAGAAATTATCTTCATCTCCCTCCTCTCCATAAACAACAAAACTCGCTAGCAGTTGTTTTATGCTCTGAAGCACCTCTACCTATTTTCCCAAGTGATACATGACAGAGGAAGTCAGTTCCTTTTCTTTAAATCTGATGGCAATTTTTCTCATTCATGTTAATGAAAGTAGATTTGCCTTTGGAAAAGGAAACAATGGTCTTTGCCTTCTTTACAAGAGAATCTTCTAATATCATAAAGAAAATACAAGTCAACTGAAAACATCAAATATGTGTCCTTGACTCTGCAACAACTGATGGAATAAGGAAAAAGATCCTACATAGGAAGAGTTAATAGATAAATGCATATCTTGTAATATTAAAAATAAAAAATCCCAAAACATACAGGTTCTTGCTTTGGCTCTTTGGAGGATTATGATTCTAGAAGTCCCAATTTTGAAGAAAATCATATTCAATTAATAACACCATAGTGACTTAACTCTGCTTGTTGTCATCCTGAAGCCCACCACTTCCTGTGAATGCAGATCTTTAGTAATTAGGTTAGCATTTAGAAATAAGGGCTATCAACTAGTAAACAACCAGTACACCTAAAGAGCCCAAATCTTTCTCTTCTGATATGTCAGTCATTGATATTTTTACAGTTGTACCTTTAATTACCCTTTCTCTCACTTCAGAGATTCAGGAAATAAAGCTTGCATCAGTAAATATCACGAGAAATCCTTGTCTGACATTTCAACCTGACTTTTGAATTTAATATGCATTTCTTCAATTATGTTTATTAATAAGGTTTGAAGTAACTTTCCTGTTATTAATATGATTTGCTTTGCCACAGCCCAGTACTTCTGAGGCACCTACATATCGTACAAGACACACATGGATCAGAGAGGGTTTCATGCTTCTACAGGAGAATGATTTGCATTTGAGAGCTGCCATGTTCTGTGGAGGTAAGGGAAGAGCTGGCAGTGTTGCAAGAACATCTGGAGAACTTGTCTCAGCTCTCCTCACGCCCACACATGCTCTGGGGACCACAGAGGAAACGCTTCATACATCCCCCTCTCCATCCTCTTCCCCAAACCCCAAAACAAAACAGGCATGAGGAAATTAAATAAAGCAGCTCTGGATAACTGAATTGATTACAACAGGAATACGACAATTTTGAGCAAACAGGAATTTTGAGGGGATGGTGTGGCTGGGGACATCACACCAATCCCAGCAATACTGCCCTAGGAAGTTGATTTCAAGACTGTCTTATATAAGAATGAAATTTTTTGCTCATCATTACTATTCAAGGCAAACTGAAGGCTGAAGCTACTCCTCCCAAATGTACCAGTTTACATGGAAAAAAAAAAACCAGAAAAAACCACACATTTATGAACACAGATGGAGAGATAAGGATATGTCTTCTACACTCAGATTTTCTGTTGTACTCAAAGGGTATGAAGAACATCTCTTATGTGCCTTGACAGACTGTTAGATATATTTTTAGTTAGTAGAACTATTAGGAAAAATATTAATCTAGGAAGTTGTTAGGAGTCAATTCTATCACATCTTTGAATTAGATGTTGCAGAAGAAAATGAGATTTCACAACCCAGTAACAGAACTGCAAAGCCTAGTGGGAAAGATTTTCCTGTATTGTCTATTGTTGTGGATTTAAAAAAACAGCATGCACAAACATACAGAAGAAAGTGATGCACATGTCAATTTGTAAAGCTCCAGCTCTGCTGACTGAGCCTAAGTACTAAGTGAGATCCAAAGGCATCACCATCAGCAGGGGGGAAAGGCCTTTCTCAGGCAGGCACCAGCTGCAGCATTCAGTGACTCTTGGAAGGAAAACAAAGTAGAAATAGAAAAATAAAGATAGGAAAACCAGCTGTAGGGTTGAATTCCCAACAGCACCCTTGAAAAGATCACCGAGGCCTCTCTCTCCAATGAGATCAGAAATATGTTTGCAAAGAAATATAGTTATTTTACTAATACATTGTCGGAACAACTGGACATGGATCAACTCACTCAGCAGAATCTGCTATTCTTTTCTCATCAGTTTAACTGAGAACAAAATCATAGGATATTTATATGTATGATCAGAGAAAAGAAAGGATTTTTTTCCCAGCTGACCTTTTAAAATAATTCTGCAGAATTGTGACCTTATGATAGCTGAGCTTGTGGATCTCTCTTGGCAGTAAAAAGTCACAGAGGCAGTTCCCACCTTCCCGAGTGTCTAGAAACAATCTCAGTGCTACTGGGGAAACCAGTCCTAAGCAGTCAACCTCCACTAGCCATTTCCAAGCCTTCAGCCAAAATGGGAATGTGGAGGAGGAGAAAGGAAGAGAGTATCAATGAAAGTAACCACTGAGCATAAAACACAAATAAAAGTAAGTTTATCTCTTATTTTCCGTTCCAGTCATGAAAACTAGACTTACATGAAAATAGACATGACAAACAAGTTTGAACTGATGGGCAAGGCCCATCTTCCATGAAGAGCCTGAGCATATTAGGCTAGATCTTGCCTCTACACCTCTCAAAACCCAAATGGAATCTGAACAAATAGGCTGATCTGAGAAATGATAACGCAGCAGTGTGAAGAACCTTTTTTTTAGGGTAAAAAGAAGTTATTAAGCAAGGAACACAGTCAAGCCAGAAGGTGCTGCATGAACTTCAGACCCACCCTCTGACTCAGTGTATTACCATGAACAGAAAACCATCAGTATGGGAAAAGTGAAGGAAAGACTAATGCTGCAAAATTGAGCTTGCAGCCTTTTATACTTGAAAATCTATTGAGAGTCAGCCTTTCCTGTGATGCAAGAGCTGATAATTTCATTAGCTGTGCTAGAATACAAATAAATTGAGATATTAATCAAAACAATTAAATGGAAGACAAAACTTGCTGAAAACAAAATCTAGTGGGCTTTCCAAATGTGATTTTACAAGCACATTTGCTACAACTGTGGGTTTTTTTTAATTCCCTGCCAACTTTTCATTATCCATCAGCAGGTCTTCACTGATCACATGTCAATTAATAAACCTGCAGACAAGCTGGATACCGTAAATTAATTTAATGTGTGAGAGAGAAGTTGGAGAAACCACAGTTCCACTCTACCTCCCCTGGTTACTTCACCTGGCTTGGTCCCCCTGTACAACTGCATTGTGAACTAGTTTGGGCTTCTGCACTGAGAATTAACAGAGAAAAAGAACTATTTTTTGTATAGGTCAGTTCTGATCTTGAGCAGAGGCCTGGGTCACCAGGCCATCACAGAGATGGCAGGTTGGGGGCAGTCAGGGTGATCTGTGGTTTGAGTGCACTTTAAGAGGGATGAAAGAACAACTTCAGGGTAACATAAGGAACAGTGCCCTTCCCACTCCTGCAGTGGTTCCAGTCCAAAACCTGCAAACACATAGGAACTGATTTCAAAACATGCCCACAGTACTCAAAATGGAATTTAAAAAATAAAATTGAAGTGAAAACAAAGAAGTCATCTGGCACATGCCTATGCAGTTAGTTTTTCAACCTCAGACTGAGTTTACAAAAAGAAAAAGGCAAGAAAAGAAACAATTTAACTGAGCTATGGACTGTGGAATACAGGCTGACTGAATTGGAACCATGAAGAACTACTAAGGGCAGTCATACATTCTTTTCCTGCTGTCTCTTCTCTACTATCCCATTCCCAATGCAAACATGTAAGGAAATAGGCGGACCCATCCCGTAAGAGTTTCCTCCTAGCAGTACAGTCACTGAAGTCAACACCAGCTTTGAGTGTGAGCTGGGAAGGCAGGGACTCTTGTGTAGAAATGGTTTCAGAAAGTATTTTAAAACAAGAAGACTTCTTTCTATTTAATCATCTCACTATGTATTTTTGTCATTCTGGGCAAACAGCCAGGAAGGGGGAAAAAAAATCTCCTGCAATCCATGAAAAAAGAGAACACTTGAAATTCATAATGTTATGATTCAGCCATCTTTTCTACCTTCCACAAATACAATACATTGTACTTTGAGTTTGAAATAGGCTCTATTTCCTGCCAAATTTCTTAAAGAAAGAATAAACTTTGCAGACATCATGAAAGCTGCCTCAGGGTGTGTCAGGCTGATGCCCTCCATGCTCTGCTTAGGGCTGGCCTTGGTGGACTCTGACCACCAGGGCATCCTCACTGCCTGCTGTAGTTTCTGACAGGGAACCTGGATGGCTGATTATGAGCACTTAAATGCCAATATTAACAATTTCACTGTAGAATTGTGCTAAAACAAAATGCAGGTACTGCACTTTCCAATGCAGCAAGACAGTCTTATGTTCTGACCTGTCATCCATCTGGAAAGATGCTCTGTGAGAACCACATTAATAATATATTTCTCTCTTTTTGGCAGCATTTTTAAGTGCTCTTGTGGATATTGAGAGAGGTGCCAGCTCAGGGAAACTGCTGCTTAAGGAGGTTCGTTGATGGGACTGCATTCACTGCTGGATGGAATAAAAACATTTCCTTCATATTTCATCCATGGAAAAAGAAAAAATCACTTCAGTAGCTTATCTAGGGTTCAAAGTGCGCAGCATGAGGGTATGTTGTTTCCTACAACAGCTTCAGGACCTTGTTATCCTTTTTTAAGCCTGGCTTCCACCAGCTACATGCTCTTCACACGAGTTTCTCTTAGCAACCTCTTTCCACAATTACAGAGATTGCATGTACACCTTTTTTATTTATTAATTTTTTAAGGACTCCTGCTATTTGCCCCCTCTTTCTTCTTTCCACCACAATTTGTTTCTGGGTAATCCCTATCTCTCTCTCCCAGCTTTAATGTGCATCTTTCACTGTACATCACCTTTCTGTCCCTGTTTCCTCTGTCACCTTCTCATGACACATCACCACAGCTCATGCTGCATGAGGCCACTGCATCACACCAGTGAAAAGTGTGTTTCTGATCTGGAGTGGGCACCTACACACAACTGAGCTGCTTGGGGTTAACCACAGCCACCCAAAGTTGAGTTGAGGCTACTCCTCCACTTCTGTGTCAGTGCTTTCAAGATATGTGATACAGAACTGAACAATTCCTGGATTATTTAGAAGTGTTCAATGGGACACTGCCACAATTTCTGAAATAACAATTTAGTAACAGGATCTTATTTTCCAAAGCTTCTCCATGAAGACAGATGTTTTTCCTATACACAAAACCAGAGCAGTAGTATTTAAAATTAGTATCCAAGTGAAGAAAGAATTTTATACACCTTAATTAACATAAAGCCATATAAACATAAAATATAAGGATGTTAATATCCCTGAGCTGAACAGTTTTGCTTATATTAAATTAGGCTTTTCAGTGATTAACTTTTACAAATCTAAAATACTTGAATCTGGTTTATAAACAAAATATATGGTTCTTAGTGAAGAACATAAGATTTTCTCAAGTCCAGTATCTTCTTCCCTCTTAACCTGGAAGCCAGTCTGCCCTTCAAACCAAGCAGTCAATCATTGTCCCCTGCAAGTGTTAAAAAAGCAAGAATTTCATAACAGATTATAAAACTGCCTCTATGACAGGACTAGAATACTGGGTTTCTTTTACTTTAATGCCATAGGAAAAATCCTCAAGTAGAGGAAGGCTGCAGAAATTCTGCTTCTATTTATGGATTTTTTCCCCTCTGTTAGTTTTACTGGCACAAACTCCTAAAACTAATAATGGTGGTATAGACAGGCTTGCTGGTAGCCTCATTTGCCCTTCTCTGGCATTATTAATGCATCATGTGTGACCTCCAGGAAGGCTTCAAAGTGATCTGAAGACTCCTGAGGAGGAGACCCTCTAGAGGAACAGCATACTGAACACTTCTTGCAATATATCTCTAATAAAGTATTTCAGAAGCCTGAAAAACAGATGAAAAAAGTATAAACTGAAAGGATTGAAGGGCCACCACAAACCTGCTAGCTCAGAGAGCTGTGAAGGATGGGAGGAAAGCACTACATCTGCCAAGTTTGAGTTTCATATTCTAGAGGAACACAAAGATGTCAAGAACCCACACTTGGGTCTATGTTCAGAAACTACATTCCTCTTGAGGAAAAGTGCCAGGAAACAGTTTAAAACCACAGATAAACAAAATATAAGTGTGAAATAGGAGAATCTTTCTTACCCTAAAGTGTGGCAGAGGAAGTGAGTAGATTTAGGGATGATAGAACGCCCTAGATAGAAATACAAAGAGGAGGTATTTCCTTTCTCAAAGCATGGAGATGAAAAAGAGAAGTAACAAACAGGAGGAGAACAAATTCCTCCACAGTCTCGCTTTTCAGAGGAGGAAATGTGGCGATGGGTCTCTTATCCCACTTGGACCACAGCTGTGTGCCAAGGCACTGTAGAATAGCTGAGATAAACTCCAGCTAAGCCTTTAGAAGTACACTAAAATCTGCAGAGGCAAAATCTTGTTCCTTTCAGTATCAGTTTGTAGCTTTTAATAACCACAAAACACAGAGAATGTGGGATTTTCACTTTTTAAGAGCCTAACTCAACCAATAAAACTGAAGATCAAGGATGTTTTCTCCATTTGTCTGGTCACTAAGTGGCAGCACATGCTTAATTTCATAAATAATTCAAAGTAATAGGAAATATTAACTTTAAAGTAATTATTAGCAAAAATAGTACTTTCTATAGGAAGCAAAACCAGCAGCATAAAAAAATACTTGTACTCTTGGGAATAATTACATTTATATTTATTAAATGCATATTTTTCAAGGACATCAGTGTAGATAAGCATAGGTTAGGGCACAGCATTTCTTGCAACTTATGCATGATGCTGCATGGAAAAATGTATTTGGCTCAATCACAGTTTCAGAAAGGAACTAGGGTGACACATGCTGCAACAGAACTACAGATAAATCCAGACATCTTAGCAATAGAAATTAAAAGTCAAACTTTTGCATTCTTTTATAGGATACCACTCTTGTTAGTGCTCCTAAATAAAGTTGATTCCACCAGGAATGGACTTTTTTTTGTTTACCCCCAACTGTTAGGACAGGTTCCCTGGAATACTGCACTTCTCAAACCATCAAATATGTATCAGAACAAATGAGAGCAATCCAAACGACTGATTCATACTCCCTGGTTAGATTATGTGTGCCATCCACACTCATTAATAAAACAGAACTCTTCAGTAAACTCTGGATAATGTCTCGTGCAGAAACCAGGGACACTGGGCAGGATTTGTCTCAACTCTCCAGCACAGCAGGTGAACTATTTGGTATACAATCACACTGACTGCTCAGTGAGTGTGTTTAGGCTACTGGAATATTCCAAGAATGAGACACTTATGTAAAACACTGCAATATGACTGTTCACTGGCTATTTTTTAAACTGAAGTTATAGCATGATAATCACTACACAGCTGAAAATTGGGAAACAACCATTACATTACCTGTAAATTAAAAAACCCTCAGGCCACACATCACATCTTTCACTGAGCTGAGATCTGTATGTGTGCATAGATATATTTTTAATGCTGTCAATCAACTATTATGTACCACGCGCAGAAATTACATTAACCAGTGTAAGGATTTACAAAGCAAGACTACAACAGGCTCTGAATGTTATGGAGAATGAGGGTAGGGAGCAGATGACTAACTTAATGTTACAGAACTTCAAAAATCTGAAGTAGTTTTCAAAGCATTATTTTCAGGGGAAAGTTGTAGGAAGCTGGTTTATCACTTAATCTATTTGTCTAATCTTCTTAACACATTCCTTACTGCAATAAGTATGACATTTGTATGTTTTTTCTGAAATTTTGACCACTTGGAATGAACCTCTCATACCAGTCCCTACCTCAGGGTGTTCAGGGAAGCGGGAGGGTTATTCAGATTCACCTGGACATCTCTGAGGATGATGTTAGGGAGGATGTGTTTTACATATGTCACTGAAGACTGTTCCTCTGAAATGCCCCAGGGCCCCCAGCTGTTGCTGGAACAGGAGATATGCAAATTGTGGTAGCATTAGCCTTTATGTCAGTCTTGCATCCAAACTGAATGCACCCAAGTCCTCAGAGGCCTCTGGGTAACCAGAAAATGCTCACATCACATTGTGCAGAGGCTGAGGAGACTTCAGCCCAGGGCTACAGTGCTCAGGTCTCTGCTCTCGCTGCTCCCTGTACTCACCCAGCAAGGACAGCACTAAGGAACAAGCCTGCCAGAGGTTTCCTCCTTCTGCACTCCCAAAGACCTCTGCTTAAAGGCGCTTCAGCATGATGGAAAAGACAGACAGCTGTTTGAAACTACTACAGAAGAGAGAAGATATGATGAAGCCACCTGGGCAGAAACCAGATAAACAGAAACAAGAAGTTAGGGGGAGACATTCAAACAGAATAAAAGGAAAAGGAGGGAAAGGGGGAACACACAAGAACAATTTGAGCAGGAATAGTGAGATCAGATCTCTTGAAGACTGCTGTGATGACTAGAATCTGAATGCAAAGTCCATAAGGAAGAAATTAAGTAAGGGAAAAGCTCTGGGGCAAAGCTCAGGCTTGGAAAGAAAGTGCATGGGACAAGACCAGGGAACGAACGTGATGCCAACTTCAAGGAAAGCAGAGGAGAGAGAAAAAAACCCAAACCAAACAACCCCACAAAACAAACAAACAAACCAACCCACCAAAACCCCAAACAAACAAACAAAAAAACCCAACAAAACCTGTCAGTTAACATTTGTGAAACCCAACAGCAATACATAGATTTCTTTTCCTTTCACTGTTGGTTTCAAAGAGAAGATGACAGCTTCCTACTGCTATCAAACATTTGCCAGCTCAAGTAGAGCAAATGGTAATATTTGAACCTAGGTGTTAGAAACTGCTCAAAACCAACTGATGCCAGATGATAATTATACTTCTTATTTTGCTTTTTTTAGAAATCTACAGAGTTGTAACTTAAATCAGTGAGAGCGAGTCTTAATCATATATTGCACTAATACTTGAAGTTAATATTTAAAGTATTCTAAAAAAAAAAATCAGGTGTTGAGCAGTTCAAACTAGATGCCCAAGTTTAGCAGGTATTTTTCCCTTAATTTATATGTATGTGAATCCCTACCAGTAAAATGGAGGTAAATACCCCCCATTGTTTCCCAGAGAAATACATAAACATATATGAAGTATTTGAATATCATAGTGATGAGCACCACAGAATTGCCAATAGGAATGTAATACTGCTGAGGAACAAGGTTTGAATAGTGGTAATACATAAGGCTTAAGGTTATACACTGAACAATTAAAATGAACTAAAACATCAATTAGCTTGTCATCATGGTGGCACAGTCTATTCTGTGGACTCAAAATGACCTGAGGAAGAGGTCACAGGCAGAAAATGCAGTCAGTGACTATAACACAATGTATATGCATACAGACCTTTAGTTCTGACGCTAGAAATATTCTGATAACTTGATTTGATGTTCTTAGACTAATGATCATTATTGTAAGAGATGGAGAATAAATACAGAAAAGCAGCATTGTTTCACATGAAAAATTAAACAACACTGAAAATGCACCTGTAGGCACAGAGCGATATTCAGAGGGCTGTGAAGATTCAAGTTTCACAGAGATGGCAACACATTGTTAAATTCTTTTTGCTAGAAGCCTTTAATTTCCCAGTGAATGTTTATACTAACTGAGGAATATAGGAACATGAGTTTCCTTTGTTCCAGACATCTTTCCCTTGGTACATTTCTATTCACAATACAGAAGATCACTATTCCAACTTCCTTGGGAACATGTTTTGTTTAATTTCATGGCACAGTAATATACACACGTTCTTATTTCATTCTCCTGCTCACTTCTCTGTGATCTTTGCCTATATGAAGAATAAAGGTCGAGATTTCAATATTTGCTGTAACAATATGATGACGCAAATTCTGCTCCCATATAAATGGGTTTATACAGCAGGGCTGAAACCTTCTCATTCATAAAATGTATGGATTAGTCAGCATGTAAGTGATAGCAATAACTAAATAAATTTAGTCACATGTATTTACACATAATGAGTGCCTTTGTCATGAGCTATTATTAGCACTTATAGGTTAATTCATAATGAGATAGCAGAACTAAGTCTGATCATGCCAGCAAAGTGCTTGTATTTTAGAACTTCTAGAGCACAAGATCATGTTCTGTTCCTTTTCTGGCAACTGGCTCAACGAATGTCAAAAAATGCAGCCCTTCTTCAGGTAAAATTCCCAGTTCAAACAAATGTTTTCCCCCAAGGAAACAGTCAGAAGCCAAATAAAAGACTGCTACTTTTTTAAACAAAGCAAATTGTGACTGGGCTTTGTCACCAATGCTGAGCTGGAATGAGCTGCTCGGATGCCCTGTAATTGGCAGCTCACAGAACACACTGCTGTTGGAGCTCGCTGCAGTCACATTCACTCGCTGTGCTTTTAAAACAAAACCAGACTGACATATAACTTGAATTCTGGACCTTGTTAAAAAAATTTCTAGGCCAAGGGTCATTGTTTCCCATGCCTTAATGTTGACAGGGCAGTCGTGAAGTGTAATGCTCCAGTGTGAGATAATAAAATGCCTTCAGTACATTCCTCTGCCTCGCTAGATGCAGCAGTTACAAAAGAAGAGTAGCACACAACTGTAATAGATAATGAAAGGGAAGGCAGCCTTTTACACACTCCAAATGCTTTTGTAAATGTATTTAAAAACACTGATCTATTGCAGTAAAGTTAATATACTGTTTTATATTCAAATTCAATTTCTCTGGTTCTTAATAAACAATGACAGCACCTGATTTACATTTGTTTCAAAGCAATTTAACTTTTTCCAATGGTCTCAAAATAATCACATTCCAGCCCATGGATAAGAAAATCACTGTTAGTTCTATTCTAAAGAAACAGTCTGTAAGGTTTAGACAAGCACAATTCTCCTCACATTAATTTTTAGTTAAGGATTGCCTCAAACCAGGTGCAGGACTTTGCACTTGGTCTTGTCAAATTTCATGAGGTTTGTGCAGACTTACCTCTCCAGCCTATCCAGGTCCCTCTGGATGGCATCCCTTCCCTCCATCAACGCCCACACCCCACAGCTCAGTGTCACTGGCAAACCTGCTGATGGTGCCCTTGATCCCACTTGAGTCCACATCAGAACAAAGATGTTAAACTGCACCCATTCCATTTCTGACCCGAGAAATGTCACCCACTCCTCACTGGCCTCCACTTGGGCATTGAGATGTTGACCACAACTCTTTGCGTCCAACCATCCACCCAAGCGGTCCATCTATCAAATCCATGGCTCTCCAGTGCAGAGACAAAGATGTCATGAGGACAATGTCAAACGCTTTGCACAGTTCCAGGTAGATGATATCCACTGTTCCTCCCTTATCCACCAACACTGTAACCCTGTCATGAAAGGCCATCAAATTTGTCAGGCATGATTTGCCCTTAGTGAAGTGATGTTAGCTACCACCAGTCACCTCCTCATTTTCCATGTGCTTTAGCACAGTTTCCAGGAGGATTTGCTCCCTGACCTTGCCCAGCAGCAAAGGAAAACTGACCAGCCAGTAGTTCCCCAGGTCTTACTTTAATTTGCATGTCAAGCATTTGGCAAGACATACAGACAATGCTCAAGAGATACACCACATCCCCAGTTCAAAATTTTCCAGAGGTAGTATTCAGCAAAGCCTGCTTCTAACAGAGGAGATGAAATATAATTACAGGTGAGACACACTGCACTGACACAGACTTTGCAGATCACCCACTCAAAATGCAAAGTGGATTAATTAGCAGTGTCCACCCTTAATCAAGAGCTCTAGGAACCAAAAAATTAGATCTGTCTGGACCTATCAAAAGACTACAAACTCCAACTGAGGCAGAAAAGCCAACTCACTGGAATAGACGAAAATCTTTAAAAAAAGCAGATCCTGTTACACCTGGAATCTGAAGTGCAAACTATACAGGAGACAAAGAAGCTGTGATTAACACGTTGTCAGGGGAGGGCAGCAGTGCAGTAGGATAATAAAAGGAAGGTTCTCATTAATCTTGGCACAGTTTGTTTAGACGTAGATTTTTTCAATTTCTTTGCTTAAATCTTTAATAAACATTTGTGTGTTTGGGTCACCATAGATATATATCTTGACCTGTATTCTACCAAAAATCCCCTTTATTTAATGACTAACTGATTATTGCACAAGTCCTTCTGTGATGTGTAGGCATTATTATTTTACAAATGGATTCCACCAGCTTGTTCCTGGATGTATCATCTTCAGATTCAATAAGCTTTCTGCATAAACAAGAAATTGAATGGCCTTTGTCCTTATTAGCTTATATAAAATTAATTTTTCAGTGTTAATTTTTGGGCTTGGCCCAGTTGCCAAATGTTTAGGGCAGCTGCTACATTTATAGATCTACACAACTCAGAGATGGAAAGATCTATTTCCTCTGACTACAAACTGATGAAGAACAGCAATCAATAATCACATGCTTGTCACGTCCTCTGTAGTGTATACTCAAATGTGTTGGCTGGTTTTAAACACTTGCAGCCACAAAACCTCTACCACTTTATTTATTGCTTCATACTACTCTAAAACAGGCAAGTTGGAAAAATGTTATAGTCAGTAGAAACGTAAGAGGTTACAGAAGGAAAGAAAGCCAATGCACCCATCCAGTCTGAACACCTTCACAGTCAGAACCAGTGACCCTCACATTAACCCTCATAGCACAAGGGCTCCAAGTACTAAGGATTTACTGTCCCTCGGCAAATTATTCCCACGTTGAATGACTACACTGTTTAGGAACTGTCTCTGATTTCCTATTTAAATTCCTCAGACTGCCAGTTACAGCTCCTGAATCAGCACTGCTGGGTCTGTGTCTGCCAGCAGACAGCTCTGCTGTATATTCTGCACTGCGTCCCTGGTGATGACAGCATCACTCGGGATGTTAGAGACTTACAGAGCTCCTCCCTCCCTGCACCCCATACTTGTTTCAATTATCTGAGTAACAACTTAGACTTTCTTTACAGATTCAGGCCTTTTAAAAAAACCTTTCCTTGAACAACAAGTCCCAAAGACAATATTGGGTTTTGCACTACTCAGATTCTTTGACTTTATACATCCCTGGTGTTGAAATGCTTAGAAGTGACTCGTCAGAGAAGTCTTAGTGACAGCTGCTATATTTCATAGTTCCTCGACAAGACACATGTACACATGCAGCCCAAAGTAGCATTTGATATGTTGGCTCCATTTATCTAATTTACTGGCCCTTAGGTCCCTTTCAGCATTACTGCTTTCCAAAGTAGCTCCTATTAAGTACTTTATATTTGGTTACTATCCCCCACACTGAATTTCATTCAATTTGCTGTGTATCCATCTGGATCTTTGAAATGTTCAGTATCGACTTGTGTGTCAGGGATGACGTTTTAATGTCTGCAGTTTAAATATCAGACAAGAATCACATTTCTGACACCTTTCATGACAATGTCTCATAATGATTTTCATGTCCCTAACACTGTGTCATGCTATTATCCCCACATTTCAGATATTAAAAGTGCAACCAGCTAAGTTTTAATACTGTAATAAGCACCTACATTTTTTATAATTTAAAAATGGAAAACACTACATTTAAGTATATTTGGTAATTAATGTTTCGAAACATAGGCAACAGCAATAAAGGCAGTTAGTATCCCTTTTAATGGTCTGTCCCATTTCCCTGTTTCAACTGCTACTGCTTCTGTGCTACACAATACTATGTGGGAAACAAAGCTTTCAATAAATTAAAAATATAAACCACAATTATCCTTGACACAATAAGAGCTTTCTTCTGCAGAAACGAAACAGTTGTGCAAAGTCTGACCTGATACCACCTGAAAAACAGATGAGAATTATAAAGAAGTTCTTTCCAGTTAATAACAAAATTCTTTATTGAAGACCTTTATGCATATTACATGAGGCTTAGAATGAACCTGTGGAAGATAAGAGATAAAATAATCAATATATATAAAAATATATCTATATAATTTGGCCTCTTCAGAGGACTGGGCCATCTTTTAACTGTAACGTGAAGCAACATTAGTCTCGATTTTGATGAGAATCTATTAGCTTTCTTCTAATGCAAATAATAAAAACCACTGCCTGGAAGCATTGTTTGGGAGATCAGAAAACTGTCAGCTGACTTGGTGTTGTGGTTTGATGTTGGTTTAAACGTCAAACACACAAAATCTAATTACGTGCATAAGGGGAATATGGATTTATTGAGGAAAGTGTAAAGAAACTGTGGTAAAACAAGGTTTACACTTAAACAGTTGTAATATGAAGGAAAGTTTATTACTAACAGAATGAAAAGAAAAAGAAATGATAAGAGAATAATGCAAACCTTTAAACACCTTTTTTTCCTAATGCTTTCTCCTTTATCATAAATCTTTCAAAAGTGAAAATACAACAAGAACATGGTATTTTTGGTCAGAATTGCACCCTTTTTAAGAGTTTTTTTATGCTTAAGGAAAAGAGGTTCTTCTATTGTGTCATAGAGTTTTTATAAACCAACAGTCCCACCCGGAAGAAAAATCTGTTTAAGTGAAAAAGGTATTTTTCTTATGAATCTTTTGCAGTTTTCCCACACTGTCAAATCACAGGTTACAGGGAAAAAAAATGGGGTTTTCAGTTTTTTAAGGATGAACTACCTCAGCCTGGAAGTAAAAGTTGTCTGTTTTGAATCTCTTTAACAGCTTCTTATAACTTCTGTATGGCCTGGTATGGGCTTCTCTTTAAAGTCACAGGTTGCACAAGAATTCCTCATCCCCCCAGGTTTTTCCATATGAATGAAAGTCCTTTTTATGGCTTTGCAAGAAGTATTTTTAAGTTCTGTGCCAGAAAGCACAACTGCCCTCTTTTCCTGTTACCACCTAGCTGCCTTCCCATGTGGTTTCATCCTTTCCCCTCTGTTTCTGATCTTGGGATCGCCATGTTCAGCTTTGTTTCATCTGACTTTACTTTTCTTTTCGTTCCTCACTGATTTGAAAGAATGGGTGTCTTCTTCAGTTGTGGTGTTTCTTCAGCTTTGGTGAGAGCTGTGCGGGATGCAAGGGTGCCCCGCCGGCCCTGGTGCAGGGTCTCGGTGGCCTCAGATCTTCGGCCTCGTGGCTTTGGTTACGCCTTGCCCGTGGAGCGGGAACAGCTCTCCCCAGGGAGCGGAGGGCGGCTCCGCGCCGCCGCTGCGCCAAGAGGTCAAAAGGGACCTGGCTGGACCTGAGCCGGGCCCTCCGAAGGCGAGGGCCGGCCCCGCACCGCCGCCGTGCCTAAGGGCCGAGGTGGGGAAGGGCCTGGCCTGGACCGGGCCCCGGACCCAACTCCGGGGCCTCTGCCTGCAGCCACCCGTCAGCCCTTGAACCCAGAGAGAGGTCTCCCGCTGCACGGGCTTTTATAGGCAGAATTGCAAAAGTGCGACTGGCCCAAAAGCTCATCAATCAATTCAGGTTCAACCTATTACGTAAGGTTAACTAAGTCTTTGCTTATGCCCTGTCTCTATGACAGTGTGTTATTTTTAATAGGCTTATTCTTTGCATTTTTCCTATTATTTCATTAACTGATGAAACTTCATTGCACATACTGAACATAGGTAAGCATTTCTAGTAATACTAGACAACCTGCAAAGAAGAGGCAATCTGGTGTAATGAACACAGAGTATTTCCAAATGCGTTAAATTCCACCCAGCAGAATGGGAGTAACTATGGCTTTCTCCTATACTTTCACTACAGTTTGTCATGTTTCAGCCTCTGAAATAACAGCTTGATGAAACCAGGTTTTCTACTCCTTGGATATTATCTTTTAGGATGACTACAAATTTCAGTCACAATTACCAGTTTATCACAGAACTGAGGTGACTTCTGTCAAAGATTATCATCCAAACATGATCTGAGCTGGCAAAGCCAATGGTCAAACATTGCCCCTTTGTGGACTGCCCTTCCTGCTTCCAAGCTGGCTGAGGGTCTTTTTCCACATTCTGACTCCTAATGCAAATTTCCCCAGTGGGAACCTACAACCAGAGCCCTGCCAGCTGTCCAGAGACCAGATTCACCCACCTAAGTCCACAGACAGGAACTATTTTTTTTTCATGACTGCACAAATCTGAAGCTTTGGAAGAAAATCATCTGAAACCATTTGAAAATGGCAACTCACTGCCATTTCTCTTACCAGAGGCTTCTTGCCATAAGAGTGGCCACGATTCAGTATCTCAAGAGCTCTAACTGAGCCCAAAAGAGAAACTCAACTGAGACTGCAGGATTAGACATAGCTTTCTGCAAAACCTGAAGGGACATGTGTTGGTCTTTTTTCCCTTTTTCCCTAACAGAAGGTAGATTATTCGATCTAAACCATTATAGAAGCAATGAATGAACAAATAATTCTATACAGATTCATGCAAAAACTCAGTGGATTTAGACTCTACTTATTATGGTTCTTTATTTGACATTAATAAGCACTGTTTGAGTTGCAAAGCAATTGCAAATAAATGTGTTTATTTTATTGCATGTACAGCTCTAGTATTGTTTTTGCCATTATTAGCCACCAAGCAATGTATAAGATAGCTAGAAGAAAGCTCAAAAAATTCCACTAGAGCTGGCTGGTAAAGTACAGAAAATGCTTTCTATTTGATTTTGTATTAAAAAGAAATTGGATATCACAAGTCTAAAATGGTGATGCCAGAAAGATATTTTGAGAGAAATTGCAGAAGACTGCCTTTAGAGAAAAGATGTCAACAAAAATGAGTGACTGAAATAATGGGGAGTACTTCTGACATGGACAAGAGGTACTAGGGATCAGAAATGAATTATTATGCTCTAAAATGATCCAATAAAAATCGAACTGTAGTGCAGTAATCAGAAAATGTATTGGAAAAGAGATAGGTTATAAAAAGAAAAAGGAGCTTTCAAGTACTGTAGGCTACTAGCTACTACTGAGAAATCTGGATTCAGGAGATTATATTTCTAAAAAAATATGCACACAACCAAACATAGCTGAACTCGATGTTCAATAGGTAGTGAACTATAAAAATTAAAAAGATAGATTGAAGACAGGATTACAGGCTAAAATAAAAAATAATCAATGCAACCATCAATAGGAATGTTGAAATGAACACTGTACTGGCTGAACACACAACCACGCAGCCTTCAGGAAGAATGACTCAATTGTGTTTTTCCCCAGAGGCAAAGACATAAAAGATAGTTGTAGACACATTGAGCACATCACAGAAAAGCATTTGGGCAGTGCCCCTTGTTACAGAGGAAGAACTGCAGTTCTAAACAGTGAATAATTACAGACACTCTGGAAGAAATACATTTGGGTTCTGGTGCCTTTGGCAGAGCAGCCCTGGCCCCTGCAGCCCCTGTGCCCACCTTCACAAACGTTCACCAGCACATGCTGCCCACAAACCCACACAAAATCACAAAAAAGGGAGGGAAGGCCTTCCTTTATCAAAGCAATGGAGAAACACTGGAACAGCTTCTGAGCTGGGAGAGAGAATGGCTGAGGATTTTTGAAAAAGGCTCAAAATGTGAAGTCTCATTTCTAGTCACATATGCTTTTATAAATATATATCACTATCATCTTCCTTATAAAAGGAAATGATGTGATATTCTGGGAGGCTTTTTGGCCTCAACAAAAATTTACAAGTACATAAAAATAAATTTGGAGATTTTCCCTTCACTAGGAGCTTTATCGCTTTATAGCAAAAGTTCCACCCCATCTGTGATCAGCAGCACAACCTAAACCTTTCCATGGTAATCAAAAGCTGCAAGCATCCACAAGTTGTTTTGTCATAAAGAAAATAACTGAGAAGTCTCTAGTGCTGAGCTGTAAATCCTGCATCACTCATCAGGTCCCACTGACAGTGCACAGCTCGCAAGCAGAGCTCTTACTCAACAATTCAAGTAGACTCAAGCAAGATTCAATTCAAGCAAATTACATCAGGTACTTTCTGATGGTGCAACTGGAGGTATGTTTATGCCAAATTATACAGAAAAACATAAATTCCAAGCAGGCATTATGATCCTGCCACTTCTGCCACAGTAAAAATACTTGCTCTAAAAGAATTTAGCATGACGGGGTAATAACAAAGTTTGCTGTCTCAAAAGCACTGTTTGGGGACAAATTAATCAAAGAGGATGTTCTCAAACCCAAAGTACCACTTGATATTGACGTTGAACAAAGCAGAGAAGGGCAGACAAGTCTGAACAACACTTACTGTGACTTTGGTATGTATGAAAGGTATGTAATAGTTTATAATATACATTTACTCAAAAATAATTGTAGCCAGAGAGGGAAAAAGTTTAAAAGCTACATTGAAAGATGTGAGTAAAACCCTTTCAATTAAATGGGAGGAGTGCTATGAACCGTAATTAATACAATACGCAGTCTAGAAATACCCTTAACTTTTGCCCCTTTGTTACCTCCTTTTGAGATCTTTTAACAAAGTTTCCAGCAATATAGCTGAACAACCCTAACCTGATGTCCTAAGCCATCCTCACTTGCAGGTATTTCCTCCCACAAAGATATCTTTCAGAATATGTGGTTTCATGGAATCAAAGACCATCCCCAGCTCCCTTTCTGGAGATCACCCAAGGCAAAGGAACACAGTTACTTTACAACACGTGGTTTGTGATGCCCCAAGGGCTGCCCCTCTGTGCTGCCAGAACAGCTCCTGGCCAGCAGCTCATGACCAGAAGCTGACATGTGCTGCTCAGCTGAAAGTCGTTGCTGGGAATGTTGTATAAAATGTACATTGCAGATCATCTGGGGTAGAAATTTAAGACAAAGGAAAAAACACTGGCAATATAATTAGTCATCAGACTATGTGAATCTGATTACAATATTACTCAAAAACATCTGTTAGGGAAACAAAGCAGCCTGCAGGAGTTATTCAGTGCTCCTGGACCCATATTCTAGAAGAGCTAATTATACACATTTCCTCTTATGCTCATGTTACAAAGTATAAAGTGAGGGTATAGAGCTAGATATGACTGAAGAAACAAAATTAATAGAAAATGCTGAATTTCATTTTGTAAGCCCTGTATATAAAAGCAAGTTGCAACAAGCAGCATTCAAATCCACTTTTTTCTGAAAAAATGAATTCCAATTTCATATACAACTTCTCAGTCTTAACCTATTTTCTATTGCAGAAATTAGAAACAGGCTAATACATTTAGTTTAGCTTTCACTTTTAGAAGACTATGAAGACTGCAGCCATGGGAAGCCGTCACTGTGTTTCTTCTAGATGAAAGCTACTTGCTACTATTAATACTCCCCTTTTGTAAAATGAGGATATGCTAATATTCGTAATCCTGAATAATACAGATTTATGGTGATCTTCATCTTCCTCCCAAACCCAAGAGGAAATGAAATACTAACAAATTTGAAAATGTAAGATAATACTTTCTCATGTAATTTAACACACAATTAATTAAATGGGTAAAAATTAAAAAAGGTTGGAAAGGAAGAATGAACAACCTTTCTTATCCACAGGACAACAATAAATTCTTAGATCTCACATCATCAAGAAGAAATAATATTTAGATTAAACCTCACTAGATATTGAAGTGGTAATTTGTCAGTATTTGTCACTTCTGTATCCATCCTGTACTCATTTGCTAGATCCCTTCTTTTTATTTCACTTATGATATTACAGTTTGGGCAAGTCCAGAGGAGGACACAAAGATGCTCAGAGAGCTGGAGCTAAGGAGACAGGCTTGGGCTGGAGAAGAGAAGACTCTGGGGAGACCTCAGAGTACCTAAAAGGGCTACAAGACAGATGGAGACGGACTTTTGACAAGTGCATGGAACGATAGGACAAGGAGGAATGGCTTTAAATTGACAGAGGGTGGGTTTAGAGAAGATTTGAGAAGAACTGTTTCCCTGTGAGGGTGGAGAAGCCCTGGCACAGGTTGCCCAGAGAAACTGTGGCTGCCCCATCCCTGGAAGTGTCCAAGGCCGGGTTGGACAGGGCTTGGAGCAACCTGGTCTAGTGGAAGGTGTCCCTGCCCACGGCAGGGGATGGAACAAGATGATCTGCAAGGTCGCCTCCAACCCAAACCATTCTGTGATGTGGCAACTGTAAAGCATTTTGCTCTGCGGATGAAAAAAGCTCCAGTTCTCTTTGTATTTAAAACCATACTGGCTGACAGTGTAAGGAACCAAATGAGAGTAACTTGATGTCATTTATCTAGCAGCCTTAACTATAACCTTCTGTAGCTATAGGATAAGAGAAAGAACCATGCTTGCACGTTGAGCTGAGAATCGAAAAAGGAGGGCCGAAGTTTATTTACTTTGGTATTTATACATTTCTCAATTCGACAAGGGATTGGAAGGATGGTGTCACTTATTCTCCAATCTCACTGGAGAAAAAGGACTGTCCATCATGATTTCTCTCACTGTAAAAGAATGGAAAAAAAAAAGAACAGTTAAGGAAACATTGGCCATTATTTACATGAAAGTGTGTGAAAAGCTCTGACTCTAAGGTTACAAAACATCAGAAGTCTAAAAACCAGGGTGATGACCTTCCACAATCAGAGTTCACAAGTTTTCCCTTAGCCTTATTTTGCACTAATGATATTCAACTTTCAGCTTTAAGCAGAACATCCAAAACTTTGATGAAAAACAAGTTCCAACTGGTAAAAACATCTACATCTTAATGCATACAAGGAAAATTGATTGTATTGCAAAATCACTGTGAAACTAAACTAAATAATTCCGAAGGACATACATATAAAATATGACTATAGGCGGTTTCTGTAAATCAGACTGCTGATCTTCTAAAGCATTTTAAAATTTAACCAAAAGAGATGAGAAATAAATAAAACCGGAAACTTAATAAAACACATAAATAAAACAGCAGGATGGATATGCTGACTGTTTAGAATGGAACTGTTCCCAGCAACCCACTTGTCCAGAGATGTCCTCCTGTAGAATTCACAGTAAGTGCTTAACAAGAGAAAAAGTATTTTGTTCAGAGTTTTCCTGGTCTCATAAAGATTGTGAAATGGGAAGTCAGATAATCCTCACCCTTCTACACAGCAGCAGCCTGACAGAAAGCAGACACTTATCTGTCTATCCCATCTCCCTTTACCCCCCCTGTGGCAGCCTAGATAAACTGAGGTCCCAAGAATTGCAGAATCACTGCAACACATTTTTTTCTAGAGATATTTCTAGAGATAATTTTCCTTTACGTTCATATCCAGAATGCTGAGAAAATAAAAAGGATTTAAATGAAAGAAGGAGTGATAATTTATATTGCTGCTGGCTCCTTAAGCCACATCCACTATACTTACTGTATCACACAGGGGAGGAAAGCCAAGAGATTTTTTTTCTGCGCTCTAATGCCAATTTACTGATTTCTGGAATAAAAGTTAGACTCTTCTCCTCAAGCTTTCCTCCCCACCCCGCTTCCCCCTCCAGCCCCTAGAAAGAAAACAAAACTGCAGGGATAAAAATATTGCACAACCTTGTGCAAATGCACTGATAGTTTTTACTATGCTGTGGGCAAAGGTAACTTAGATTTTGGAAGATATGAAGTATTTCTGATACATTCTAAATGCTGTTTCATTATCTTTAATGTAAGATACTAAATACTGATATTCGTCTTTAAATTAGTGTTCATTGTGCTTATAAGAGAACCACAAAAAAGGAAATGTTTTAATACTGTGTGCTGATTTTAATACATCACATGAAAATTGTAAATTTTAAAATAGCAGACAAGCAGATGCAATGCCCTTGTTAGTCAGAAAAAGTAATAAAGATGGTAATTTTAAAAGGCAGAATTTCCCCCACAATACTGACAAAAAAGTCATTAGCTGAATTTCCATACATAAACAATTTCATAAATGGCTTAAATACTGAGGGCACAAGCTCAAGACTTGCATGATATTACAGCTGAGGTGATGCTACAGTGCTTACAGAAGCATCTCACACTTATCCAAAGCAATTCCAATAACTTACATGCTCCCTTTGAGACAGTAACATTTCCAAAGGAACCACTCTAAGGTCAACAAAAGCATCTTACACTCTTAACAACTCCAGCAGAGCAGTTACCATGTCAGTGAATATGCCAATGCTCCCCAAAAGGCATTGCTATGTTACTGCAGGGACTCACACACTTCCTTTCACACTGAGGAGCCTTCTTTGAAACAACAGCAGAAGCAACCAACATAAATACCATCTAAACACTAAAAGATCAAAAAACCTCCGCAACAGAAGCAAAAAAGAGATCTTTTATTAAGGGAAGGTAAGTGGCCCTTTTCTGTCAAATATCTGAAAGTATCATAAATGAAATATCTGACAAGCTAGAGTAAACTACAGAAGTTGAAGGAATTCCACCATGGGGGCTTTTACATTTTTATTGATGAGGTTGCCCTGATCTATTAGGTGCCTTAAATGATCTGATAGTCATGAGTGTACAAACAGAATTCAATCCATGACACAACAAAAAGGCAAAATAAAGCATACAAGGAACAAAGAGGAAAATATTAAATGACACAGAAGGAATGGGATTAAGACCAATATTTACCTGTATATTTTCCAGGCTACTTACACATATTTGACCTAATGGGTCTACTTGCAAATTAGTAATTCAATTTCTTAATTACACCACTGTAAATAGAGAGTGACAGGACAGGAGCTAATGGATATACTTCAGCCATCATTACTACAAACACAGTCCTGCATAGAGAGGCAGTCACATGCCCACTTCTCAGAGCATGTATTGTTATTGTAATGTAGCTGTTGGTAATAATTTCCTGGAGAAATGAGAAAGCCAGAGATCAGCTTAATGCCTGACTTGTTTACAAAATAACAGTAAACAACAGCAACATTAATCGCAATGCTCTCACTTCCTTACATTGAACACAAGACTTTTATGAAGAGCCAAATTCAAGTCTAATTTAAACAGGTGTGAATTCACAGTAGGTCTATTGACACACACCATAAATTAAATCAGAGCCTTGTCCTTAGCTAAATCCTCTCCATGTCTGCATAACTACAGCATTCACAAAGCTGTGCTTCTCATACAGCATCAGCCATTCCAGTATTTCTTTTACTATCTTTATCCCTTTAACAGATACTGTTAAGATACTGAATCTTAAGTGCAAAGAACTAAGGTGACTTGTCCAAAACTCACCCGTCCGCCCAGCAAGCAAAATGAAAAACCCCCAGAGATTTAGGGACAGTCAAAAGCTCTGTTAAATGGATCACTGCTCCCAGGCTATAAACCAAATACTTAGATGAATTGCACAAGAATAATCTTACATGCTTCTAGCTCATTAAACTCAGCTTTGATCTGTAACCTACTAATTTCTCTACTACATCGACTTATTAATATATGGCTAATATTATTATCCCATCTTTGCAGTCTACTGTTTAAAATGTTTATTATTAAAAGTATTGTTCCAAATAGACTCTGATCCCGTACACTGATATTAAGAAAGAATTTCCCCAACAATTTATGTGGGCAAAAAGGAAAAATTACATTTTTCCACAGCTATTTTTCCCCCTCTTGCTTTGTTTTGAAAAAGACAAGTATGTTATTAAAAATAAAAAAAACCCTGACCAGATCTCAAGCACTCTAATGCTACATTGCATGACCAGTGATATTTCAGCCTGTACTAGCACCCTAATTTCTTTCCTACAAATCTCAAAGAAGTCACTGTGAACTACAGCTAACACCTAGTTGTCATAAAATAATTCAGCCAAAGAAATTGAGCAGGAAGCTGGCTCCAAGACGAGTGTGCATTTCACAGTACACCCCTCCAGCACTGGGAATCCTGTACTCTCCTATTGGTTGTCACTATGGTGTAGAGAATGAGTAACTAATTGCATAAAAACATCTTGGTAGATGTCAGGAATAAGCCAAACAAGTCAGACTTAAAAGTTTGTCATAGCGTTCTGACAAAATAAAAAAGGTTAAAAATTGTGTTATTGTAGGAAAGGCTGAAGTTCCACACTGATCTCAGCTGAAATGTAGCAGCTAAAAGTAAAAGAGTTGATGGCTGTGCAGATGTGTCAAATGTGGCTCAAAAATGGATTATGGCATGGCATAAATGCAGTTGAGGTCAAATTCATCATGTCACAGCTGCACAGACATCCTGTAAAGGAAAACACAAGAAGTGAATGAACAACAATAAGGAAGGTTATATGGACACAAAATAGACTGTGGGCTGCTTTTTAGTACACTACCTAGTGTGGGAGGCAGATCCATGTAAAGCCATGTAATTTTAGGGATACAGCTGGAGATCACCCTTTCTGTAGATGAGGTTAGTATTCTCTTCTGGACCACATACTCCAGAAAAATAAACAAACAAACAAATAAATAAATTTGCCAGCTCAGTAATCTGACAGACAAAAGCATTGACCTTGATGTTCTGATGTGCTGCATTGACAGATACCATTGTACCAGTGAACTGAGGGTAAAGACAGTCTTCTTCAATGGCATAAAGGAACTATTTTTGATATGGTTATTCTGTGGTGTTGCTGTTTGAAATTTACATTCACATACTGCAGAGTAACACCGTGTTTAAATGGAGCTATTTATACTATTCCAGAGATAAGCAATGATCCCCAAGAAACTGGTCATTCATTTTGTGCAGTTAATATATATTTTGCTCAGCCTCAGGCAAAGCTGAAGGCAGTCTGTGCACTAATAGCCTATTATTAGTTGCCATTAACGTTGACAACACTAAATGGGAACGCTGGTGTTTCATACAATCTGTTCAATGCTGCCAAAACAACCAGAGTGTGTTTAAACAGTGATTATGACAGACTTGGTGCGTCTATGAAGGAAAACAATCCTCAAATAAATTCTCAAATTGGGCTACCCAGAATTAACAGAGAAGTGTATATCCTGTGCCAGGGAACTTCAACCGAGAGCTTAAAATGAATAGGAGAATGTCAAGAAATAGCTAAAAAGAAGAAAATTTTAAGAAGTATATTAGCTTCAGATCAATGTAAAGCAAAAAACTGCCTTGAAAGTACGTCCACTGGAGTCCACACACTTAATTGTCCCAATGTTACCACAAAAAGCCATTCTGCATTTGTAGCAAAAATTGTGCTCAGAGAGGAAGAAAAAAAATAAACCCAAACCTGAAACCCTACTGACCCTTTCAAAATATGCACAATAACAATATTTTCTCAAACCCTGCAACAACTGTACCTTTCTCATTAATTTTACTCCAGTTGCAAATAGCTGCATTCACATACAATTTTGTAAATCCTTTCAAATCCAGAAGTGCTAATTATTTTTACAGCAATTAAAAACTATCATGGAAACTAATATTTCATGTACTTCCAGCAACAGATCTTATGCACTCTTCCATTTTCACCAGAGAAGTTACTGGCTGGCACAAAAAAAAAATACATTTCAATGGCAGGAATTGACAAGGATAAATGCAACACTTGTGGCTCTCTGATAAAGCCCCTGGCACACAGGACTGCACAGAAACAGGAAGATATGCCATCTGTGACATAATTTAAATAGAGATTTATGAACTCTTGTATTCAAAGAGTGCTTTGTTGCTGAGTGCCAACCCAGGTGAAAAACACTGCTCTCTGGGGATCAGGAATCTTGGCTATGAACTTACCTGTGAAATAATAGATAATATAAATGAATATAGCTTGAACCATGGTGTTCAAATTTATTCAGACATTCAATTTCGAGACTGTAATTATTATAATGACACAACAGCACAGGAAGCACTGATACCTGTTTATTTGGCCCTGTCTGGAGCCAGCTAAAGAGTTCAAGTGAACTTGTGCTCTCAGTTTCTCTCTTTTCCAACTTGCTCTTGTCCTTGCTTTCCTCTCCCAGCAATTTAGTTAAAATTGGTACTCAAGCACCTCAAACATGAATCCCTGATTAAAAAATTGTTACAAGGCTTACAAGGAATGAAATATTAAAGCCATATGCAAAAAGACTACTCCGTCTACATCAGTTTAAATTGATTAAAATCATTATCAGAGACAAACCTTTAGACGAAACCACTTAATTTTTTTGTGGTGAGTCACAATGATTATGTGTCCCTATCTTAATGACACTTAACCCATGGTTCTTGCTAAATCTGTGCAAGATGATGAAGGTGCACTACTTACAGTAATTTTCATCTACAGAAGATTACTTATTTAGTGCAACATGTACAACTAGCAAAATATCATCAACTCCCAGCGGCACCACTGCACTCCAGAGTGAAATAGAGAACTCGGTTATATGCCTAATCAGCTTTTAATACATCTGCCTCCCGGTACCTTACAACAGAAATGGGTATTTTTTAGTTTGAATGGTACAAGTATGCATGTTCCTTTCCATGTTGCGTTCCCTTTCAACCACTTTCTTAGTTAAGGGCCAACCGATGCCAGGCAGACCAGATTCAATTCCTTCAGCCACCATCTAAAACTCGTAATCTAAAACTGTATTTCCATCTTAGGAAAACACACCAACACACACCCTCCCTCAAGCTCAAACAAAACACCCTGTGCAACAAACACTTTACAGAGGATGGATCCCACAGAAGCAGGAAGCTGAAAGGCAGGCAGCCACTGCATGGTGGAAATGGAGTGGCATCTAAAAATTAACTGATTCCAGCAGCACAATAAAATGTGATAGAGCAGAATGCTTAGTCCTCGAAGGAGTATTTAATTAGAAACAAGCTGTGCACTAAAATCCCTTTTTTAACCTCAAGTAGATAATGTAATGTTTTTGAGCCTATATTGGACATTATCATTGGTACTGGCAGACAGCCAGGTGAAATTACATAATTACGAGCTACATATTTGACAAATTCAAACATGTAAGTATAGCAATGTCATTTATAACTGAAATCTCTTTCACCTTATGGCTACAGAAGCACTAAAATGTGTCACTGTCAACACTGCAGTGTCAATATTTAATAACATCTAGACCTGCCATAACATGCAGCTATTAAACACAGAAATTAAAATATTAGCTAAGCTTGTTGATCTTAAGCATGATAAATTTGTTTACTTACTATACTCTGTAAGGAAATGGAGTAGATTTTAATCAATTTTAATGTGGAGATAAAAAAATACTAATTCCCCACGTTACTTAATTAAATACACATTTTTCCCTTCTGCGACACACTAAATTGTAAGAGAAGCAAATGAGTAAAAAAATCCTGAATGAGAATGAATATTAAAAAACACACACACACAAAAACCAAACCCATGTGACCCACAAGCCCACTCTCCATATGCAGAGATATGACAAAGACCAGTTCAGTCTGTCCTACTGATAAAGACGTGTCTTCAGGTGTAGCATAAGATTAGAGGTAAATAGAGCATTCAGGACTCCAGGCTGTCTTTCTCAAGTCAGCTGGATAAAGAGCCTTAAAGCTGTGTCCAGAAGGCACAGGAAAAACTGTATGCAAAATAACTGTATTTATATCACTTTATGTGATATGAATGTACATACATAGATTTATTTGAGAACCTAATTCATAGGCCAGCAAATTCAAATGATAAATCTCCTATGACATAAAAATGAAGAACATGGGAAAGTTATTGGTCTCTAGAGAAATGATGTTTTAACAAAATCAGTGTTTCTTTTTTTGGTCTTATTTTCTGTCTAAACTATAAATACAATACACACAGCAAACGATCCTTTCACCTTACATACAGTACAGAGATCTAGGAAGGAAGGGGAAAAAAAGAAAGAAAACGAAAGAGAAAAGAAAAGAAAAAGGAAAATAAGAGAAGTAGAAAAAGATAGTTTTGAATAAATTACTACTACTATTGAGTACATTAGATGCATTTCTTTATTACCATTCTCCACATCAGACTTCCTTTCATGGTCAGTGTCAGTGAGGGACAATGCTGAGTTTGCCCGGCTCGACAAACAGGAGCTGTGTTCCGACTTGATCCCCCTCATCCACATCCTCAGGGCGTGGTCCGGGGATGCACCACCTTCTGTTTCGGTGTCCACATCTGAGCCCACCTCCAGCGGGTAACTGTGCTCAGCTACACCGTGTAAATCAGTTTGATAGCCAGAGCACAGGATATGGGGAGTCTCGCAAAATTCCATGTCTGCAGAAAACAAAAGTTCAGAAAAAAATGTAGCAGTGAAAAGCAATATAACTTTGATCTTCTTCTGGAGAATCTGTTTTGAGAATTAACACTGTTCATACTATTAGAAGGCTTTTTTTGGTCAGTGACTCACTCTGTTATCTAATCTACTCTAAGTGTAATACAACTAGAAGAATATATAGTAAAATATATAGTGCTGCACTGTAATTGTGCCTTTTTGTCTGACAGAAATATGTATTATAGCTAAAACGTGCCCACACCCACACACCGATAGTTGCACATCAATTTACAACTGAAGTGAGCATCTGCAAACACAGATACTTTGTCACATTTTCCCAGGAAGTCAACAGCTCTAAATTAATCTCAGTATGTTTTTATCACAGGGAAAGTGTAGCAAATTTGCCAATAGGGAACTTACAAAACAATAGTTAAAATATTTGGTTTCTCACAGAAGACAAAGAAAGGGTACTTACCACTGGCTTGCTCTTTGAGAGTGCTGTCCTTGCATATTCACACCAGTGGGTCTGGGTTCTCCAGTGCTGGTGGCCTACAGGAACTTCCTAGAAGAGCAGTGACTACTAGGACTGTACAAGGGCCACCTCATGACACCAAGCCATCTGAGATTTGAGAGTTGTACAGTGCTACAAGTTATTCTTACTAAATACTGCAGCTGTCGGGCAGTAGAAAACCAGGGACAAACGGAAGGTGGACAGGACCCATAATGTGAATATGCAGAGGAAACATTCTCGAAGAACTACAAGTAAGTAACACACATCAGCAAATTGCAACTTCCCTTTGAGGTAGCCTCTGCATATTCTCACTTGTGAGAATCCAATTACAAATGCAACTCACAGGGACTATGACAGGGAGTTCTAATTAATTAAGGATTACAGAACTGCACTCCCTAATTGAACATCAGACTTGGGATGCCATCTTGAGAGACTAAATACAATAACAAATATGCATACAGTATCCTTTCAATTTCTAGAAAAGAAACATTAGAGAGTCATTGATCGAGAGTAAGGACAAATACTCTTTTTCACTGTCATCCTAACTAAAGCTTTAATTTGCCAAAATAATCCACTTACCAGCTAGTGAGAGGAATAATTCTGATTTTAAGCACTCTCTCTCAAATAACAAAAAGCCCTAGTATTTTCTTGAAGGTATCAACCAAAACCTACAAATCAAATGCTAAGATATAAATCGAACCACCTGAGGAAACTGTAAGTCATCCATCTCTATATATTTTTCTTTTGCCATCCAAAAATTCCAGAAGGTCTTGGATGTAGTCTTGGTTTTGAGCTCAGGGAATGGCAACCTCATTTGTGGAAGGCCAGGGAAGAAGGTAGGCAGCAAACAGAAAAGCGTAGCCATGGCCTCACTTTCCTATGCAGGAGTCATGGAGAGTCCTCCCGTCTGCCTGCTGTTGTCACTGCATTGGGTGGCCCAACCCAGCAGCACCAACCATCACTGCTCCTGCTCCTTTTGGGGCAGCAAGACAGATGCTGGGATGATCCCAAGTCCTCCATCATCACTGATCTTTTCCTCTTATTCATAGGAGGAGGATGTGGTCTCAGCCCTACCCTTGAGAAGCTGAGATGTGCTGCTTTCATGAGCCCTGTCCTCCAAGTCTCTCAAATGCACTGAGGCTGACGCCAAGGTTTGATGGAGATGTCTAAGAGAAAACAGCCAAAATATTTGGAAGCAGTTGTGTAGGGAATATTTGGCATTTGAACTTTGTCTACCTTACAAGAGACATGATTTCAAGAAACATCACCTGCTCCTTCTTCCCCTTTAAAAGAGAACCTTGCTTATTTTCACCATCTGAGGAACTTCCCCATAATTAAAAATCTTCCCATAACTTCAAGAATCACTTCAGCTGATGCCAGGTCCTCAGGGGACAAGGATGCAGGCATTTCTTGACATGGCTGTCCCTCCAGGCAGATGTCTGCCATCAGCAGCCTGGGGCCCACGTTCTCCCTGTTGGCATTTGCATATGCCAAGGGGAAAATTCACCCCAGTAAATCCCACAAAATGTAATTAGATTACACATGTTTAAGAACGACAGAATTTACCCTTCAGTCTATATGTTAATTCCTTTTATTTTTTGTGGGGTGAAAGAAAGTGACTTTTTATACTATAACTCATGTTCAACTCAAGTTTAACACAATCTATTGCCTTAATAGTCTATTTCTTAAGTATACAAGCCTTTGCAGTATTTTAACTCCCATGGGATGCATTTTCTGAAAAGCTTTTACAATGGCAGAAGTGGCTGCTTTTAGTCTGCGCATCTAACCTTTTTACCTAAAATACTACTTATTTCCACAAGGAGATAAAGTTCAAGTAGATTTATGATAGATTCAGTATTACCACAAAGACACAGTCACAAGAGAAAAAAGAGAACATTAATACAAAATTCAAGTTCTTGCATGAACAGCAGACAGAGAAAAAAAAGTGGCAGTTATGAAGATGATGAAAGGATTTTCACCTCTGGACCCTCATGGAGCCTGTTGCAACACAACTGTTAAAAAAACAAGTACTTTATCTCGCATTGATACTGATTTATTTTTTCAGAAAGTACTGTATGAAGAAATATAAAATATGTAATGATCAAGAAAAAGAAAGAAGGCTTTGTTAAAAAAAAATAAAAATCAGCATTTCAGTTAATGGACCCCTTTCTTTCTACTTCTAAATACAATTTTCTATTAAAAAAAATAAAAAAAAATCTTCAGAGATAAGCAGTTAAAGAGAAGTTTGACCTGACTGGGCAGTGGCACCTCTGCCATTTAAGGCTGATAGGAGAACTGGGCAGCTGACCAGGCAGCTCTAACACAGCTCCAGCTTTGCTCACAGACAAAGCTACTGAAAACTCCAGACAACTCGCCAAGGATTTATTTACTACGGCATCAATTTAGCCACCAGTTAAGTTAAAAACTGACAGTTAGGATTTTCATGCAGATATAAAACACTTATCCCAGTGCATCTTCAGGACTATTTCCTTGTCCTTAGTATGGTCAGGAATAACTGTGTGCCTGCTACTCTTTCTGCAACTCTTTTAGTTTGTCTGGCTCAGGTAAAAAAATAAAATTACCCAAGTGAAAGCCCATGGAGGCCCCTCTCTCCAGCCTAGTAATTCTGCAAACTTGGACTTGCAGGACTTGTGGAATCTCCTCACTGTTGCCATTTGCCAAGAATTCTGCTAATTTCTACCAACTAACCAGGAGTGTAAATAAATATTTATTTCAATAAATAAATATTAAAAATACAGAAAAGACTATCCAAACAAAGAAAAGAAACATAAGACTAGTTTATAAATAGAGATGAGCATGAAGAACCTTCCTTTCCAGTCTTCCTATTCCCTTATGGAAAAATATTATTTTGTATTAATAACAGAATGACAAATAATATTCATTTAAATTACTTAATTGGCCTATGTGTTCAATTAGAGAAAGAGCTTACAGAAAAATACAATTTATTTATAAACTGGAACAGTTTGACATCTTGCTATTAGGTGCCTTTTATGAATCCCATCACATAATTAAGCAATTGTAACTTACTGATTCTAAAAGTCTTTAAACATCACTGATTCACGAATTAATTTTATTCTTGACTCTTGGTATGAGGTGATTCTTACTCTGAGGATGCTCCCTGCCCAAACACACGAAATCATCTCTGGATGAAAAAATACAAATTGCACTTTCTGCAAATATAAAATGATAAAAGAGGCTAAGTAGCTCAAAGGCAAGGAGAAAACATCAGTCTTGGAATTTTAAATCCATGCTACTTATTTTGGCCTAGTGTCCTCTTTCAGACTGGAAGTTTTTGAGAACACTGGAAACATCAGAGTCTGGGGAAGAGAATAACAGTGATAGAACTCCAGAAAGGCAAATAATACACATTAACCTAAAAAGTATCATGTTTATGCTTGTGCCTGCAGGAGTATAACGGGAATGCAAGGGAGAAAATATCCCAAACATGCACTTTTGTTCATGAGTTGGGATTTTAGTGTTACACCACAACTTGGTGTATGTTTTTTCACACTGAACTTACTCCAGTGCTTTAATCTGCAGGTGTATTGTGTGTGCTGCCAAACAAGCAGAAAGGCACTCCAGCTACTGTAAGAGACTCAGAGACATAGGGAGGGAGGGAAGGAGAGAGGAACAAATGTAAATCAAATGGGGAAAAAGAAGTTCGCCTTCATTTTTGGAAGCAAGACACATGCATTCTCCTAAATGAGAAATTTTGAGGGTTATTGAGCACTCTGCTAAATTTCATGTGTTCAACAGCCCTTAAAATTTCTCATTTCTCACCTGAGGACTGTGGTTTACTGGCTGGTTGCTGGACTTGAGAATTAAATGTGCAGAGATCTTAAGCTGCTTCGTAAAGGCACTCGTGAAACACAACCTGCTACATACATTTTTGAATGCTTTTGTATGTGCTTTAAATTTAGTCAAAGATCTTGTTTCTATGTTGAGAACATACCATATCTTTCCTAGGACAATATAATTCAAAGACATTAAGCTCCAGTAACCATCTGTACAAAAGTCATTGAGGAAGAAGCCAAAAATCAATTAATTTTCAAAAGCTCATTACAATGACTATTAATTTGTTTTAGAAATCTCATGTTTGTCATCAATTATATTATTGTCCAAAACTGATTCTCAGCTGCATATATTTTAATAAATAAAAATTGATATACATATTACACATAAATAACCATATTACAAATAAAATATACCATTTGGTTTTTTATACTTACATAGCAAATGCATTTTATTGTACATTTTATTTTACTGTATTTCAACTTTTCCTTGCATTCCCTTATTTATGTAGCTTGCTTTCTTACATTAACCTCAAGTTACCAGCAGAGATGATAGAAAGTTAAAAATATCAGTAATAACAATTAAAGGAGGAATAAAAGAGGAATCAGAGTCTGCTCCCACCTGTGAAATTTGCAGGTTAGGCAGCTAAGGGATTAGGAAAGGAGGCTGCACTTTCAGGAAACTCTTTGGCTTGTGAAATTTATAAGTAAGAAAAAGTCTTTAATCTTCACATCCTTCCCCAGAGGTACCAGTGTAGTTCCAACCCACGCCTCCTGGCGAATACCTTTCTACTCTCTTCTTCAGACTAATGCTTCAAGCTTAAAGAAAAAGCACAGAAATAGACTGAACCTATTTTTAAATATTCTCCTAGAGTTCTCAGATATTAATTTTTATTTTTACTACTACTGAGATCAACATAAATAAGGAATTTTTGCACAGAAATCATCCTGATCCTATGGGAAAATAGATTAACTTTCTCAGTCCCCAGAAGCAGAATATTCTTTTGGAGATCACCTGAAATTTTTAATGTTAGAGGTTTTGTTTTTCAAGAGTTTCTCAACTAACAAGATGCCAGAGGAGGCATCTTTGGAGCTACAGTGTGGATGCCGCAGATCTCCTTTTAATTTAGGAAGAAACACTCTCCGTACAAGATTGATTAGAAATTTAATCCTTGAACTTCAAATACATCTGAATTATTGCTGGCTATGGCCTTTCCTACTCCAAAGTGTGGCTTTATGAGGTAAAATACTTCCATTCACAGGATTCTGTTAAAAAGAAATTTCTACTGCAGGTACTCATAAATATCTCTCCTTTAATGAATTTTAGAGTTATAAAACCATAGCAAATGCCAGGAATTAGCATTTAACCTAAATTTCAGATAAAGGAAACCAACTTAATCTCAAATAATGACCACAGTAATTCTATCCTATTAAAGAAAAAAGGGTAAAAACATAATTATCACAGATGAGAAAGAACCTCAATATCATTTGTGGGGATAAATTAAATTCTTCTAATATTACAGTTGAAATAGAGTTTGGAAAAGCTTGTCTTATAATAGATTCACTTATAATTTCATTCTTCATATGTGAAAATCTATTAAGAAGTTAAGAATTTTCAAGAAAAAAATATTTTCTGTTTCCAAAACCTCTATCATAAGAGGAAAGCATTCCAATTTTCTTTCAAGTATTTTAGAAGTTCTTTGACTCTAAAACAATTTTTCTATTACAAGTTTTGGCATTTGCGTATGTGTTTGAGGGAAGCAATAGATAATGAATCCTTTCTTCTTCTGATTAAATTTTTAAAATTGAAACTAGCCATAACTAAGAATTTCATGAAGGCCACTAGAACTATACATAGGGACTATTTTGAGCAGGTTACCTAGCTTTTCTCTTTGAAGGAGTTTCACATGAACAAATAGTTTTCCTCAAGATAAACCAAGAGGTGTGAAACAGCAGAGTTCTGTACTGCTGCTCTAGCCCAGTGCATTCACAGCTCTCACCAGGAAAAGCTAATGTTGTGATTCTATCTTGTTTCCAAGTCTGTATGGCATTCAGAGAAGAACGGCTGACGAAATTATTAAAGTGCAAACAGAGTACCAACATTCTTCAAAGTGAAATTACCCTCAGATTGTTGCTCTGTCCCTACAAACTTGAATTCAGCTCTGCCATGCTTTCTCATAGTAATTTCTGAGTGCAGTTCAATTTAAACCAAAATCCCTTTCATTCAAACCCCAGTCTTAGATGTCTGTGACGCCTAAGCACGACAGTTATCACTTTCAAAGAAAATGTGAGACAAAGATATAAAAATAATTTCTATCAACGGTTTTGATTCTGGTTTATGAAATACATTTAAAATACACTGTTTGTTTCCCAAAATATTGAAATTTCTTCTCTTTTAGAATTCTAGTTGACCCAATAACTTTAGATACATGAACACCAAAGTCTCTTTTAAATAAAAGATGTGCAAAGCAGATATCTTTATAAATTTCACTGACTTAGTTTTAGAAGGCTACATATGCAAAAAACCATAAGTATAAAATCTGATTTAATTTTCAGTGCTGTAAATCCAGAAGTTAATTCTAAGTAGCCAGTGGGCCAGGGCAGCTCTCAGGCTTTAGGGCACTGTGACTGTCTTAGAGTAAGGATCTGGCAAGTGCAGAACTTTGTGATGGTGGAAAGACTTTCAGAGAGCTGGTATCAACAAAGATTTACGCGAAATCTTCTCCTTTACTGATGGGATATTCAGCAGACCTGAGGCACTCAGATCACAGACAATGCTCAAAAAGAATCATCAGAGTCACTCAGCTCCTCACCTTAACTTTCACCAGAAACTACAAAGCTCTAACACAATTTTGAGTAGCTTAAGAGAGTTTCAAGGGTACTACTAGCCATGTTCCTTTGAAGTGACATGAATGGAAGGCCGACTGCAAACTGAGATAGGCTGGAGCAGAGGAAGGTGGTTTTGCTTCCCCTGTGCCAGTTTCAGTGAATGATCAGTGAATGAGTTATTTCAGCACAAGTGAGAGAAAGGCTTCAGCAAGACTGCACTGACCAAGTCCCCTTTCTGCACGTTTCAACTAACTTTTAAAAATGCTGAAAATTAGGAAGAAGTATTTGCAAGGGAGCAGGTATCACACAGAGGTCTAAGCACCTAGAAACAAAGCCCCTTAGAGGAAGGGGTGATGCAGAGGCAGCCACCAGCAGAACCTCGTGTGTGTAGCGAGAAGGAGAACAGAACTTGTGCACAAGAGCACAAGGAGCAGTAGCTCCTGTCACTGTGCTGCCATCCCAGAAGCAAGGAAGACAGAAGGAACACCCTGCCCTGGGGCACAAGGAGATGTACCCAGCAGGAGGCTCTTGCCCTCCATGTCCAATTCAAGCTTGACAAATCCCAGTCTGCAAGCTTCCAGAGTTGCCAGGTCTGCTGGCACAGCAAGCAGACACACACATTCTGCCAGCCAACCTCTTCAGGTCTTGATCAACCCCACAAATGCTGTCCATCCTAAAGTACACCTGATACCCCTCCCAAGCATCCAGCTAAAAAGCCAAAATGAAGCCAAAATTTGGAATTTTTATCCACTGAATTCTTGGTGGGATGTCTAACACCTGCAGAATACTGCATCTAACTTTATCATTTTTTTCTCTTTAAATAACTGAAATTGGAACCAGTTTTGGCAGTCAGTAGCACATCTCCAGCTCAAAGAAGGGCCAAATTAGATCAGGGTGCCCAGGGCTCTTAATTAAGAGAATCAGAAACCTACAGAGCAATGACTGCTGGCCAGACTACCAGACTATGAAGCATTTTAAAACTATCTCTTAGGTGAGGTTTTCAAGAGACGCTGCCTTATGCCCCAACAATTAAACTGGAAATCCAGCTTTGTTCTGTGATTTTGAAAATCCAATCCATGAACTGATTTTTCACTCTTAAAATATTTCATTTTCCCCATAAATTTACTATCAGCTTTTTAGTGCCTAATCACCTTTTCTACTGGGAGAAAACCTCAAGTGAGACTACAAGATGCCCCCTAACAGAACTTGGGGCAGCTAAACACTGACTTATTTTTGATTAGGGGTGCAGGTATGGGCACTTCTTTTTCCTCTTTTTTTTCAGATCATTCAAAAATTTACATGAGGGGCATGACCTTAATAAATTAACATCTACTACGAAAGCAGTGTATTTTTTAATTTAGACTGAACCGCTAAATAACATTTAGACCAAAAAATTCACCCTTCAGATTAATCTTGGAAGAAGAAGGAGAAAGTATGAGCACGTGCACAAGCTCTTCAGTGCTTCCATTCACATCCAATTACATCCTGCTGTCAATCTGACACCAGTGAGAACACATGGAAGACAACTTGGCACGTCCGTTCCATCTGATCAGCCGACTGGGACACAGCTTGTCAGTCAAACAGCCCCTCTTCCCCCAAAATCTCTTGAGGGGTTTGTCATCAAATGTTCCATCTGATCAAGAGATGGGAGATTAAACCGCCTTCACATAATTCTGACCACTTCTGCTCCCTCCTTTCCTCAAGTGTTCAGTTTAGCGAAGAAATTTCAATAACAGCACTTCATACTCAAAGGTCAGCTCTGCTGCAGTTTAATATTAAAACAACTGAATGGAAATATTTAGGTTTCCAGGTTGTATTTTTACACATACAATCACAGTAACTTTTTTCAACTGTTTAACTAACTTTCTTACAAGATCTTTATTAGATTTTCTGATATTTCCAGACACTAGTTCTTCTACTCTGTATTTCTAAAGTTAATTATGTAAGTTATAAAGACTACTACATCCTGTATCAGCAATTCCAAAACATAAAAATTTTGGGTTTTATACCACCAAAATGCATCCAAGAAATCCAGCTGAAAGTGGTGGCACCATTCCAGCTGTGTATCCCCAGAAAATAATTTTGTGGTATAATCTTACATCACTATCATCCAACATCATTATTAATTAAGTTAAATAAATACTTCTTAAAATATATACTATCCTAAAATGCACATCATGATTACCAAGGAAAGATGAAAATCTGAGATATTTTTGTCAGCATAAAGTTTCCAAGCATACAATATGGTGCTAGTATCCACAAGATTTTCTATCTCGAGATTTGATATAGAGCTCCCAAAGAGGGAAGTGGCATCAGCATTCCTGTGCTGCAGCAAAACAAAGAATGAGGAGAATTCCAAAGCTGACCAAATCAAAAGACCTCTGTACATTGTCATGAAGTTTAAAAGGCGTGAGATCCCATGATCTGGCATCAGAACTTATCCAAACTTTGGGAACACAGTCAGGACATGATGAAATTACTCTATTATCCTTAGGAGCACTTGGCTACAATTTTTACAGCTCTAGAGCTCTTTAATTTCCTTGCCCCTTCTTAATGAGAGCTGTAATTGTTTTAAAACACTAAATCACTTCTTTAGACAAGTGACACTCATTTTAGCAGCTGTTCTGGTTTCTGACTTTGAAACCTTCAGTCTGAGATTTAACCACATAGTGTTTTAATCCTTCACAAAGACACAGCCATATAATTGATACCTGGGAAATGACAAGTCACTGACTGATACTGAAATGTGATTTCTCACAGTTGACAATTAGCAGGCAGGCACCTGCTCTTTCTAATGCAAATCACAGGTAGTGTTGACTATCCACAAGTAAAACCAAATCCCCTCCATCATCAAATAAATGGATACATATGTATTGCTAATGTGTAGAATGATGGTTGGGAGGCTGACTACCTAACATAAGAGAGCTCAAAGTTGTTACCAACTTTGTTAGATAAATCCTGAAAAAGGAAATCAGAAAATGAAGTAATTTGTTTGGATCTTAACAAACTGAAAGACACTGGAGGAATTACCCACAGTATTACAATGCCCATAAAACTGCTTCTGAAGTTTTCCAGCATCTGCCTTTCAGACATTTTATTTGCAGAACAGAAGCTGCACACTGGTGACTTTCACCATAGCTAACATACCTTGGGTTCTACAGCTGTGGGCAACTGAGAGCCCATGAGCTCTCCATAATGCTTGGGTCTGCAAAGGTGCTTGATCAACGAGGCTCAGGAAGAGTCAAAGTTAAGAGCCTGCACAGCAGCTGAGACTAACCCAAAGAAGATAAATCAAACCCAAATGGCAGTAACATATTAACCTACAGTGCCTCCATAAATTCTGCCATGCCCTGAAGGAAAGCTTGCCATAGGCTGATAAGCAGAGCTCACACTCTGTATTGCCAGAAATACTTTGTGCCTCGTTATTAAAAAATTCACACAGTTGGAGGTGAACTAATTGAGGCAGTGGAGACAGTAACACAGAAGGCATTTAAAATGTAATTAAGCCGTGATCAGAAAAGGGAGAAAGCATTGAAAACAGAGGTTCCAGAGAAAATACCAGATTCAAGCAAAAAATGAGAGCAATTCTGTATTAAACCATGTTCAACATTTATATGTACTACTAAAAGAATCTGTGCAGAATTTGAACACTAAGGCCACAGATAATCAGGAAAAACCACTATATATTTGGTTTAGATAACCTTCATGTACTTTAATGCACACCAAGGGGACAGGTGTTTTGAGAGGAAAGGGTCCTACTCTCACCTGAGCAATTCTCAATCATGCTGGAGATCTAAGAACAGGAATGCTATAGGAGCATTCAGAGTCTCAATTCCTCTGGTTTTATTCTGCAGAAACACTTCAGCTCTGCCGTTGGCAGTTCGGGAAGGACTGCAGCAGCAACGATTTCATCTACTGAAAAGCCCAGCTCACACTGTATTAATGCATTCACTATATCAAGGAGGGGGAAGAAAACCCAAAACTAAAAGACTCAAAACATGTAACTATAAACTTCACAATCTTAACATATATAGGATATTCTCTTTACAATAAACACTGCATTCTAGCGATACTTAGTGACAGTCTACAATTAAGTGTCTACTTTTCCCTCAGTTTAAGCATTTTACAGGAAAAAAAATGTATCAGAAGAAAAACCAAGCAAATATCCAGTTATGCAAGGATTTTTTTTTCAGATTGAAAAAATAGGAACCTTTGTAAAAAGCCTTCTTCTAGTAGACAGCTCTAGGTGTTAACCAGACCTTAAAACCATTTTCCATTGTTTTTTTCCTATTAAATTTGTTTCATGCAAATATGCTGAGTGCAGAGTCTTCACAAAAACCAGTTCCCCATAGAATGTGCGAGTCACATGTGGATTTCGCCTTTTTTCACATTTTCTCCATTTAGTATTGTCTCATTTCCCTAGCAGCTGCTTCACCATTTCCTGACCTGCACCATCTCGTGCTGTGTCCAATATTAGACACAGCAGTGACAGAGCAAATGGGAAATAAACAGCACAGCTGATCAGGACAACTGGCAAAGGATGCAAGCAGCACATCCAGAAGTGATTATGAGTGAAAAACCCCCAAAACATTTGGTTGTAGGAGCTTAAACCACTGATCTTTAAAAACACAGCAAGATCCTCGCTGACTTGACTCTAACAGACAGAGCTCTGAGAAACCAGTCCGAGTCTTACTCCAGAGAGCACATGAACTGAGCACTGAATGAGGAGCAGACATTTTTCAGTGCTGAAACTCCCAGTGGAGTGTTGTCCCGCTTTTGCTAAGCCTCCTGTTGTAATACGGAGTCAGATAAAATTTTCTCAGGGAGTTTATGTAAATTATAGTTAATGTTTACTTAACTGTTATTTTCTGTTTACATTCTTGTACTGTGAAAGAATTTTTGATGAGCATCTTTTTTCTCCAGTGGGATTGAAGAGGAAGTGACATGTCCTCCAATCCCTTGTGGAATTGAGAAATCTCTAAGTGTGAGAAATGAAAATAAACTCTCTCCTTTTCCTCTTTCTGCTCAACCTGGCAAGTCTGTCTCTTTTCTTGTGTCCTATAGCGACAGTGGAGGGAGAAGGAGGGAAGGATGGGCTTGAACTCAGGGGGTCTGAATATGAGGATAACTCAAACCCAAGCAGGATGAACAGCGACCTGCCATGTAGCAATGGAGAAAGTCAACATAGGACAAAGAACTATTTTTAACAGGCTAATAAAAAGTATTTATTTGAACTGTCTTGTCAACAACATATTCAGAAGAGTATGTACACCCCTCACTGCTGTTCCCACATTTCCCTGCTGTTCTTCAATTCAAAATGAGGAATCAGTGGACAGACGCTGGGACAGACAACTAAACACTGAGTGAGAAGCTGCCTGTTGATGCTCTGCTACTGAAAAATCGAAGAGACACTGGCCAGAAAATGTAACAAGTCAGTGTTTTCCTGTTTAATACAGTTATCTTCTTGCTTAGACTAGCTTGCTGAAATTATAATGGACAGATCTGCTGAGCATGTTTTGAGGCCAATTAAAAAAAATAATGATACAAACATTGTAAAATTGTGCTGAATGTTGTCAAAGACATCAAGTTTGTAAATGCCTCATTTGCAAACAATCTGCTACTGAACACTCACCAGTTCAGACACTGATCTCTCACCACTATAATTGTAGCTACTTAGCACTTTTATTCGTTTTAATAATAACAATAACAATAATAATAATACTTAGAGAATTGAAAGAAAAAAGTATTTAGTTTTTATCCCTTAGTAACACTTACTAGCCATTAAAATATATTTTACGCATATAACTCTTCCAAAAAGATCATAAAATTAAACTGAAATATAGGTACTTGCTAGCAACATTATTCCACTCAATTGACAGCTGAGATAAAGCCATTACTACATCCAATTTAAGGACTGAGATTTCTTTTAGTAACTACGATCTTGGAGAAAAACTTGAAAAAACTGAAATATAATGTCTGAACACTCACTTGATCACATTAGGTATCTAAATATGAGCACCAAGTTACAGCAAACAAGCTCCTTGTTTGTGACCACTGTGCTGTTAGCTCAGGTGAGGGATTTAGGGCAGTACATACAAGGATGAGTGGCAGGTGCCTCCTTATTTTCCTTAAGCGTTGTATAAGGGAAGAGTTTTCTAAGCGTTATGATGGTCATTTGACCCAAATCTGATAGCACAGATGATGGAGCATTATTAAAGCATGAGGAATCATAAGCTCCGTGCTGCCAAAACAGTGACAGCAATGACGGGTTGCGTGAGAAGTTTGGGTTGTGTGAGTGGAGCTGTTTGGGGATGATGATAATTACCTGTGAAATGAATATTCATCACATGGGTGAATTCAAGGCTGAAAAATATTTCACTGGAAAGTTGGGATAATGTTAGGGAGGAGTTGGCCAAAGCTGACACAGCTCCCTTTGCACCGAGGTCTAGTGCAGCTGTATGACACACAGATGGGTGCCAGGAATTCATGAACTGGAGACGCAGCCTGCAGCAGGCAGGGCTATCCCCTGTGACACTTTGTAAATACAAGCTGAAAATTAGCTAAATTGCTTTTTTATTCCTGAATGTATGCCCATTCCTACTCCAAGGAATACATTACTGCTATTATTTCTGCAAGCAGTAAATAGCATTGAGGTACCCAATGCCAGCCCTTCCTTTTCTGCACAACTCCAAAATCTCTGTCAGAGAACACCTTCCTTCTTTAGAGTAACAAAATTTTACAGAGGCAACCATTTCTAAAGGTACAGTCTGTTTCTGCCAACTTCTTTGTGAGTGGCACAAGCCTCCAGCCAGCTGAACACCTGGCAACTTCCCCAAAAGCACAATAGCCACCACAGTGGGACCAAAGTAGGACAGTTTCACTTTATTTGTGAAATTAATTTTTAATTTTTTTCTTCTTTTTTTAATAGATGTTATCAGACTGGGGGAAAACCAACCAACCAGCCAACCCAAATCCCAAAAAAACCCCAAAGAAAATGCGTGCCAGAAGTCCTCAAATGCTACCAATGAAATAGTAAATGTGTGGGGAGGAGCTGAGAAATACTTTTAAAACATGTACCAGTGGAATCCTCAATAGTCTGATCCAGCAGCTAAGGCATAAAGATGGACAAATGATTCAGTAAGTAAGGCTTTTTCTTTTAATTGTCTGAAAGCAGATTAGTTTCCTAAGCATACAATAAAAATAAACTATTAGTATCCATCCCTGAACCCTGAAACTCTACAAATCAATGGCAAACAATTCAACAATTAACTCCAAACTTTTAAGTAATTGCTGCTACAGTATTACCTTAAACTCACACCTATAGGCATAATTCTCACTGTTACCAGGAAGAACCACATCCCTAGAATCAACAGCTCAATTAATCCTTTGAGAACCTGTATGCAAACCAAACCAACTAAATATATCCTACAAATATTTCCTTTCCAAAGCCACTAATTACACACTTCTAACAAAACATTACTCAAGGTTATGTACTGACACATGCTACAATACATAATTTGTAATGTACTCGTTTGTTGTTAAAGAAGAAATATTATTTTGTGATTTACAGTAGTATGACTAGTGAAGGCAAAGGACTATTTTCATATAGAACTAGTATTAAAACAAGGCACACGGTTTTTCATATTTTAATCCATAAACAGACATAAAAAGTTAATTTTGTCCTGTATCTTCACAGCAAAATTCTACAGAAAAGAAAGTCTTAATCCAAAGACCACAACAAAATATAAAACTCTGTGTCAGATAGTTTCTCCTATGACTAAAACCAAAAACCTATAAAAATTATTGGATTTATTTATTAAGGAATTGAATAATTAGGAAATTAATGTTTAAAATCCAATAAAAAATCCCAAAATATCTGAGAAAATTCCTCAAGCTAAGTTTAAATGTTGAGGAAGCAACGCAAACCGTCATCAACATACCAGAACACCACCTTGGCATAAAGCATTCTTGAATAAGGATGCTGAAGTTACTATGTTCAGTTTTAGCTTTATCTGCAGAAGTAGTGTAAAGCTGAAAGTTCTGCCTGTGTTAACTGGGCAGGTGAAGGGCACACTGTGCCCTTCATCACAGACAGGAGTACAGGGTGTTCTGACATTAAAGTCTGCTGTGCCCAATGACATCATGCAAATAGGTACTCCAGTCAATTTACTACTCCTTTGTTTATTCTGCTTTTTTCACTAGAACTCACTAAGTATTACTGAATATAGAACTGGCTCAGAAAATTTGGATACACAGGAGTAGGAATGAAATATATTTAAAGCAACCAAGATATGCTTTATGTGGTTGCAGTCATAATGGGAGGAGGAATGCTGTTCATGCAGGTGGAAACTGTTTTCATGACTATTTTTACAATAGGTAACAGACACGATGGTCATCCAAGATATGCTCACATAAATGAAGATTTATCCAGTAAGAACAGGCAGTTATTTTCCTTTTTTCCTTTCTCTATTTAAATGCAAGGATTTTTTTCATATCATGCCCTTGTCTTCAAGAACTCCGTATTTCCTTCCAGAGAGAGTAAAAGACAAATGAATTTCATAATCTGTCCCCAAGTACAAAATGAGGAAAGGAACATCAGCAACAGGAAATTACTAACACATTTTGCAAGCTGCAAAGGTGAATACCTCTGGGGTCAACTATTAGTCAACACTTCTAACACTTATCTATTTAAACTATTAGTAATTGATTCCAATTACAAAGAACAACCACAAATTTGTTCGAAGTTCACAAGCATGTGCACACACACTTCTGATTTCTGCCTTTCCTTTAACATTCTGCATCTCCATACATTACAATAAACATCTCACACAACATTTTCTGGTTATTTTTCTGGACTAAACAGTATGAGGTACAAGACTGCACCTTAAAGTAATGCAGGTAGAACTTGCACTATGTCAATACTACAAACATATTTAGTAGTAAGAGTAGTAGTAACAAATACTGGTAGCAACAAATATGAAAACTCTAACAGAAATAATGGAAGGAAAACATTAGTGAGAAATTTTAAAACCTGAATAGAACAACTAATTTTGTTATTTAGTTTCTTTGCAAGGAAAGATCAACACAGTTCACACCACACTTCTGTGCTCAAAAAGTGCCAACAGCAGGAGGTCCAGATTTCCCCCCTTCCCAGGTATGCAGGAGGGGTGCTTTTGGCACTTCGGTCTTTCCTAGGTTGTCAGACTTCATTTTCCTGGGGTTACAGCTGGAAGTAACTATATCAACATTAGTCAGTATTCACGTTTCTTTATTTAACTGGTGCTTGGGGGGGTGGGGGCAGTGAAAGTACTGTTCTGCTGCTGTTAAACATTACCTTATTCCTTCCATGCTGTTTTAGCCATATGACCTAAAGTTACTTCATCCAGTTGCAAAGCCTTCCTAAAGAGTGACAGTCAGCAGGAAACTGAATTTAAACAGCTTCCAATAAAACTGAAACTTTGAAAAGGGAACCTTAGATTTTTAAATAACATTCACAATTTATTTCACATAAAGACCTAAGTTCAGAAGTATTTGAGCTTCACTCTCAAAAGAAAAACTAATTCAAGCTCTATATCGGTTAGGGTACACCCACCCTACTGTTTATCCAGATATGCAGCAATGTCATTGACTCACTGAGCTACTTCTTGACAGTTCTTTATTTTGAGAGGTACAAAACCTTCTGACAGATACATAAATGAGAAACCCTGGGAAGAAATGTTATTTTGTTTCAGCATCTGCTCTACAAATGAAGATAAGCAAACCAGATTTCTAGTTCCAGAAAATGACAGCTCTTCTTTGTTTCAAAGAGAGTGACATGAAAGACACAGCAAGAGAATGTACATTAAACCAGCCTGTAGGGCAGGGGCAGAGCCTTGTGCTGGTTCCCCTGCTCTGACACCTACTTCCTCACTCTGCCTTGATGCTTGTTCCTATCTTACTTTAACTTTTGACATCTTCTTGGACACTCTTAAATGTTATGGGAAGAGGTTATGTTAATACAGCAGTAACATTTAACAGATACAATTCCAGGTTTTGACAAACAGAATTTCAAAATATTAACTCAAAAGTTTAGAGCTCTCCTGTAGATGTTCCATTAGTATTTGGCGCAGGTTACTGTAAAGGCTGCTATGTCTCATAGAATCACAGAATGGTTTGGGCTGGAAGGGACCTTGAAGATCATGGAGCTCCAATCCCCTTGCCATGGGCTGGGAGGGCACTCACTACATCAGGTGGCTTAGGGCTCCACCCAGCCTGGCCTTGAACACTTCCATGGATGAGTGCTCCACAAATACTTTGGTTTCTGTTGCGCTGGCTGTGTTACTCTGCCCTTCTGATTTTTACTTCTATGATTTCTGGCATTTGACACCATGGAAAACTGGTGATTCAGAGAAGAGAATGGAAATTAGCATAGCTTGTATCTGTGCACTGACAAATGGATTGTTAAGCTTGTGTAACATTTGGAGAATGCTTTTTTTATTCTTTAGATGAGATTTGTTAGCAGGGGATTGGAAATGCACTGTGATCCTTCGCTAGTTTATTTCTTCTCTCTGTAGGTTTTTTTTCTCACTTTTCCTCCTCTCTCAGATATTCACTTTTTAAATCAGAAGACTTACTTATGAGACCGCAACTATTTTTGATCATATGAGGCATTTTTTTCTTCACTGAGATGATGGCAGCTGAGACAGGATTGGAAGCAGCATTACAGGAATGGTGACAGCAGGTTACAAGCTTTTGTAACACGTTTGTGATATAGGAAGGGAGTACCCACTTCAGCCTCATGGGGAAAAAAGTGTCTTTGCACATTCAGTTTGCTCACATATTTTGATTTGATGAAGTGAACGAAAAGTATTCTCCCCATGAGATTTCAAATGAAGGCACAAACGTACAGTTTTCTCACCCCAGTTATTCCAAGGAGAGAAATTTCCAATTACTTGGCAAATCAAGAGAGAATATCTGGAGGGGGTCTGAACCTAAGTGCTGCTTCTCCTTTCCTTAGAGTTTGCAGATACTCCCCACAGAGCAGAAGGCTGCAGTCCAGGAAGCCATGGGGAACTGCTCATGGCACTGTTTTTCTCCGGGAGACGGTAACATCACTGTGATTAGAACACAGCCAGCCAAACAAAGCACAGCACACCAGGAATCCCTATTTGTGTAAGAGAATATAGGAGGAGACAATGCACTAAAGCTTTAGGAGTGTGGAGTCTTTTACTTTGCCTCGTATGTAATTTTTTTTGGACAACATGAAGCTCATAAACACTCAGAGCAGATGGTGTAACATACAGCAGCAGGAGATGGAGCTTATTAGCTGTCGCTTCCTTCCGCTAGTCCACAGCCCAGAAATCTGAAGGACCTTTAAATCACCCTCTACTGAGCTGAGTCCCTTTCAGGAGACAGTACAAGGGATAAACTGTGTGCCCTTACGCAGACATCACTTCATTATGCTTCAAGTCTCTCCTATAAAGCACACAGGTACAGAACACGCTTAAGTTCTCAGAAGATTTTCTAAAATTAGCAAAACAAATAAACAACATTAAAAGTCTAAGCATCTGGCATTTGTAAAAAAAAAAAAGAGAAAGATTCTAATAATACAAAATATCTCAACCGTTTTTATACTAACTCTATCTAGTAATACCATGTTTATAGGAAAGTCTTCTATTTTTTAAAAAATTTTCTTCCTTAAATCATAGAATTTCAAGCGAGTGCTTGCGAAAATAATTGGTTTCATTTGTAATCAGCCTGTTGTTCTTAACTTCCTCAATGCTTCGTTCCACTGTCCTACAGTTACTTTCCACAACAGCTCAAGGCACAGCTCTGAACAAATGATGCAGCTTAAAGGTTAAAAAAAATTTCCTTCCTTCATTAACCAACAAATCTCACCATAAAGAAAAGACAGGGAACAAGAGAAGTAACTGCCCAGCTGAAGAGTTCCAAACTACCATATTTCTAAAAGGCTGCATAGTAGTAGTTTGCTTAGGAGCATACTTTTTTTTCTTTTGACACTCTTTTTCCTGTCCTCAAAACTAATGATCTCCCTTCCAGCTAGAAACATAAAAAACGCATTTTACCATGTGCTGGTTACATGTCAATCAACAGCCATTGTAATATACTTTATTTTGATAGTCTTTATCACATGAGTACTAAATGGTCCCCAAATATGTAACTGGCAGGTAGCGTGACAGTGAAGTGTCATCCCCTGTTCCACTGGCCACCAGGCAATCACTGATAGTACTGGAGCTCTGCCTTCTTAATAACAAGAGACTTGGGGTGCCTGCAATAAAATTTTCCCCTTCACTAACTGCTCTTTGTGGAAGTTTATGAGCATAGAGTCCTAAATTTACCCAGATAAGTACTCCAAATCTCTATTAAAACAATGAAAAATCATTCTACTGGCATTGGTTTCCTCTGGGACAGCTCACAAGACCACAAACTTGTGGTTTGTTAGATTATTATTCTAGTGTTATACATAACAGATTAAGGGGAGAATCTAATAAAGGCTTTCTTAACCTTTACAAATCATTTAAAAATAAGGTAATTGTAACTAAAAGCACATACAGCCCAAATTCAACTCCATGGCCCTGGTACGGACACAAAGCAGATCTGCTGTCCTGAATGGATTTACATAATACTGGAATCAGAGCAGAATGTGGTTATTATGTAAAAAGCTTTTGCTACTTCACAGATGACAAAACACCACCATGACATTTTCCTGACAGGACAATTTCCTACCAGTGCTTGTCAGCATGCCTTTTATTTATGTCTAGGATGATCAGTAAAACTGGTTTTTACTGGTCATATGATGTTAAGAGTTACATGTGTTTAAATCCTCCTTCCTGGTAAGCTGAAAATTGCTGAACTTTAATGCATAGCAAAACAGAGCTCCTAAAGTAGTTTTTCCCTTCTAGGGAATGAAAATGCTTTTCAGCACTGAAACATTTCTATTGCCTCTGTATCCTCACTATTGCTAGGATGTATCAGAGGGCAGAAATGGGAATTGGATGGCAACAGCAGAAAGCCAAAAAAGAAAGGATGAGACAGAAGTGGCCTTAGGCTGCAGAGCTTTCCCACACTGTGACCCAGGCCTCTCTGCAAAGTCAAAGGAGTTCATCTGAGGAAGAGTTTGAACATTTAGCTGGATCCGTTTACCTATTGCTCCTGAAGATAATTTTATATGCACTTTTTAGAAAACAATTACATCACCAATCTGGAGCTTTTGTCCACAAAAGCTGACTGACTTCTTAATGGGCTAAAAGTAGAATAGACCATTTCTTTGTGAAGCAAATTGTCATTTCCTACAATACTAGCAATGCTGATTTTCTCACATGGATTTACCAGAAATTATTTGCTGTTGGATTCTCCTGAGGAATAACTCCATTTTGCCTTGCCCATAATGCAGTTCAATATATTTATCTTGCCAGGAAATGAATGTTTGTCTAATCAGAAATTTACTGCCATATGCCTTATTGTTAACGATCAATAAACTTCATCATGCCAATGATTCGATCCCAGATGATTATCCTATCAGGAATTCATTCCTCTAAATTAGTGTTTTCTTACAAATCTATAATTAACCTAAAAGCCAGAAAGCTTTTCTGTACCGCCAGTATTTGTAAAGTACAGCTCCTTTCGTTTTTGCTTTAGTGGAAACAGAGAAAATTGTGGGAGAAAACAGTCCTAATTATGTAAACATGTCACAAATAAGCTTGAGATGAAATCTACGTATGGTGCATCTATAAGAACTTTTTTTCCTCACAGCCAGGTCCATCAATGATCTTTCAGAAAGAGGAACACTTCTGACAACTTCTGCCAATTCTACTCCATCTCTTTCAAGGACAAAACAGTATGTTTACCAATTCTTCCAAGAATTAATTTACTCTGTTTGCCAGTGTCTCCAAACTATATGACATTGCGTCTGCCAGGAATTTACTTCGTAAAATGATCTTGCCAGGATGAGATATTGCAGATTTACATATCTTCAGACAAGCAGGATTCTGAACCTTCCAGTGACTAAGAGAATGCATTTTAAGATATACACATTATGTGTTTAGCACTGACTCTTCAGGAGTCAATGATGCTTTGTCAGGAGATTTTTGTACCTGGTCACATTGAGTTGTTAGGCCAGTAAAATTTAGTTGGGCTTGAAACAGTCTGTGGCATTATTTGTTAAATCTCGAATTGTCAGATAACTGTAAGTTTCTGATGCAAGTAACACCATACACAGAATTCAACTGGCACTGGACTCTATATAAACGGCACCAGTACTAAACCTGAAGAACAGCATGTGAAAAAGCTGTTTAATTTCCTTTGATATTTTTTCCTATAGGACCTGCAAAACCAACCAATTAATATCTTTGAAGTGTAACATTTGAGATACAATTTCAGGAATCCTAAGGAGTAAGAAATACTGACACAAGTATTCTGTATTCGGATACTCTTTTCAGTGCTTGCTATTTATATGATCACATTGTCTTTCAAACTTTGACACAAAAAACGTTTTGCAAAACACTAACAGCACTATTCATTTCTGCAGGATGAACCATGAAATGCTTCCTTTAAGTTCATGTCATGTCAAATTCTGGTTTAATAGAGATTGTCCATATAGATAAACATATAATACCCATGCATTATGATTTTACATAATCTCAGATTTTTATTGAAACTTTCCACAGAAATAATTCCTCAGTATTGACTAATAATGATATAGACAAAATGTTCACAACAAAAATCTTCACAGAAATAGCTGAGATATATCAGTATTTTCTGCAATAAATCATGTAAATCACTAAATTCAGATGACTGTCCACTCTAATTTATATAGCTTACCTTGCTTAAGTAGACAATACAAATTCTTTCAATTTTCATAAACATCTGTGTGGAGATTTCCCCCCCGGGGGGATGGGCCTTGGGGTGAAACCATGGGTTATACAGGGTTTCCAGACTCCCTGGTGCTATCCTGTTCCCTCCTGGGCATGGGTGTAGCCCCCAGCCCCAGAACACTCTGGTTTTCCCATGGATTGTCAGTCTGTGTTTGGACCCCCAGCCACGTGGCTGGGAGAAGAAAGATCTCTGAACACCCATGCAAATATCGCTCCCTGATTCTTTCCATGGGCCAAATCTGTCTTCGGGAAGGTTGCTGGAGACCCCACAGCAACACATCTGAACTGCTGATTCTTCTCACAAAACTAACTAGATCAGTACTCACACCCCTACACTTGTTCCTGTTAAAAGTTTCTCTGTACTAATTGTATTCTGACATTGTTTCTTCTCACATTCCATCATTAGAGCTGCTTGGAATGCCATCTCACAGTCATCATTATCACTCCATGCAGGACTGTTACTGTGTGTGTTTCTCATCTGTTCTCACACCTTTCCAGGATGAAGTTCACGGGGATTATCCTGACCGTGCACCCTGTTAACTCACCACACACAGCGTACTACTTCAGCTGTAGCTGGAGAGGAACATTGTGCCACTAAAGAAGAGCATTATGGCACTAATTGGGGATACAACTTTTGATAACCCAGCAGTCTTTATATGTAGAATTATTTTATGCAAGTCTCCAGCACTGGCATGGTACAGCACTCCTTGCACAACAATCCCCTTTGAAAAAGATGTGCTGTGGGGGTTTTGCTTTTGCGTTTTTAATTTCTGTTTCTCTTTTCTTTTACATTCTGAAGATCTGCCAAACATGAAGAAAAACCTTGTTGAAGATTCTGATGAGGAATTTTAGAAAAGAATGGATTTTAAAAAAAATCAACTTACAGTTTTATGGATTCATTTAGATTCATAGTTCAAACCTGAACCTGATTTTTCTTGGTGTTGACTGAGCAACTACCAAGAACCACCAAGAACTCCCAGTTGTGAAACCTGGGATCTTTTTGGAAATTGATTGATTGCACTAGAACTGCAATCAAATCTGCCTGAAGTCTGAAATTTTCCACTTAGCTTTACAAACTTCTTTGCTCTTTGAATTTTGAGTGCCACCAGTTTTGTATTTCAAAACTGTGCTGCTTGCCAGGCCAAATATTTAGGTTCAATTTGTGGCAGAGAAAAAGCATGATTTAAATGACTAGAAAGATGTCAGGATGAATTCCTGGGAAGCCAAATGGATATGATATACTTAGCAGTGCAATTACTACATCAGTTATTCCAAACTGAATTAGTTACACAACAAGTTCAACTCCATCTTTACAAATCAGTGCACAAGAATAGGATTTAAAAAAAGTTTTTAGGTGTATAACATAATATTAATAATAATATACTGACCTACACAACTCAGGAAAGAAGGTAAGAGATAAGGAAGTATTTAAGAGCTGCCCTGCATATTGGCAAACTACTCTTAGAAGTTCAAGTAATTTTTCTACAAACATGGACATCAAGCCTCATCCTGCAGTTTGAAGCAGCAAAAGACTGTCCTTCATCCAAGAAGAAAAATAACAATGTTTGAAAAATGATCTGAAAATTCATACAGTATCTCATAAAAATTCACTTGAATGGAAAAATCTTGGGGCATATAATTTCAATAAAACCATCACACAAAATGAGTGTAAAATATTTGCTAGTCTGCACATGCACATAACTGATTCCTTACAGGTCAGTCCTGAATAACTGAGCTAAGTTCATGCCTGACAACTTCTTACAGAAATGCACCCTAATTTGGCCATTTCTCCAAAATTATTAATGGGATTGCTTTCAGAGGCGATGTTCTGGAAGAATAAATTCAACATGACACAGGCTGGTTTCTTATGCCTACAGCAGTGATTGCCACCATTTTAGATGTGCCCAAGCCAGTGATGCTGCAGCTGATAGGAATATCAATAGCAGCAAAGCACTGCATACCCTGCATTCTTCAAGGCCCAGGTCCATGCTGAGGTTTTGGTTTCACAGCCACAGGTACAAACAGTGAAGGAGTTGCCCTAAGGAGATCTACAAGAACATTTACACCATCCCCAGGTACAACAATACTGCCATATCTCAGTTAATTAAACTCTCATAGCATGTTCAAGATAAAGTCACAAACAACAAACAAATCTTTTTTCTAAACAATCCTCTGTTGAAATCTATGTTCATGACTTTTTCTTCCCAAAAATAGCAGTTTTGCAACTCTTTGGAGGGAATATATGCACACAGATCAAGGCAGCCAAGTATTATTACTCCCATGAATTATAGGTACTTTCAGACAACACCAATATTATGGGCGTAACTTGAGTCAGAATAGCTGCAGTAAAAAACAAAACCGCTGCAACAGCTATGTAGCACAGCTGTTCCAAATTTTACATGAATTTACATATCACAGAGGAGACAAATCTTCCATCTTCAAAAAGCCTGTTTTTCATTTCCTTGTAGAAAAATAAAATTATTTTTATATTCAGAAAATTGAAGAAGGCTTTTCTGAGTAAGCAGCGAGGGCTTTGGAGGCAGGGAGTGTGTGTGATATGGCTTGTTTGAGGATATTGGGTTTGTTTGTTTTTAAATAAGTGCCTAAGATTTAGCTGAGGAAGTACTGGCCACACTTTCATGTAATTGAACCACTTGAAGAGCAGGGAGTAACTCGCCCCAGAACCCTGCTGCTGTTACCTTTAAGGGGACAGGACTCTCATTGCCTCTGACACACTCTGGTTCCTACAAATATTCTCCCTGTCCCACAACCCTGCCCGGACTGGTGACAGAGCTCAAAGCAGCAGATAAGCCCCTTCTTCGTTCATTGTGTATGAAAGCAGCACGTGGGTTTACAGAGTCTGTCAGGAAATGCTGCAGTAAATTCTGCTCATTCCTTCCATTTCTTTAGTCTTTTTAGCCTCTTTCTCTAGTCAAACAGTAGCTTTTCCTAACCTTAGTTCAGCTATCATCACTGTTGAACTATTTGTCCTGATCATGCAAAAGGCTAAAACAGAAACTTAACTCTTGGGGTTTTTTCTCTTACAATATACTAATTAACTTCAGTTTTTAAATTATTTATATGATTAGAAATGTTAAGAGAATAGTTGTATTTGAATAAATTCACAGGCTTTGTAAGCACATGCAAAGATAGCCTGCAGCTTCAATGTTGATTTTATAGCAAAATGCACCCAACATATGCAAAGGTAGTAAATAATTAATCAGTCAACATTAGTAAGAAGAGTAGCTCCTACTAGAGAAAATATTTGTCTATGGCTAGCATGTGATGATTTCCAGAATACCAGCCAGTCCATCCTGCCAAAAAACTGTTTTTTCTTCAATTAAAAAAAAAAAAAATCCTGAATTTCTGATATTACAGTATGATTAAACCTAGGTAAAAAGTGGGTTGATACTATAAGCCTTTATAATGAGAACAAAATGATTGCTCAACTCCTGGTATTGTTTCATTGTCCGCCATCAGGAAGCAACAATCAAATTAGTAGATAAATTATTTACCTTGTGTGGACTGGTCAATGGCTTTTCTTTTTCTGCTATGACTGTTATAGTTAAGTCTTAGCTCTTGGCTATATTCATTCAGAGTTTCTCTTGAGTCATAAGATTGCCTTTGCTTTCCACCATCTTCACTTTCATCTGAAGAACTTGTGTAAGTTAGATCCACTTCATGTTTAACTTTTGACAGTGGCTGGTAGGGTTTGCAGTCCATCTGCTCCATCTCTGATTAAATAGGCTCAAAGTCATGAAAACAAACAACTGGAATGTCTTAAGGAAACAGTCCTGGAAAAAAACCAAAAACAATAATTCATTTCAGACATAATAGATACTTTTAGGTCACAAAGGTCCAATTTACCAATTAAATTCCATTAATATCACTATAATCCAGGAAAGAAACTGAATATGTCATATTTTACTGGTTTGGGTTTTTTAAATAGAATTAAAATAACAGCTACTTGAAGGAAAAAATTAAAACTGAATCTTAAGCACAGTCCTATTTGACCAAGCAATAACAGTATCTTATGCATAAAATACGTTACAACAACTTGTATTTGGTATCAAAGCTAAGATGGAACAGTTACTGTTTCTCTAAAGGGATGAATATTCATCTTAAATGAAAATAACATTTTATGTCTTTCAAAATCTGAAGCCTAGAAAGCAGAAAGCAGAAAGTTCACTCTAAGTATTCTCCTGTAAACTACATTACATCTAATCAAGAATAAGAGACTTCAGGCATTGGAAAACAACCAACCTTTTTAAAAATAAAAATATACCACATTGTTCATCTAAAAGAGCATGCAATGCTTCAGAAAAGGACATTTTATTTTACATTTTGAGGACATTTCAACAGGAAGAAGTTTCTACCCCACAGTACAGCCCCTTTTCTTCCCCTCCATCTCCCATCTGAACTCCTGCCTGCACGGGGGCTCTGCAAACCCTCAACGGAAGCTTCCAAACTGCAGCTTGAGTTTCGTGTATGTATTTGTATAATGATGCTCACATCCAGTATCCTTAAAATCAAGTGCATTGCAGCTGCACAGGCAACTGGTGCACTTGTCCTGCATCTTTGCCTTCATTAAGCTGTTTCCATCACCAATTCTAAGACAAACTCTGGGATGAAATAACAGGGATCATAGCACAGCTTTTACAGAAGAATGGCTCACAAACAAGAAGCTCTGTTTGGTTTGGTCATTTTTGTTGGGTTTTTTTTAGATTAGATGACATTATCAACCTAGAAAAACAAATGTAACAAGAAAAGGTGCCTGTAAACATTATTGTTAGAAGACAAAAAACCCCATGGAAGTTCAAAGAGATTTTGCTTAATTAGAAAACAATTTCTCACAGCTTCTTAATGATTTTAAGGTCAGCAGTAGATGGCAATAAGTTTAATACTCAGTTTGATATCAGCCTATTTCTCATCTGCAGCAAGGGCTTTTAACCCCACATATTGCCAGCTGCGAGCATAAAAACAGAATCTCCAAAAGCAAGACATAAAAAGTGAAAACACACAAAAGGTAAACATAAAAACACCACAGAAAGTGCTTTCAAGAGAGCTAAAGAGACGACCAACTTCTGAAAGTGTCTGAATGTTTGAGACACAACTGGTGGTACTGCCATGGTGTTCCAGAACAGCTAAACTTCATCTCCTGCTTGTGTGTCCTCCCAACACTTTCCTGAGCAGGAGTGAAAAACACTACACATGATATGAAGAGGGAATAAGGCTTCTAACAGTGTAACAGAAAAACAGAATCCAGAGCCTCAGAACCCCTGGAGGGAAGAAGTGAGACAGACCATTACAGCAGGAGTAACACTGTGGAGTGTATACCTTGCTTTCTTTGCTTTCTCCAGGTTTCAGGAGGTTATCTGGAGAAAGAGGTTAAAGACATGTCTTTGCTCGAAACACTAAATCTCAGGGAGTTATGTCCAGCCCTTTAACCTGACAGGGAATAGCCCTTCAGAAACTAATGGCACCTGGATAAAGAGCTCTAGTACCAAAAAAACCCCCAAACAAACCGAAACAAAAAACAACTCATAGCTCCTACTCAACAAAGTGGGCTTGAAAGCACCTAAGTCAATAAAAAGCTCTTCAAGAGAGAGACAGAACCAAAAAGATGAACCAAGGAGCTGTCAGAAAGCAAAGTCAGCTGACAATGTGTCATGGGGCTGCAGCCCTGAACAGGGACTGTGCTTTGGGTTGATTGCACTGTATCCAGTTGGTGATAAGATGCTTCTGTAGACAAGTTACTACTAAGTAACACCTGCTTCTCCAAAGCTATCTGCTTAAATAATTTACTGTTATTTGCCAAGACTGCCTATTATGGGCTAAGTTCAGTATTTATTCTGTGAGTTGCTTTAATAGCGACAGAAGAATGCAAAGGGGCCGTGACTTACAAGCACAGAGTTGGCTTAAAAGATGAACTGACGACTCTGTAGAAATGGTTACTGACAGGAAAAAGCCTTCCAATATATTCTGTCTGACAGAACAAATGGAGACAAAGCTACAGAAGCCAGAGGAAAACAAGGAGAAATTAAGGGCCTCTATTAAGGAGATGCAGTAGAGAAGAAATAAATTTTGCCATGAAGGCAGCAAGTGCAAGCATTCTCGGACGCAGGCAGTGCATCCTGCTTTCAAAAGTGCAAAACCATGAATCTGACAAATTTAGCTCATTACTGAAACAAGCAAATACCACCCCCCACCCCCCCAAAACCAAAACACAGAAGTTTTCCTTAAAAGATGTTGTGCATCTATTTTGTGGGAGGTTTCAAGTGATTTTTTTTAAACAAGCAATAAAAAATTATTAGAATGCACAGAGATCTGTAAAACTTAAGTTGCAGTAGACAACTACTTAAGGAAGATTTATTTGTATTCTTCTAAAAGAAGGTTTAATAACCAAAGTCTGTAGTTTTTGAAGACTGTTTGTAGCAGGAATATATTTAATGATGTTAACCAAGGCAGCAGACAGATGAAATCATTTAATGTAAGCAATTAATATTACTTACATACTCCATGTCTTTTCTTTCACTGTGGTTACTTTCACATGTGCTGCCTCCTCATGTAAAGGATGTGCATTTTTTCAATTCAAAATTACTGAAATATGGCCTTAAAAGCTTTGATTTTATTATTCCTTGTTATATAAGGACAAGGATGATTAAAATATATGACCAACTTCTGAATATCACAACATCCCACTGCACCTGCTGAGGGATGCTACTGCTGTCCTTGCCACATATGCCCACATTAGCAGCAGCAGGGGTGCAAAGCCCTGGCACACGTGTGTGAAGCCACAGCTCAACTTTTCCCACCGTAGTTCTGACCACCAAGCCATGCCAGCACCAGGCTGGAATGCCCATCATCTTCAGTGCACTCTGCACAGACCAGGAAGACCCAGCATGAGGTTTTATACCCTTTGTGGTGGAAGGATATGCACACAGGTGTAATGCAGACACATCCCAAGTCACCTGCCTAGCTCTTCCCTCCCCACACCAACCCCATTTGACCACAGCCATCGAAAACTCAGCAGTGCTAAAGGCTCACACAAGGACGAAAGATACAGCACCAGAGCCTGGAATGTCATAGGAAACTTCAGCTTCCTTTCACACAGGCACTGAGCTTGTGCTTCCTTTGTTTTTGCTTAGGGCACTAGTGCCTCATAAACTCACAGCCACCCTGGTCTGACGTGAGAGCAGGTGATAAATAATTTCCAAGAACTGGAAAAATGCTTCATAAAATTTTTCATCAAAAAATGCTTTTATGCATCAGAAACACATGATTTAAAACAGATCAAATCTTCAAGGTTTTCTACAGTAAAAGATTCCGTTAAATTTAACAAATGATGGTACTGTACAATAACCTGAATTTAAACACTGGCAATCAAATACTTTAACCTTATTTCATATTTTGTTTGGAAAAATACAACACAGTAAGCAACTCAAAATGCTGAAATAGGGCAGGAGTATAAAGAATATTGCCTGGATGTTTACACAGGTTTCTTCAAATAACTGGCCCTCAAGTAACTAAACAAAACACCCAGCCAATCAATATCAAGTTGACCTTGTCAGCAAAATGATAAAGTCTCATAAAAGCTTACAGTTCCTGTAAGTGACCTTTCTATAAGTGTCTTAATGCTCTCCTCCTCACAAGTAGCACTTTTTGCCCTTTCCATCATCACCGTTCTGTTATTGAAAGGTTTCACAAAATATGTAATAAAAATACAATAGAAAAATATTATGTGTTTATTTTACACATACAAATATGTGAAATATATATTTAAGCACTGAATAGCAGGTAATTCTGACCCATATTTTAAAACAGGTATCATATGTATCTTACAGTCAATTTTGCAGAAGAATAAACAACTAATAACTTAAATTCACAATAAAATACTTTTGCAAATGCAAAGAAGTCAGAAAGTTCTATAGGATAGGAAAATACCACCCTTGAAGTAATAGAACTAATACAGACATATGTAGGATTTTTATGTATGATTTATGCAACCTTCTAAGTGCACACTGTACATGTTATTAGAAACTATTTTCACCTTTCACTTACAGCAAGATCCTCTCCCCTCAGCCACCCTACTTCCCTGTTCTGTTCAGATCAGCCTTCTCACTCAGTACGGAGCTCAGTAAGGTCAGGGTAACTGGTTATGAGAAAGGCTGTGCCGAGGCTGTTTGCAGTGCCCATCTATAGGTATAGCAAAACTCACTGTATGCATTTACACTGCACAGAGGCTCTGCACTCAAATACAGCGGTGCCACAGAGATCACGTTACTTCAATAATGCTTTTTATAAATTCTTAATAGGCTGCTCTGATAGGGTGCCCATTTAATGAACAAATTTCCATAGTGATTACCCACCATCAGGCCCATCAAATCACCAGTGGCATACCCACTTGGTTTCCAGTAAGTCTGGAATTATTTAGAGAGGTCAGGTTATGGTTGCTAATGAGTATCATGTAGCTGAACAGGGTCCTCCAGAAGCGTACAAGATCAAAAACATGAAAAAGGGTAACCTTTGTTGGCCTCAGCTAATCATTATGTTTAATACTCAGACATTCCAGACTATTTAGAATTAAAATGTAATTGCAGTTATAATGCTAAAATATAACCAGGGAACTGTGTTCCTTCTCTCCTATATTTCTTTTCTTTGAACACATACCCTTATCTGAAAGCTACTGTTTGCTTATTGCCTTTTCAGCCCAGTAGTTTCTGAAAATGAACAGCTAAGCAGCAATATCTGGACTGCTGAAGGCAGAAAGAACAGCACCTTTATTCTGCAGGTCTTTCTGAAATACAAGACTGTAAAATATGAAAGGCAAAACAGAGCAAACACTCTTGATTTAAACCTTTGAGAAATGCAATACCAAGAAAAAAAGGTAAAAACATTCTGACCTTGTACATATCTTCAAAAATATATCCCTCAAATATTTGTCTAGAGATTATAAACAAAGGAAGTCCCTTTAAGTTCTGTCTTACAGAAAACGGCAAGGAAGACACCAGCTAAAGGAGTTGAGCAGCATTAGAGCAGGAAGAAATTATGTTTCTATGTGATACACGGAATTAGATACTATGAAGAAATATGGAAAAGTCCGCGTAAGTCTGGAGGATGGAAGCAGATAATACTTTTCAATGGAAGGAAAAGTCTCATACTAAAAATCAAGAAAGAGTAGCAGAATGCAGTCCCTAGAAGATGGACTGAAGAAACAGAATTAAAAAAAATCTTCCAAAATTCATATGAACATTTTCTGTGGATCATAAAGTATTAACACATCAAAAGATGTTTGAAAATGACATAAGGGTGTATGGATCAGTAGGTACAACATGTCCAGTATTTATCAGGGAATGAGTGAGACTGTAAAATGTTGAGACATTGTGCTATTCCTGCAGGTGGACTACATAGCACCTCTTAACAAGAACAGATGCACAGATAAAAGATGACAATCTCAGAATATGTTTTTTCACATATCTTTCTAAATCAGATATGTAGATGTAAACCAGAGTTTTCAGGGCCATGCTATGGGTTTAACACACTCCCTAGAGAATGTGCTCTTTTAATTTTTGGATGGATTACACTGGCTCATATATTTACATGTCATTGTGATAGATGCAAGTGGAATTAGGTTCATTTTCACATTTAATGATCTTCATTTAAAATTAGTCAAAGTCTAATTTAATTCTAGTTAACAAAGTAATTCAAAGTGTTGTCCATTATATCTGAAGTTTCAGAGAGAAAACACTGCAGAATAAAATTGCAAAGAAAGGCTGTTGCAGTATTTTGTGGCATATGGCAAGACTGAAAGTGATCTTAAAAACATACGTTATGTCAGCTACTCAACTGTGATACAGAATTCTTGGCCAACACGTGCCCTTCACTTTACTTGGAGAATTGCCACTGACTGTAAGAATCACACGAGTCCCTAATGCTTTCTTTTGGAAACTCATCATTTGATGTTACTGAGATTCAAGGACAAAAGCTCAAGTTCTACTGCTGTGGGACAAAGTACACTCACGATTCAGGGTGATATATCCTGGACAGGTTCAGAATATCTCCTGAACACAAAGTCTTTCTGAAAAGCTATACTTTAGGAAATACAATTCCTAATTGTATTGCAGAATAACTCACAGTGTGAACATTTTTTTATTTTAAAAAATGGAAAGACTGTTAACAGTCTCCCACCATCTCAACACTTCAACTACTCATTGTAGTTGAATTGCAGTTGTAGTACTCATTCAACTACTCAATCCTAAAGAACATGAAAAAGTCTTGGCTTAAGTGAAAGTAGCCAAGTGCTAGATAGTTACAGATTTGGTCCCTAACACATGGTCAAGTCATCTACTGCCTTTCCAATTTAATTCCTAACTGTATGGCAGGGACAATAGAGGGAAAGATAAAGGAAGTCTGGCCTATATGAGAGTGTAATTGGACACTACAGGAATAGATATTCCAATATGGATCTTCCAGAACAATTTTTTTACTCCAAGGAGAATGTGTGGTCAAAGCTATTGATTTCTTAGTAAAAGACATTTTAACAAAACAATAGAACTGAAGAAAAGGAACGTTCCCCCTCACATTCAAGAATGCCTGGGACAACTAAGCTTCCTCAGGCTGTACAGGACATTCTCAAAACACCCCAGGCACTTCCTTATACTAAACACATCCACATGAAGTGTTAAAATGCTTGACAGTGGAAGCTCAGGTTGTTCTCCACTGTTGTGAATACTGCTCTGTTGACAAGAGCATATTTTTGCATTGTAAAGACCTAAAATTAGAATATTACACTTAGTAGCTGAGTTCTATGAAAATACAGTTGAATATCGGTGCTCTTCTGAACTAAAGAGGCAAATACTATAAAAATAATTATATCTATATCTATATGGGTGTGTGTATATATCTACACTGCTCTAATTTATCTAACAATATAATACAGTACTGAGATGTACATGCATCTGTGCATATGCAGGTAGGAAAATGGATTCTTTGATTAGTCTAGGAGTAACTTTGGAAGGTACACTGTTTTAAAATACACCAGTACTTGGCAAGTAGTACCATTTGTATGTGACAAGAAAATCGAATCGTGCTTTGGTTATTTTTTTGATAATGCAAATTGGCATAGCCATCAAATTGAGATAATTACTGCTATGTCTCTTTTCCAACTGTGTGCTTAATTAAGAAGACCCAGTAAGGCTTAATTAGCAAAAAAGTAATTGTTAAAATCAGGTTTAGCTGCTCAGAGATTACAAAAACTGAAAATTACATGTTCTGTGTAGATACTATTAATTTTTTGAGACACCAATTTAGATTTTGTATCACAATAAGCTTAGCACATGAGAATAATTCACAACGCATGGATATCGTGGAACATCTAAACTGCAGTTCAAGTATTAGATTTTCACTGATACCAGGATGCCTTGGCAATGGCGTTTAAAAACATTCAGCTGACAACTTCTTTTTCATGTTCACTTTCCCTGTTTTTAATTAGAATAATGGAAATCTTCTTTAAGCAAACTGGACATTCACCAGAGTATTTATGGACTATCAAAGCATACGAAGAAGTCTAATTATCATCACATTTGATGAGACAAAAGATTTTTAATCAGTTGACATCACAGTAAACAAAGACACAATTTTCCTGGTAGCTTCCCCCCTAACCCCCCAGCATTAGGAGTTGTGGTAGATCTCAGGTGGCCTTAGCAATTTTCATTTCCTTCTGCAATATCAAAAACCACACCTACTAAAAATCTCTGAAACTAAACGTTTTTGTTTCAAAACCAGCTCCCCACATTCAGTTGAAGTTTGCTAATGGCACACATTATTTTAAATATTATCAGCATCTCTTTAGTATTGTCCACTTCTCATTTTTCATGCAGCTTGTTCATATTTAGATTGATGACCTTTTGGGGGTGATTTATTTTTGTTACATTTTAGGATTTCTAGAAGCACCACTGATTCAGCAGCTTGTCTTATTTCCAGCAGAGGCTCACAACGTTGTGCACTTACAGTAGGCATAGGATCTTTAGTTTAATGTCTTGCAAGTACTCAGATTCTCAGTTATCACAGCAGTGCTTAGAACTTTTATGAGACCACCATTATTTACTGCACAAAGAAAGTGAACTTTTCAGTCTTTTCCTAAATAGTTTTCTTAACTTCTGCTCTTCTAACTCTGGGAAGAAATACCATTAAGTATTATGCAGTTCTGACATCATCCACTAAGTTAAAACTTGAAAAGCTTTTCAAGTATTTGAAGTACTTTTTGCAAGAAGACCTGACTACTGCCTGACCACAGGACCAGCATCTGCCTCACCTTCATCTGAAGCATCACTCAGGTTGCTATTCCTGTGACTGACACCATCATGCCTGAGAAGTGATCTTTCTGTTCCTTTTCTTCTTGCTTTGATGTCTGTCAAAGTATTCAGTGTCTTCAAGTGCCATTGTTCTGACAAGCAGACCCTCCCAGTGGACTTGTACTATATACTGAGACTCCCAGAACCGCTATTATTTGAGCTGGTGTCAGATTGATTTTCTTTCTGTTCATGATAGTGCTATGATCTTGCAGGGTTGAAATTACTGCTGATTTATGCCTTGATGCAACCCCTGGAGAACTGGATTGTATCAGCATGTCACCTATGAAAAGGTACATTTGAATCCTTCGAGATCTTTTTAGTGGAACCTTTGTTCTCATTTCAATAGAGAATCCTATGTAATGAATGTTTGCTAGAAATTTCTCCTTCAAGTACCAAGAGTCTTCTGTAGTGCAAACTGGAAGTATATTATGCATCCATTCATTTTCACCAGTCTGTGAAGACTTCTTGGCAGAGATTATTTTAAGTTGTCCATCCAAAACTTCATAGTTCTTGCAAATTGATTATACCATTTTCTTTAGTACTCTACAAAGAAAATGCAGGTAAGTGCTGGCACTAAAGAACGGCAATATTTCTGTATTTGGGCTGTATTCCCAAAGGCTCAGCTACATTTGGGAATGTAACAGATTAAAAACATACAAACATGCCTCTAGTGTGTTTGTGGAAGACTCCTGCCTTTTACGCTCAGGCCTTCTTTTATCTAGACTTCAGAACAGGGAAGAGTATCTATTGTTTAAGCATTATTCACATTTTTACATATTCTGCCTATTAGCATCACAGACAGTTTTTGCACTCTCATTACAAGTAGCTTCCTGACTACATCTTTCTGAGCTGTTTTCCCAAAAAAGTAGGGAAATAGTGTCTTCTGCAGAGATACACTAATGGGGAGGCAATGATTTTACATTCAAACAATTCTAATGTGGTAAACTGCAGGTGAAATCATCTTCTTGTTCTTACCATCAGTCTCTGAAATACTAGCTTTTTATGGGTTTTTTACTGTTGGTAGAGCTGTTTGACCATGTCTTCTTTCAGTGTAAGTGCTTTAAGCTGCACTGTCCCCAGCAGCCTTTTCAAGAGGGACTGAAGCAGACTTTTTGTTTGGAAACTGGTATTCTGCAATAACAATTCCAGTTTAAAAGTAAATGGGATTTTGCTGCAACTGCTTCTTCCCACTAAGCAGGAAGCTAAACAGATGTGTAAAAGTCAAGTGGTCCTACTCTTCTGTTTGAGTGTTGGCAGGAAGATGAACCTTCACAAAGAAATCAATGCCTCTGAACACCAGTGACCACCAAGTGACAACAGCATGACTACAACCACACCATGAGTACATAAAATAGGAAAAATTAAACCATGCCACACTTCAGTTTTTCAAATAAGTGCTCAAAATTCTCAGCTACTTGAGCTCTTTCATATCTCATACATTACTATCACTGTGACCACCCTATTTGGCAAGAACACAGTCTCCTTAGGACTTGTACAATGACTCCTTTTAGCTCAGCTCTCTTCCTTCAGCTGAGAAATCACAGCAAGGAGAGAGAGAAGGATGAAACTGAAATGTGACTCGTCTGTTGCTTTCTATATGTGTATGCATACATGCACACATATCTATCTACACTAGCTGCATTTAAAAAGACAGAATCATTATCCTTGTGGATGAAAATTCTGCCCATGCTAATTCTATTTACATTGGGAGCACTGTAGTGTATGTTTAATGTGAGGCTGTGTTTCTCTCACGAGCAAGGAAAATATCACTTTCCTTTCCCAAAGCACCAAAAGACTCCTTTTACTGTCACAGAACACAATTATATGTTAGAGCTCTTCTGTCTCTTTCCAGCCAACAAGGCAAGAAAATGACCTTTCTTTAACCTATGCCTGAATTGCATTATGTTTGGTTCAGTGGATATCCTTTTTTATATTCTCCCATATCAAATACACCCATACTGAGGTTATGAAATGGGCACCTGCCTTTCACATCTGCCAGTGATTAAATTTTTCCAAAAACTTGCTTTCAGTTGAGGAGAGAGGTTAACCCTCATTTCCCATTTCATATCCTAGTTTGCAACATTTGTAAATACCTGAAAATACCCAAAGCTGCAAGGACAGCAGAATTTGGTTACTGGCTGCTGCATTTTGCCCCATGACATCATCATGTAAAAGGTCAGGAAGAAATATGCCACCCATGCTCACTTGCACACTGTGACCCTGTGCAGAATGAGAATGCCTTGAAACAGTCCACATACTTCTTCCCCATTCTGTGAAGCAACCTGCATTTCTGGACTGTCTTCATTTATGGGCAGGTTGGTAATGAAAGGAAAGAGACATTCCCAGCACAGGTATCTCAACTGTGCTTTGGTCTATATGCACAAAATGCTGGGGGAAGCAGAAAAATGCAGCTGTGACATTAATGAAGTAACCCAGTGCTGATCTGCACAAGAGAACAAGTCAGCAGGAGAGGATTTGTGAACATGATGCTAAATGACAAATGTAATTGCTGAAGAAAATTGTGCCATACAGCTTCACAGAGTATTTAGTTTATTTTCAAAATTAAGGAAGTTCAGAGACAAAATAAGACCATGCAAATCATTACTTACACACATAACTCATATCTCAAGTAGCCACCTAAATAAGCTCCCCTAGAAAACATTTAGCATCACTGCTGATATGGAGGCAATTCTGAATATACATTTCAGTGCTTTTAGGTGTAGAAGAGTTCTAAGGTTCAGCAATTTGTTATGTGACAAGGTTTATGTCAACTGTTATTAAAGATGACGCATATTAATATAACTGCTCTAAGAAGAAAAGTTGCGTAGCCTAAGGATACATTCCTAAATGCTACCATTTTAGCAGCACTCTGTTGTAACTGCAGATGTGCACCAGAGACAGGCTGGAAACATACATTAACCTGGTGAAGATCATCATTCTCTTAAAAGCTTATGTCGGATTTTCTGCTATTACATTACACTGAAAATGGAAAGTACAAAACCTTCTAAACAAAATGAAGTAAGTCATTTCTTGTTCTGTAGTTAAAGAAATCTCTGTATACAGTTAAAGACCAGTTTAAGACTTTTTAGGAATTCACTGTGAAGTAAGGATAGGATCTCCATTACCAGTAGTGGTACAGAGACACGAGGAATGTCTGCACTAACTCCTCTGAAGCAGACCAAATGAAATAATACAGTTTCACGTGCACCTACAGCAGCCTGTGGAATTAAGGAATGAAAGTGCATTGTTCAAGATAAAACAAATAAAAAACCCCAGCTAACCAACCAACCACAACAAAAAACTACAAGCACACTAAATGAAAAACAACCCCCCAACCCCACCCCAAATCACTGTAGCTGCACAGCGTGATCCTCTTCACACAAGGACAAGTCTGCAGATACTCCCAGAGCACAAGCTCTGACACGATCACTTATTAAGCACCTGGCTCTCAAGTGGTGGTATTTGTGGTTTTTACAAACACATGTAAATCTTCTGGCTTCAAAAATACTGCAAGTAGAAGAGGTTTAAACTATGCAAATTTTTAGCTCCAGAAAAAACACAGAAATTCCTTACACACATAGAATCTACTTATATTTTTATATCATATCCTTATAAAATTACAAGGAACTCAAATCTTTAGTCTGAACTATAAACACTACCAGGAAAATTAATACCAAAATCATCAACAAAAGCTATTCCTCATTTCAGCTCCAAAAACTGCCAAACTCATTATTAAATAGACTTTCAGCTGTTTTCATCAGGATTGAAGACCTAATCACAGTTAAATAAAAATCAAACTCTTGTTCCTACTCCTACACATAATTCTCACAACAGTCAACCTTGAATTACATGTGGTGATGCTGCTGCCAGAAAACCAGGAGAGAAATGAAGTGGCTCTGGTTCATGCACTGTTCCCTGGGGGCTTTCCTGAGAACAGCAGAATCTGGTTGCAGGGTGACATCCCAGCTGGAGTACTTGATAGGGGAAACAATCATCAGTGGCTTCAGCTGATCTATATTAGCTGATCCATTCAATTTTAGGGAACGGGTCATTGAATCAGCATGACAGAGTAAGCGTTGTTTAAAAAAAAAAGAAAGCAAACTGCACTTGTTACTGGAAATTGCTGAATAGTTGTAGGAAGGAAAAAAATGTAATCAGTAGACTAGGAGAAAAGAGAATTAGTTTCAATTTTATTTCTGCAGTTACTGGAATATTAAAAAAAAAAAAAAAAAGCCAAAACCAAGCAAACAAAAAATTTAAGCTATCACTACACCAAGTTTTATGTAACAGATATTGTTGCCTAGTAATTCAATTACACCACTCAATACCTTTAAATAAATTCAGGATGAACACACATATGGAACTGGGTCAAGAACTGCAAGGCTTACCGGAACCATTTTCAGGTATTACTACATTCAATACCACAATGGCCAGTGTGCTGTCTCTGACAGAAGGACACATAAGTATTTCTGTTTTGATTCCCTCAGCTTAATTAGGACTTTCAAAAAGTTGCTTTGCCTTTAATTCCTAACACATTTATTATTTGTAAACACCTTTATTTCAATTGATCTCCAAGGTCAGTTCCATAGCCCAGGCATTTCTTTCTTACTGAAACCCTACATTTGAAAAGCCATGCCTCAGCAACACATCTATGTGCGCGACTTTCTGTGAAACCTTCTTGTTTAATACCTAAAACTGCAGAGATCAAAGCAGGATTTCCCTGTAGCACTTGTGAAACTTTCTTTGTCAAGTGAAGTACCAGGAGTCTTGTAAAATCTTGTGAAGTACAGAGGTCTTTTGTTCTTTAAAGTGAAAATCCTAACTAAGTCTCTTGCTTAAATATAGTGTTGAAGTTGGTAGATGTTCAAAATATTGCAACACCAGTACCTAGGCAAAACCAAGAAATGAACAAACAGATTACTTTCTACTTTAGTGGGGAACAAGAGAAATTTTTATACATTAAAGAAAAGAGAAAACACAAATGGCGGCTGCACTAACCAGACACCACCCCGTAGGAATGTGAATATTGTCTTAGAGCTTTGTAATTTACTGTTGGAAAAATTAGCTCATTAAGATTAAAAAACTTTAAAATTACAGAATTAAGGTCATCCTCAATATTATCCTCTTAAATGTTTCAACATGAATTCTGAGCAAATAGAGTGAAAGCAGCTGGAGCTGCAATCCTCACCACTTCATTGACTTTTAAAATCAGAAATACTTTTCTGATTTTTTTTTCTGGGGTGGGAACACACATTCTTCTAAATCTGCATTACTTCTAAAAATTTACATGCATTCCTCTAAAACTTGATGGGAGCTGCACCGACATACAGTGGCATAAATCAGTTTAAACACAAACTTCATGGATTTAGCAATGTAATCCAATGATTTCTGCTCTTCAGTTCAAATAAGAGAACTAAAAGAACCATTACACTGGGAGAAACACTGAAAAAAAAAAGTCTTATTAGCAGCTTGAGAAGGTCCATTTTACAACCACAGATGTTTTGAGGCTAAACTACTTCAATAACTTGGCTTTAAATCATCTTAAGCTGTATTACAGTTCAGAAGTAATTCAGATAACAAACTGTATTAGGTGAGTTTGGAATTAAAAATCCTCCTTTATCCATTCAGTAGAATGTAAGTAAGAGACAAGGGAATGCTTTAGTGAAAGTGCACAGCACACAAAATGTTACAAAGTGATTTAAGTATTCATTACTTTTTCTCGGTAATATTCAAATATCGAGGCACACTGATCACAGATTAATCAGTTGATCAAAACACCAGGTAAATTTATCTCCCTGATGAGTTTAAACATAAAAGAAAACATGAGAAATTGAATTCTTAGACCATATATATCTTGGCTGAATTTGGAATGTAATCAACATTATGATATTTACTGAACGTTAAAGACTCCAACTAATGAGTACCATGTGTTTATCTACCAATTTCAACTTGCTAATCTAGTCTGATCATCATTTTCCAAGTCAAATGGTTATGAGAAATGCTCATTGAATGTTTAATAATGATCAAATGACTTTTTACAGCAAAACAAACAACCCAAACTTAACACAGAATACATTTTCATTAGCACATGAAAATAGGAAACAGATCTGCCAGAGATACTGGTGTTCATAATAAAAAGTAACCCATTAGGATAAATGTGTGCATTTCCTACAGTGACAGGATAAGAAAGCAACACATTTAGTGATTCGTGTGGCTGAATTTCAAAATACTAGTTCAGATTTTAGCTAATGAATACTAATACTCCTAAAAAAAAAATCTTCAAAATGCAATAATAAATATAATTGTGAAAAGTTATCTGAAACATTAAACATTAATGTAAAAAGTGAAGCATTCTGCCCATGCGACGTATCCTGCTCAGAAAACATGGATTGATTGAGAAAAAGCCTGAGTAATGATGGCAAAATATGAAATTTCTCTGCCAATTCCCACTGACAGGGTCAGCAGCATTGGGATATTGGTACTGCACAACCTGTATCATGTGGTCCTTTTATCAGGCCCATATTTTTCCAAAAATATAACTGAAGAAATAAAGAACAGTACTCCTGATTGCCAGGTTTTTCAGTTCAGTATCAAGACCTTTATATTCCCAACCCATGGAAGATTATTTCTGATTGAGCCACATTAAGCAGTGAACTCCACAGTTGGTTTAGATTTTGTAATTCAGAGTTCTTTTTGCAGGATTAGGTTGATCTCAGCAGAGATGCACAGATTCCTGAGAAGTTAAAGTCTCCCAGATTTAAAATAAATAAATAAAGGAGTCCAAGTTAATCATCAGAAACAGCCTAATCAGATTAAGGTTGTGAACTCTGGACTACCACAGTATTTTCCAGCAGCTTGGCGTGCTTAATCCACAAATGGATAACTCAGTACAAAGCATTTCTATCAAATATTTACTTGCAAGACACTAAACCTATTATTTTGGTAAAGGAAACAAACATCTCTGCTAAATCTAGTATGATATTTAACCAAGATCTTTAAGCAAGCTATAAAGGCTGCATTTAAAAATAACATTTGTGCCCATCAAAAAATTTTTCCCATATTACGTATTCTTTGAATTACTTTTTATGAGACATTTTCAAGAAAATATTCAATATATTTCAAGAAGATGTGCCTTCTCCTTTATCTATGCTGATAGTATGGGACTAAATAGCACAGAGCCATTTCAAAAAACCATTTCATTAGAAGTGGCTTGGTTCACACCACGTATGGTGTAACTGCCTTATTAGCAAAGGTCATCCTCATAGTCCAGTATGACTTCGTACATTTTACTTGTCAGTTGAGCTTGGATGAACACCTACAGTTAACAGATTGAACAAGTTGTGCAGATGTTTCCTATCAACTCCTGACAAATGAGAGACAGGTAAGGACATACTCTTCACAACTACAAGCAGAAATTAAGTCTGACATGGAATTCAACTTAGCTTGCAGCTAAGAAAGAGCACTTTCCTTTCACAAATAATAAGCCATTAATACATGGCATTTGCTATAAAGTTTCAGGGCCACCTAAGTAGTCCAAACTGATGTATCTATTCATTTTACAATAAATACATAAAATTACAGATCCTTGAATTTATAAGTACACATCTTTTCTAAGATCATGATCCCTGTTTGGCTTTCCACACCTCTGAATAATCTTCTCTGATTTTCCTGTTGCTTCACTTCCACATGCAGCTTAACATGCAGTGCTGTCTTGGTTACCCCCACCCAAACTCAGTGTTTGGAACATGTGATAATGTTCCACATTTCAGCCCTCACAGTCTGTACTAGAGGGTAATTTCTGTTCCTGCTTCATCTGATTCATAGCATTGTTAAGGTTGGAAAAAACTCTCAGATCATCCCATCCATCCATTAACCCAACACTGACATGTTCACCACTAAACCATGTCCCAAAATGCCACATCTACACATTTTCTGAACACTTCCAAGGACTGCGATTCCCTAACTTCCCTGGGCAGCCTATTTCAATGACTGACCACTGTTTCAGTTAAGGAATTTTTCTTAATATCCAATTTAAACCTTTACTTCAGGCCCCTTGGCCCATTACTTATTACTGGGGTGAAGAAACCAAACTCCACGTGGCTCCAGGTGGCAGCTCGTAGAGAGCAGTAAGGTTCTCCCTGAGCCTCCTTTTCTCCAGGCTGCGTCCCCGCAGCCCCTCAGCTGCTCCTCATCAGACTTGTGCTCTGGACCCTTCCCCAGCTCCGGTGCCCTTCTCTGGACACTGAAGGAAAGAAGGGTGACAGGAACTCTTCTGCATCAGCCCTAAGATTTCCCTCAGCCCTCTGCAGAACAGCACTCTCAGCCAAGACATCCCAGGCTGGATTAATCTGCAGCAAAGCAATATGCAGGAAATTAAACTGTGTTTGTCATGGAAGATAAAACATGATCATCCACTTTACTGCACACCTCCAGAATATGAGAGTTTATCCAAGAGCTAATACTGATAAATACTGAAAAGAACCCTAATTTGGAACAAATGTTGATTGCTTAAAAGAATGACACACAACTGAACACATGTATATGTGACTTTATGGCGATAGATACAATATTTCATTACTCATTTTTTCCCCAACGATAAAGCAGCACTCACATTTATCCATTAGTTTTTCATGGAAATACTCTGAACATATGTTGCACAACTTCTAATTCATTTTCACTTGTCTTCTCAGACAAGAACAAAACCCTTTTTCTTCAGAACAAAACAGTTGCCTAAACAAAAAACTGTAAACTAGACAGCTTTTTATTCTCCAATAATACTCATATTTCACCGTAAGTAACAGATTTAATGCCAATGAGTATATGTTTAATTTCTAAATAAATGTGTATTACCTCTCCAGTACAATCAGTAGGGAGCTCCTTGATTCTGAACATATCGTTGAAGAATAGTTTAAGCAGTTGTACCTGTGTAAACATTGCCTCAATCTTCCACTGTTCATTCCATCTCCATGAAAATTAGAGATAAACTTGAAATGTGCAGACCAGACACACTCACTCCTTTGTTCATCAGAGCTGCCACTGACAATGGGATCATACATCTAAGTAATATAAAGGCATCAGCAGCTTTAGATTCCTTTGATAACATTTATCCTTTGTTGGATTCTGAAGAGCACCCATTACTTTATAACACTATGGTATTATCAAAACCTATAAGAGCTATTCTGCCACAAATAATACACATTTTTCATGCCAGTCTCATCAGAAGGAGACCTTCACTGTGCTTGGAAAAATATATTATAAACATCTACATGAAGTTTAAATTTCTATCAATAGGTGGCAACACTGTTATGTGCAACATATGAAGCACACGTGTTTATGTACGTGCATGTGCCCAGACAATTTCTATACCCCTCCAGCACATTTTGCCACATGTTGCTTTGTTTTGTTTTAAATGTCACCTGACACCATTTTCCAACAATGTACAAGGAAAACCAATCCGGTCCCTGTGATTTTTATAGTACATATGCATGGATTAACAGGACATTTTAAATTATTTCAGTAATTCTCCCTGACAGACTACAAACTGTGCCAGTTGGATTAGGAGGCTAATATGGTACATTTGGTGTATAATCAATAGGATACCATGGTTGCTCCTTGGGGACCAAGAGATTTTTCAGGAAGACTGAGGAGTTGCTCTTGCCCTTTGTGAAGCCCACATGGCTGCCAGGGCACTTATGGAATTTTAGGGGCGTTGAACCTTCTACTCGTTTGTCATCACAAACACATTTTATATTGCAATGTGCAGCAGAAAACTTCCAGTTTTTGAACATGAAACTTTAAGCATGATCATCTGTTTAGTGTGTCTCACGCTGAGTCTCACATCCCGAATGTGTTGGATGTGTGCAGAGGAGTAAACGGTTCTGGTTGTTGATTTAAATTTGCTACTTCACAGAAGCTCCTGAGCTATAGTCAGGGCATGAGATTCACTCGAGGTCAGAGGAATCAGACCACAGGTAATCAGAAACAGAATCTGCCCCTCCTGCCCCATCCTAAGCTTTAGCCATGAGCAGGTGTCCCCTGGCAGATCACATTGTATTCACCACAGTCCGTGAAGCCAGAGCTCTGTTAAAGCTGAGGTATCTTCACACCAGCTCAAAGCACAAAGGAATAATTAATTCACTTTCCAAATATGTTTTTTTCAAGCTTCTATCACACCGAATAGGAATAGCTCTAGAAGGCCTAGGGCTACTAAACCTACATTTCTATATATGCTGTTAGTCTATAGAGAAAAGCTAAACCTTCAAAGAGGCAGGATTATACAATGAGATAGCAGCTCAAAACACACAGATAGGCTTTTGTTATTTTCTGAAGTACATTCATCTCCATTTTCAGCAGGAACTTTTTTTTTAACTAAAGAAAAATCCAGCTGTGCATTCCCAGCTGATAAGAAATGAATTTGGGTGTCAATGCAATAGGAAATCTGTAGGAATTTTGATAGAAGCTCTTTCTCGTGCGGGAAAAAAAGGCATCAAAAAGGTTATGTTGGACAATATTTCAGGTACCATGATTACAGCTGCCCAGAGAAAGCTTCCTGTGTTACCTCTCTTTGGATACTCCATGAATTTTCAGTTTAACAGCAATGTCACATGCTAGGGAGGGTTCAGATATCATAAAAGCAATTTGTTACTTGGATAACATTCAAAATGACATCATAATTAAACTACTCCATGTGTTTTGAGGAGAGTTAAAATCCATCAGGACTAACATCTAAAAAACTGCACAAACTCTTCTATAAATTTACATACATAAATATTTTTGTGTTTTAATACACAAACATGTAGACACAGCAGAGTTATTCTTATCTGAAGCACTGTCTCTGCACTGCCACCAAACTTGCGTGGCAATAGCAGTGTTATTCTAAGGGAACTCAATAAACAAACCGAATATATGTTTTTATTGATAGCACAACGTAACCATCTCCAGGTTAAATAAATTGAACTCAAAATATGCATATGTACATGTGGCAGCAATAGTTAGATTTAAAACAGTAGCCATCAATTATCTTGTCAATTACATTTCCAGCTGGTGGGAAATATTTGGTTTATTAAAAAAAAAACACTTTCAGATTTAAGTTTTTCCTCCCTTTCTCTCTGCTTTCCCCTTATTCACTTGTTTTTAAACATGGCTATACACGATGCACATCCTGAGATGGCAGCATTTCAATAACAGTAAATCAGGCTGCTGTGCTTACTGAAGTTATTTTCATGTTTGCAGATGATGAAAAATGATGTCTCTAGGACTGCAATCCACACTACTTTGTGAAGGCAAACACATAGCCTTGGTACTGCAGTAAGCTTTGGGAAAATATTTGTCACAGGGAAACCATGGGATTTCTTGCAGTCAGAAAGGCTGCAAAATTCCTCCTATTCCTGATGGAATCAATTCAGATTTATACCATTTTAGGCTGGCCATTTGTTTATTTACTGCCTCCTAGGCAAAACACTGTGCCAGGAATCAGTATGCAGAATGAGAATCATGTACATTTTCCTCACATAGACATATTTGTGTTCTACTCATGTATCTAAAACTCACAGTACAGTACAGTACAGATCAACATATCTATTTACACCTTCCCAGAGAGCTGTAAGTGGTGATTTATGAAAAACATGTAGTAACTACTTATTAAGGTAACCCTAACAGGTTTATCATTCATGAAAGCCTACTAAATTCACCATATGTTTAGAAATATTTGCCCCATCCTCTCTGTTTTATTTCTTGCCTGCAAAGTAAGAATTATCATAATCCAGTGATAAAAGACAAAAAAAGAAGATTACTAGAATCTATGCAGAAATTCTCAAAGAACTACATGTAATTCAGCAGCATCACAGATCAAATAAAAATACTCCAGTAGACAAAATCTTCACAGAGAAGGAACCACACACATGTGGTGACTGTAATCTGGTCACTAGTTTACAGAAGAATCTGAAGTTTAAGTTTGCTACAAACCTACACAATGTCTCAAATGATAGCTGTTGCTTTCTAGCTTTCATTTACCTGAAAATGTACAAAATGTTGTATCATTAGACAGCTCTTTATTGGCAATTCACCCGAAGATGCTCCTGAGAGTAATTCTAGAAAGAAAGATGGCAGTAATCTACAATAAAAAAAAAAAAAAAGAAAAAAAGAAAAAAAGAAAAAAAAAGAAGGCAAAGCACCAAAGCTCAGTAGATTAAGCTTTTTTTTTCCCAGTGTCTGCAGGTTGCCCACACATTTTGGGGTGGGGAGAAGATGGGCAAAATAACTCTGCAAGTCTGCTGTTAATTTTATAGACAGCACAGTTGTTAGCTAGTTCCGAAATACACAACTCCCTAACAGAATCTGGCTTACCAAACAGCCCTGCAGAGGAAAATCCTGATTTGCACTGCCATTTTTAAGCTGACTTAATAAAGAGAAAAATTGAAAACTTTCTTCAAATATACTCTGTTATGAAGTGTAGAAGAAACTTCCCCCAAAGGGAAGCCCTGGCAAAACAATTCTAGTAAATACATCTTGGCTACACTGCTACGCTGAAAAATGTAAGATCTGTTTTCCTCCAAAAACCTTGCCATACACCTCAGAAGCGCTTCATCCTTCACTGATGCACAGCCATCTCTAACTGGAAAGACAGTCTTACCTAACAGCAGGTAAAAACAGCTCCCTCCATTTAAAAGTGAAGAGGAAGGACAACATACCCAGTAAGTAAACTTAGTTTATGCAAAATATATTAATGTTGTAGAAACCACAGTGTGTTTTCTGAATGATTCTAACAAAGACTGTGACATAGACAAGGATCACGTAAAATACACAGAAGTCCTAAAAATATGCATATAACACTCACATGCATATGTGCAAGGGCAGGCTTAGAGAATCGGTCTGTAAATAGAACATTAATTATAAACCTTGAACAGAAATAGCAGTGTGAAGTATAATCATCCTAAAATAACACATCCTGGGGGGTAGGGGGAAGGGACAGAATTACTCTATAAAAATGAGTATATCTTGAAATAGTACACAATATTTCCAGTACTAACTCCTTACAAAAATGCCATCAACAATCCTGCTACAGTAACTCCCTGGAGTTAAAGGATGTGGCAGCTCAGTTTTTGCAGAGACAGATCTCTTGAGGGGAAGGGGGAGCAGGGGGTGTTGAAAAAAGAAAGTAGCAGTATTTCTGTGCAGTTTCTAATATGCTGAAGTGATTCCATCCTGACATAACTGACTTGCTCTCTTAGTCCTTTTAGATTTGATTAGTATAGCACGGTCTGCTTTTACATGGTGTTCAGAAATAATCACAGCTAGAGTTCATTTGATGCACCTTGCATGCCAGATTGTCAACGGCACTAAAAGTTTAATTGATAATAAAGATAATATCACTGCCTTACATTTATATGGCCCTTTCCCAGTGAAGGATCCCAGAGGCACTGTTGACTTACAGGTACCACTGGACTGGAAATGTGATTGCAGTTTGCTACCATAGAGCGAAAGAGCTACAACAGAGCACACAAAAAGGAATCACCACCCCTAAGTCCAGAATTCTCCTCTATTCACTCTCCTCACCTAGACAGCTTTGGTCCTACTTAACAACCAGCTTGATTGAGACAAGCGAAAGTAAGATTTAACATTCAACCCTTTTTTCTATCCATTCATTCTCATTGATGGCTGCTTTGAAAGATGCTCCAGTTTTTACACACTATAATTTAATCACCAAGGTGCTCTGAAGCACAGATACTGAGATGAAGAAATTTTCAGGCACCAGAGTGACAACCTAGCCTGGGTTTCACAGGACCTGGGTGAATTAAAGGCTGCCTCCAAGATCTCACCATTGTGATGTCTGGAGAGGATAGCAGAGCCACAGCACCTCAGTTCCCTCCCAACTCAACCCGTCCTTGTGCAGTGAGAGCTGCAGCTGAATTCCACTGATTACAAAAAATTTGAAAAAGATTCTCAAAAGCACAGAACCTCTCCACATACAAAAAAAAGTGCAAAATCATCTGAACATGATCAATGCATTTTCGAGCTGATGGGAGAGTAATGACTGCCTTGTCTCTCATGACTGAAATGATCACTGCCTCAAATAGATGGGAGCAGGGGCAAACCTCCTCTCCCTTGTTTTTCAGGCATATCTCAGACAAACTGATAATGGAGACAGCATCGATGTATTCTGAACGTTTCTAACTCATGCCTGACAGCAGCCTGCTGTTCAGAAAGTCCAAGTGTAGCCACAGCCTGATGACCAGCTACTTTCCTAGACCCCAGTAAGGTCAAGATTCTGCTCAAGGCATGAAGAAAGAAATAGCCTCAACAACACTGATGCACAACTCTCTCTCCAGTGATGAACAGTAAGTAGACATCTGTGCCCATACTCCTAGACTCCCCTACAGCATTTAGCATTGTGGATCAGAGAGATGGCAAGGATCCAAAGAACTGTACTGAAGTCATTTAAGCCCTTTTTGAAGGCACACACAGAAAGTAAGGATGCAAAAGGCAATCTCAGCAGTGCAAACCTCTCCTCAGAGGACTGACAAAGACACAGTCTCTCCATTTGTATTCACAACAATATAGACTCAAGCAACAACAGACAAATACCACTGAAGCCAAAGTGGTACTTATCTCATGTAAGCATAAAGACATCCCAACCCCCAATTTTGTAATATTTAGCTGAAATCAAAACAGAGACTGAATCTGAACCCAGGCTTAGGCAAAGATGAAACACTGAAGAATATGCAAACGTCAGCCCTACAACTGAGGGCAAATTTCAGCCACAGGCATTGATGCTCGCCCAATACAGTTCACAGTTTCTGCATTCCTCGTGATTTCTTATTACCAGTGGGGACTATTTTAAAGGAATGTTTCCAGTTCTTTCAGTCTCATCACTTAACAACATAGTGTATTTTCCATAAACCACTAAAGCCAGTCTAATTTCTGACAGGGTAGGAAACCTTCAAGAAAGAGCACCAGAAAAGTCGGGACCCATTAAATTAGGCATCAAACAATTTAATTTTATCTCTCAGTTTCCTGATTTGAAGAAGTAGTTACTTTTCTAAGCTCATGATCTTGGCCTTTGTCATTAAGAATACAAGGAGGGCAAGGGGCATACACTCCTTTTTTTCCCACATTTGGAGAATAGTGTAACAAAAACCATAAGAATAGTCTTACATATTTTTAAAAATGTTAACTGAGTAAAGATTAATAGATTTCACCCATATCTCTGTCTGTCAAGTTAGCTTATTTTACCAAAGGATAGAAAAAGGAAAAAGTAGTCTTTTACCTGCACTTAAAATATGAAATTGTGTATTTCAGATGAAGGAAAAAATGCTGAATTTGTTGGTCTTACTTTAAGCTCTTTCAGTTCCTTGATGTGTGAAGGCTACAGCAGAAACTAAAGTAAGTTACTGTGTCCGTGGGGACACAATAACGAGGCTCTTACACCTGCTAGGTTCAGCAGAAAGAAGCAAAATGGATACTCTTTATTGACACTACATTATTCTTACACACATTCCAATACTTAAGTAAACATCGGCTCTATTTACATAACACTGTGTGAGAAAATCTGACTCCAAGGTTAAAACCAGAAGGCTTACAGAAAACAAGCTTTAGCAAAAGCCCAAGGCAACAAGTTACCTTTTTTAAAAACTAAAATGTCATACAAACCAGACCCATTTCATTCACAAAATTAGCTTCCACACATATAAAAATTTCCTACGGATATGATAATGCTCTCACCTTCACTATCTATGATTATAAAATCTGTTCCAATTGAGTTACTGTGGATGCTAAACATAAACCCACATACTGATTGACTGTTTTTAGTGGACACACACACAACAACTTTAGACCTACTTCTTTCCTGCTGACATTGAAATACATTAGAATACATCTTCAACTTGCAATTTCTGCTTGGCTGTTTCTCAAAGTACTTGTTACCTCCATGTATTTCAGAAAAAAACCCCACAATGCAAAACTTCATTATTAAGATAAAAACAACAGATGACTATATTTGCTGGTTTATGCTTACAAGGGTAGATGTTTTTGGCAACAGAAATACTTTTATGGATGTGGTACATACTACATTCAGAGGAGAGGGAAGCTGTCAGTGTATTCAGATTAATATCACTGTAGACAAATGCCAGGCAATGCATTAGTTGCATCATACACACCGCTGGGATCTAAACTAAATTCATTTACTCAACAGAAAAACCTCACTATTACCCTGGACAGTTCAATGAATGTGTCACTGCTATCATATCCCTACCCTGGAAAAGAACACAAAATAAAAATAATAAGCTGCATTAAAAAATTGAAATACAAAGGAAATCATTAAATATGCTGAGTGATGTTGTATGCGACCAAAGCTAAGCTTTCTCCTGTAATATTATCGTTTATGGTGAAAGTAATAGAGTCTCAGAAATGGGCAATTAAAGTTATCATTAAAATAAATACCCTTCAGATTTTGAATGCCATGTGGATGTCTTATCTGCTGTTATCAAGTGAGGATTCTCATTTATTGATCTACTGGACTATTAATCATCACAAGCTGATTCACTTCTCCATTGAGCCATAAACTTGACACAAGACTCCTAAAAAGCAAAGAAGAAGTTAAATGGAAGTTGAGACTATATATCTAACAGATGATGGCAAATTTCCATCCAGATCTGAATTTCATAGTTCATAACTGTCTCTTTTAAAAACCAAGATACAGAATGTGAATCACATACTTACTCTCATTTAGAACATCTATAAAGAACAAAGTAAATGAAATATCTCTTGGGATCTTAAGCAAAAAAATGTTGAAAGGCTTGGCTTCAGCTTAGAAGTCTGTTATCGCATGTGCTGTGTTATATATAAACACTGAATGCTTTGGCAAATTCATTTTCCTGCAATGAATTATGTATGAACTGCTTTAACCTCCCTCTCCCCCCTTGCTAAGGGCAGCCAACACGATGCTCTCAGACTGATCAGTCACTGAGCTCATCCCTGGGTTTAAGTCATACTCGCAGCTGAATTCGTCACATCACTGAGCACGAGCACCTCCATGGGTTGGGTTGTGTCTTCAATGAACAAAATGCTTTCAGCATTTGCATGAGAAACTTTTCAGCAACAATGACTAATATTACCTCTTTTGGTATTAATCCTTTTCATAAAGCTTCTCTGATCTATTACAAATGTAAACTCTCATTAAGATTCACGTATCTTTTCTTTTTTTTTTTTTTCCTGTGTATATTACCACAAGGGAAACTCTAAGTCATTTCTCTCTCACTGATCCTTTAGGAGCCTGTGGCCACTGCTGATCTGTATTAATTGCTACTGAGAATTCAAAATCTGCATCTTCAAAACAGGCCAGAATAGCTCCCTTCATCATTATGTCAACTGCAGTAACATTTTACCATAGAAACCCTGAGCATGATGAGGCTGGAGCCTTCTGTGAGTTCAGAGTACAAAATTATTTCTCGTGAATTACAATTAGAAAACAATTTAGGGCTTTTTCCTTAAGACAGTAATTTCAATAAGCACTTCACTCTTTTCAGTTTCTTTTAAGTATATCTGAACCCACCACAGTTTGTCAATCTAGAATATAAAAACTTTTTTTTGTATCCTTAAGTCATTAGGCTTACAATTTCCTCTGCTCTGAAACAGCCTTTCCAGTAAATATCATCGAAATTTGCCCAAACCTGCACATTCAAAAACAGATATGCAACAGGCATACTCAAGTATTGAGTTCACTGGGATTAAAGAAAACAAGCCCAAACATTCAAGAATGACAGAAATAAAAGGCTCTCTAAAATCTCTTACACATTTAACATATAATATTTGGACAAGCACAAGAAGCTAGCTTTCAGGGTTCAAATAAGAGTATACTTAAGCACATGTTGCAGATTTTAATAGAAACTGGATTGCCAAAGAAGCTTATCAAATATAAGAGCCCAAAGCAGGAAATGCTTGATTACATTGTTTTATATTTAGTTTTTAAGCCATGGGACACATTGTAGAGAGTAGAATCTACAGTAAGATGTGGTAAAGAAAAGATTCACCCCTAAAGCTGCATAATTAGAAGGTTTGACCAATAATTCAAAAGAACTTTCTGTTCAAGTTAAGACAGGAAGATGAGAAATTAGGATACACAGCTATGAAAAGTTCAAAAGTAAGGTCAATGGCAAGGTTTAGAAGCTGTGCTTAGCAGAACGTCAAACCTTGCTTAGCCTCTCAAGTCTGTAAGTATTTTCCAAAGAGAAACAAAATCCTAAAATCTTCCCCTTCTTACACTACACCAGTAAACAAAGACATATGCCAGGTACAGGTGCACAGTGCAAGCATCTGCAGCGATTTGAAGATGAAGGTGCACATCAATAATGTATTTCAGACACAAGCCAGAGAGAAATCAATGGCCTAGATGCAATTCTGAGAGCACATTGCAACAGCCACACTCCATCTTTGAGTTACAGAAGGGTCTCGCACAAAGCATACAAAAGGTGGCATCTCAGTGTTAAGGGCTCATGGTAAAATGGAAAAAAAATTCTAGCTTCTAAGTGGTACAAAGATTCTGAGAAGGCAGCTTGGTAGGTGGCATCTAGATCTGCATCTCAACATTTTATGGACAGATAACAGAACAGCCAGTATTCTAGAAGGAGAAAGCCTAAACAATTTTACTGTTATTTTGCAGTCATTGTCAAGTTTGCGGGGGAAAAAAAATCAGCCTGAACCCATTTATCATTGTTTTAAAATAATGTCAAGGAGCTCTCTAAAACTCTTCAGTCCATATGTTGTCTGTGTCTTACAGAGGATTCAGGTGGCAAAAAGCAAAGAAAACAACAAACAAACAACTTTTTGGGGGGATCTGAAAGACTCTGGAAATAACACTATATATCAACAAAAGAAAACTTCAGGGATGTTATTGTAAAAAAACCCAACAAAACCAAACCCAACACTCTAACAACCTTCTATTCACTGATAAAAAAGTCCTATTTAAAGTGGCATGTATTTCAAATCACTTCATCTAGAAATGCAGCTGGGATTTTCAGGTTTTTCCTCTACCTCTTCATTCCCAGGATTAACATCCTGATAAATGTGGGATAGTTTCAATTCAGCTACTTTGATCTCTTTCCAAAGCAGGGCTAGTCTCACCCCTGGACATTCACTACTTCTCACTTAAGAGCATCAACTCATGCTCAGCAGCCTCCACTCTTAACCATGAAGTACAAATTAGCTACGATGACTGAGTGTGCTCTAGCCCTTCATTTACTCTCTTCCTTTATTCTCCCTGTGTGGCATAAGCCACTCACCTTCGGATACAGAATGATCCTGCAACACGCGTTCAGCTACACCAGTTCATACACACAGCACCGAGGGCCTGCCACCCTTCAGGGTGTTTCCATCGAGTGCCTCCACACTGAGGGTGCTGCTTTTCTAAGCTCACCCAGAGATGCAGATACTGAAAACAGTTCTGATATGCTCCACCTTCATATGAATTTCCATATTTCTTTAGCTGTCATGTTCTCTTGGTTTGTATCAGCAATCTGAAATTACTATGAATTTTTTACTATTACAAAGCTAGCATGCACTTTAGACTTCTCCCTAAAATGTCACCACTCCCCTTCCAAGAAGTAAGCCTAATTAGAAAACTGATTTAAAAATCAACATAGTGTTGAGCTTCTAAGTAGCCTTGAACCATAATTTTTCAGAGAGAAAATAGAAAAAGACCGTAGAAGTCAGCGTATTGCTGAAAGTCACGTGGTATTTGGTTCTCTTGCAAATCCTCCTCTTTCTTTCTCAAAAAATATATTCTTAAAAGAATGCAGCCCTTTTGCCACACATAACATGTAATCTGATGCCTCTCTATGGCAAACACAATAATAAATTCAGGCTAACACATGCATATCTGTTGCAGAAAACTTGACACCTTTCCATTACAAGAACCCCAGAGGTGTTCCAGCCCCTGAAGCCGGGGTATCCCATCCCCTGGAACACTCACCAGCCTCCAGTCTGTTTTTACTGACTATTTCCTTTCTTCCCAGGTTAGCTGTCTGGGCTGCTAAATAAGATCACTAGCTCAGCTGCTTTTTTACAGCTTTAGTATTGTTTGTAAAGCAATGAGATTGCAAAGATAAAAATATGGATCTAATTTCCAATCTCCGTTTGGTAAGGCCATAATACTGTATGTATTATAGAATAACAACCCTCCTAATGCTGTGTTAAACTGAAAACCAAACAAGAACGCTTCCACTCAAAATCCACAGCTTGATCTCTTCCAAAAATAACATCACATTTCTGTTATTGTACAAGAGTACAGATCAAGCAAAAGACAGGAATCAGGTCATCTGTTCAAAGCACCAGGACAATCCTTCTATGCGGGCTTTGGATATTTCCATCAACTAAACAGAATATTTTTCCTATTTCTACAGTGAGGCTGCATCACTTCATCCACTACTTACAACTCCTGGATGCTAGAATTGTAAGATTCACAGAGGTGCCCTTAAAAGAAGCCCCAAAAGTGGGGTTTGGAAAGGGCAGGTGCAATCTAACACAAAGCTCAGCCAGTCACTTTCTCTTGCGACAGTTCACACGTAAAATATTTTGGGGATATTCAAACTGCACTAAGAACTCCGTAAATATTCTAAGATATCTCCAAATCTTAAGAGTAAGCATCCCTACATAAATTGTAAATACTGTCAGTTTATTTCTTGATTCACATCGTGAGTTTAATATAACAATCACCTTGACCTCCTGTTGCCAGTTACAATGGTAACAATTCTACAATTAATATTTGTCTTACTCCTTTTTCAGAAAATAAAATCATTTGAACTAAAATTCTTGAACAGGGAAAAATTCCTCAAGTAACTTTTAACACAAAATATCCACTAACAATTCCCCTTGCCTTTCTGATAATTCTGACTTATATTACACAAGAGGAGAGTTTGGATCAACTTCCCAGTTTTCTCTTTAGCTGGCTGTACAAAATCTGATAAACAGAAAACTCCAACTCTGTTGTCTCTGGCAGAAATAGAGGCACTTCCATTAGCGTTGTCCTCCTTTTGGAGTCTGGCTCCTACTACAGCTCCCAAAATGGGTCTTTTCCTCCTCGTACATTACAAGGCTGATACCCACACACAAATGCATTGTGACAAAGATGGAGAGAAGGGTGTTAGATGGGCAGACAAGAAAGACTTGGTTGAATAAAACAAAGATAAAATACTTGTCTCATACAATGAAGTAATTTTTCTTAATGTTTTAAATAAAAGCTGCTTTTCATTCCTCCCAAACTGCATTTATAAAATAATTACATGATTGCTGGGGGTTTCATATAGCTGAATTATAGGGTCTCTCTTCCACATTTAGTTTGTGAAAGAGTCTCTCTGCTTCCCTTCATATCTCTCTAACCACCGACAAGGACACTCTCAAGGCATTCTATAATTCAATTACAGCTATCCTCTGAGAAACATATAATTTTATAGAAAGATTTAAGCCATCATGTATTCCTTTTTTCCTGTTATGAAAGCATTTGTCTAAAGTCTGGTATTAAATTTAAATAGGTCTGAAACAATCTTAACCCAGTAGTTTTCAAGTGTGCCACTTGACAGTAGTCAGGCAGGCACAACCCCCCGAGCTCCCTTTTAAACTCAAGTGCTATATGGGCTAAGGACGTGTTGCACAGCAAACACCACGCAGGGAGGGTGTGACGGGTCGTGTGTGTGTGTGCAAATACACAGATGATGTATGCCCCTACCTCGGTTTCTACGCAGCTGAATTGGACAGAACTAGACACAAACATTCAACGTAGTTCAACTGTAACATCACATTCTTAGCTGCTGTACTGGATGTCATCTGCTAATTAGAACGCAAAACACAAATGTCTGAGCTAATTAGTAAACAGTACTATAGTATCAAAAATGCTTCCCCATCATACAGATCTTTCCAGGCACAGAAATATTGGTTTGTAAGAATCAGAAAGCCATATATATGGATTTTATCCTAAAGGAGTGGTATCATGACGATTCTAGTGAAAAACTAAAGAAATACTGAATGGAGAGGTCAGCTCAATTTCTTACACTCTTTGCAGCAAAGGAAAGCCCAACTAGTGCAAGTAACCACCTCAAACAAGCTACAGATGGCCTGAATTTGTATTCTAGTAGAACAGCTATAACTTTGCAAATAACAGATCTGTGATCACTGCACAACTCAGCTATAGATGGAAACTGGGTTTAGATTTGCAAATCTTAACCAAAGTTAATTTCCATTATTTATACTCAGTTCTATTATTCAAATGAAATTAGGTTTCTTGTAACTTCTATTTCAAATTCACTGTAGGGACTTCAAAAAATTAATTCATTTAAATAAAGTTTATTTTACTGTTTAAAGATTTTAATCTAGTCCCATTTTTCTAAAAATCAATATTTATTATACAACATATATTTCCTATTATCCTGTGCAGAACAAAGTATTATAAGAGGAATACAAAATTTGAAACTTGATCTTCAGCTTGCTCAAATAGAATCACATGGAACACTGAGTAAATTGTAAAGAAAAATAATGCAAATATCTCATAAATGTACCCAATAGTGAGAGGACGAAAAAAAAATAAGAAATCTGCTCACAGTTCTGAAATGCTTTGACACCAATGAGTTTAATCTGACTAGAGACAGAGGAGTTTGCTTACCCTCATGTAAGCAGAGCTTTCCAAGAGACTGCTCATGGTAGGGATCTGAATTGTTTTTACAAGGCTACCAGCAACAGCTTTTCCAACTGCCCGAAACTCAAAGAGAAACAAGCTTTATTCTTGGTATATTCATCAGGAACTTTCCTATCTTGAGGCATTTAATCATGTCTAAAAAACCATAGATGTGGAAGGAACAATGCCTGTTGTAGCCAACTTGTAGAACACAACAATGAACCTAGCACCAAATTCCAAACCCAGGGAAATAACATTCAGCCTTCCTGACAACCTTCTCTTGGTCAAGTCTTTTCTGATCTAGGATTTTGTAGTTATTTTAACCATGAGGCTGGGAAGGAAGAATTCTCACTGTTAATACATACTACTTGTCTATACATAACAAAAAATACCTTTGTGTATTTAAGTCATCACTTGTGATTTTTCACACGTCACCTGAAATGGATTCTGAAAGCATCCCTGGAGCACACAGCTCCAGCTGTACCGTGCAAAGAAAACAGACCCTGTACATTTTCAAGTCAACTTTACTTGAATTTATTTTAGTGGTTTTGAAATTTTCAGCCTCAAAGCAGTCTCTGACTCATCTCTTTCTTCAACAAAATCAGAACAAGCCATCAGAATAATTCAACTGCACCATGGCAGTTATTTTCTATTTCCTAGTATTTCAAGCATGACTGGATGGCAGCCAGTGCCAAATGCTGATTTTCGTAAGGATAACCACAAGCCTCCAGAAGGGAAGGGAAGGGAAGGAAGTTGCCAGTTGACATATCATATTTCATCTATCATAATTTGTCAGCTAAACCCAAGAAGAGTTACTAAAAAGAGAATCTAGACAGCTCTTCAAGAGTTTTGTTTTTCAGATAATGCTCACAGTTGACAAAAAAATGGGTCTTTAAAACTCTTTCAGATTCCTGATAAAATTAAGACAATATCCTGAGCTATTTCACAATTATTTTTACATGAGGAGGTTTTCTGGATCAAGCAGTTCTAAAATGGTGTTAAAAATGACACTGCAGTAACACTACATTGACACTTAAAAATAGAGCTGAATTTAATTATCTTCATTTTGCAAAGTAGATTGAAGTACCATGATTTTCACCACACAATCTGACTGTTCTGTAGCAACAATCCTAACATTAAGCAAATTTAAAAAAATAAGTTATTTGTGCGAATTCAAGAATTACAAGATAACTAAAGAACTGTGACCTAAATCAAAGTAATTCCAACAGAAATGCCCCTGAAATTCATGATTCAAACAAAGAGAACTAAAACCTATGCCAAACAAGAAAACAAATATCTACAATTCTAGTTTATACGGACCAAAAGGTACCTCATGAGCTTCACAAAAGTAAAACAAGCATAAACCATTGCAGAGGCTGTCTGCAATGACCAGCTACTGATGCACTAATGATTCTCAAACAGGGATCAAGAGGCTTTATGGAGAAATGAGAAAAAGTCAATATTATACTTAGACTACTAAGTATATACCTACAGACCAAGATTGCTGGCAATATTTTATATTCTACTTATAAATATGGCTGCTGTTCACTAGAAAATTTTGGTGGTATGCAGGAATTTTTGTACCACTTTCCACCAATTTTAAACCAATATGAAATGGCCCATCATATAACAATCTGAGCTGTAGTTTAAACTGCATAAAAATAATGTTTACTTCTGTAATGAAAGTTGTCCTATTCAGTTTAACTGGAAATACATTTTCATGTGACTTCTTTCATGTAAGAAAAGCTCCGCAATACCCACCCCTCTAGCTTGGGACTTGAACAGCTTGTTCAGCTCTGCCCAGTCATTAACTGCCCATGTGACCTTGCACAAATCACTTTTCAAGGTGTATGGCTGAGATAATAGCACTTTTCTACATCACAAGAGTATTCGGTGGATAAGTATGTTAAGGAGTGCAAATTGCAGGGAAGGCACAGTCCTAACTTTGCAGAGAGAAAGAGAGAGATTAGTCTGCAGTTATCCCACAATCCACTGTCAAATTCAGGTGTGTCAGAAACAGGCAGAAGGTTGGTAAGAATTACTTATTTTCTTGGATTTTTTCAGGTGCCTTATGGTCATAGCAACTAGTTTAATTTTGTTAAGATAGAGACTCTGTTGATTTCTTTGTAGAAATCAAATTGTTGGTGCCTTGAAACCTGACAAAACCAAGCAGTGAAAAGGGAGGCAGATTATTCCAGGTGGGTCTTGGCTTTCCGCTCTCTCAGTTTATCAACCTTAGCAATTGCCTTTACTGGTCTCAGTGTTTCTGGGATTCATTATTTTATTCCAGATTCAACATCCTTGTACTTGTAACTGGAACTGCCAACAGAAAAACCAACACAAGACAAACCCCAGATTTTGCCTAGAATCAAAAGGCAGTAGCACTAACCCAGGAATGGTGAGCTATCTTTGCAACTGGTCAGAGCTTGGCAGCCAGCAAACATGTCAGGCCTACTGACTAATTCCCATGTGATGTAGGATAATTCAAAAAAACCCCAGCCAAACAAACAAAAAAACCCCAAACCAAACAAACTAGAGCTCCTGGTCTACCATCCAGTAATAGAAAGTAAGCAGTAGTATCCTTGATTTTTCTGGGAAAGGGAAGTATCTCTGCATTATTGGAGATGAGGTTTGTTTTCAGTTTGTGATGACAACGGACACCAGAGGATTCTGTCATTAATCTGCCTCCAGCTGTGGTGCTGGAAGGAACTTGACACATACAACCGAACTTAGCATTTAATTTCCTTTCACCTACATGGCAGGGTCAGGGGAGTGCTGGGCATTTTTCCTGCATTTCAGTACTCCAGCTTATGTGCCTCAATGCAGCTAATTGGGAATTCTAGCGGGTGGCCCCTTACTCAGCACCTTGCAGAGCCACCAGACTTATTTCTCTGAATAGGAATGCAGTGAGTTTCATGACAGAACTCTTCCTTAAGGATAAAAATGTATTTGAGAATGATGTAGAAGATGTCAAAATCATGCCTCAGATTTGCTACTGGCCCCCATGACATGGAGAAAGGTTAACTTGGATATTGTTGGCAAGCTGCCTGAACATCACTAGTAAGTGTAAGGACTCAATCTCCTGTTGTTGCCAGAAAGAACCCTAGGCTAAGACAGGGAGCCAACTGGGATGGAGGGAAGAGATTAGTACTAATGCCTTAGGTTTCAGTACAACGAGGAAAGAAAAATAAAAAGAGTAATGGGATAAATAATAACACTGCAGGTCTTTAAAGACAAAGATTGCTGGAAAGAAAATACCACATCAGATTTGTTTCTAATAAGAAAGTGAGATTATGCCAGGAAGCCCTGAAGAGGAAAATTACTAAATCTTCATGACACTGATCCCTAGAACACAGTGGAATAATACATTTTAATACAGTGTTGAATTTTAACAAACAGCAAAGGCCTTATTAAAATGTTAAGCAAAGAAACAAAAAATTATCAAGATTTTACTGTCTGTGAATTCCTCATAACTGTTAAAATAAAAGGGAAATAAAATACATTTACTCTACTACATTTTTATCCATGTATCAGAAAGTGTCCTGACAGTTAATGAATAATCAACAAAAAGGCATAAACATGCTTAGATTACTGTTGTGACAATTTATATCTAAGAGTAAGCTAAACAAAACAGAAATCTTCTCCTTACTATGTATAAAATGTCTTCAAAAGATTAAAATGATAGCTTTGTTTTTGTACAAATTCAAATCTTTTTCAAGGGAAAATCTCTTACATGTTAAAGATCTTCTATGAATATCATAATTGGGCATCTTTGCAGCAGGACAAAAAAACTGTAAGTATATGATGTTCCTCCTAAATTTCCTCATATTAAGTTTTCCTACATCTTCCAGATGCAGTCAAAGCCTAAGTAAAAGTTACTGGCATGTTGTTAACACAGTATTCTTAACTGCAAGGATGTTACTGGCTGCTGTGCCAAGTCCTGTTTACAAACCTTCAGCTTCCCAATGACTTAAAAGAAGAAAATAGCTCATTGTAAGTGTGTAAGATCTGCAAACAGATAAAGAATATTTTCCCATAAAATAAATTACTAGCTTACCTAATTGGGTTGAAAGACCTAAGAATAGACTACTAATAAACTGAATCAAAACCACTTAGCAAATAGAGATTATCCAGTCACAATATCTGAACTGAGTTTTCACTCAAAGGTAACTTGAAATCTCAGTAGTACTGTGTATGGTTTGCAATAGCTACACAGATTATTGTTATGGTGCCAATATAAAAATGAAAAAAACTTTGCAATTTACCTTCAGATAAGTAGGTGGTCTTTGAACAAGACTACAAAGTAATCTTCAAATAAAACAAACAACAAGGAAGCATGCCTGAAAATGGTAGATCAATTGCTTTCATTAAACACATACCAGTATTCTCTCAAAAATTCATTTGTTTTTTGACAATTAGCTGATAAAAGAACCTTCCAAATCTTTCAAGGAGTAAATAAAAGACTAAAAACCTCAAAGTTCAGTAAACATCCCCGTTGTCCCCCCCAAAAATCCTCATCTGGTTGAAAATTGTGGCAAGCCCTGCTGTGTCTGGTCTGTGGCAATGCTGGCAGGCTCTAATAAAAGGAAAACTTTCCACACCTGACAAGCCTCCTGAACTCTTTTCCACAATCCCAGAGGTTGACCATGTTGACCTGTGATAGTTAAGTGAATCTAGCTGGGAGGAAATTGTGACCTGTTTTCCTACAACAGTTAGAGCAAATAAACACAAAACTGTCCAGCTTAGAATCTAGAGGCAAAAAATAAGACGAAAATGTAGAACTTAATCAGACAAGGACTTTGATCAAGCTGTTAAGACATTGCTTTTACCATTCAAGTATTTGTGAAAGTCTAATATAAAGCTGCATTTACAAAAAAGCATAACTCCAGCTTAAATTTAAAGGCGTAAAGGGAAGAACTGGGTACAATTTTGGTTGCAAAACCAATTAATCCTGGCTCTTCAATTACTTTGGAAATGCTCCATTGTTTAATAAGCAAACTACTATGTATTAGCCCTTAATAGCAGCAATAGAATTGGCTGGCTGAAGCCTGGCTGGGGAATTGATTTTTCATTAATTCATTCCACTTAATAACATACAAACACTCTTGGCCTTGTAAACTTTCCTTCAACCCCTTTTTGACTCTTCAGACACAACCAACTGAGACTCAGGCCCCTATTAGAGGATTTCTTGAAATTATAACCATAGCCTTCAACAACAGGGTTGTTTTTGAACCTATTCCTATCCTTGGTCTGCATTTACTTCCCCTTATTTTTAAGTTTTTGAGTAAATGGTGACATTCTCAGACTGTACAGTAGTCACAAGATGACTAATTCCTAATTCTTGTATTCTGAGGCAACTGCCTCACTAAGGGGAAGAGAGCCAGGCTGAGATACATCCTTATCAACAAATGCTGCTTCCCAGTGTCATTTTCACACCCATCTTAATACACAGACATTCCTAAGACATGGAAAATACCTACGATCCTTCTCCCCTCAAGTAACAGCTATGTTACCTTTTTCAATGCAGTGTTTTGATTAAAGTACACACACTGTTAGCTCCTTTACAAAAGCACAACTAATTCACCGCACTCAGTATGTACAAAATTTTTTCACTGCTAAGGTCACATGGAAAAAGAAAACAAGGCCTTTCAGCTCTAGCCCAGCAGCCCAAATTTAACTCAAGTGCCTGGTGTGAGCTAAAGGATAAAAAAGCAGTGAGACTGGGGTTTAGATGACCTTTCATTCACAGCACTGCTGTTTAATCAGTATACGGCAAAGTCAAGATACTGACTGAACGGTTTTATCCAAATTCTTAATTTTCAGCAAACAAATGGACTCTAATTTGAAGCATAGGCATCAATGAGACACAGAAGGGTGTTAATCTGATTCTAATGAAGAGAATCTCTAAGGTTAACTCCCCAGGCAAAGGTCTGTACACAGCACTAAGTGACCAGTGAATGGAGCAAACAGGACCCAGCTCCTTTGCGAGCACATCTGCGCTGAAAGGCCAGCCCTGGGACAGTGGCCACAGCCACAGCCTGTCCATGGCAGCAACCTCCTCCCAGGAATTCAAGGACAGCACTGGTACAGAGCAGCAGCTGTCAGCCTCCTTACGTCTGCACTGTGATTAGGACAGAGAATTAAGATTTTTGGATTTAGATATTTTAGATATTTGTGGATTTTGATATTTGCAAGAAATGCTCCAACACAAATGACTAGTGGTGATATATTTAGTATTTATTATTTTTAAAGAAAATCACTAACTGCATTTGGGTTTTATGGAGTAAGAAAGAATCCTACAGATAAACAATCATGTAGCCACAGGGTGTTAGTTTATAAGCTAATAGAAACACCTACCTCAGACATTAAGCTAGCTTGTCACTAATAAAAAAAAGGCATCCTACAGAAAAGTTGTCAAAAACTTACAGAACAATTCCCAGAACAATTTTTAGTGCATAAATCACGCAATAATTGAAAAAAATAAAGGAAACAATTAAAATCGAATGGAAACAATACAAAACTAAAAAAGCTGTGCTTGTAAGAGGCTTTGTGGAGGTCCAACACCATGCACAAAGCAGGCATAAGTCAACAGTAGGCAAAGTTCCCTGCAGCCTTATTCAGTCAAATTTTGACATTCCTAGGATCCTACAACTTTTCCAGGCAACGCATTCTGAGGTCCATACCAACCTTCACACTAAGAATTCACTGTCCTGTTTTCCTAACCAGCATCTCCCTGTATTCCCTCCTGCCCGCTGCCTCTTGTCCTGTCTCTGTGCACCCCCGAGGGCAGCCTGGCTCCTGCAGCTCACCATCCCCGGACACGCAGAAGGCTGAGGAGCAGGTGAAGGATAAACTCGGCCCTTCCATGCGTCCTTCCCTGCAAGGTCACCTCTTCCCCAGCCCCCATTCAGCCCACTGAAGCACTTAGGAGCAAGAAAGACCTTGTGTGGGAGAGCTTCAAAACCATTAGGTACTGACTTCACACTGCTCCCACTACTATGCTAACATCAAATGCTTATGCAAATTTCAGCCTAAAAGCCTGCTAGCTGAAAATACTATTAATAATTACACTGACCAAAAAATACTCTTTTTTCCCCTACTTCTCATAATGGAGGTAGCATCTGTTGTCTATTAACCCTTAGTTTGTAAGCAAAAATGCTGAAATTCTTCATGTTCTGTGATTCCTGGCAGGCTGAGTATTTATAGCCTATCTGAATGATTTTCTTTCAGATTTTACTGGGAAGGAAAGAAGGTCTGTAAAGTATTTTTATTTGTCCTTAATGCACTACCTTGTCAAAATGTCTGAGAAATTACCCTTTTTCTGAGAAAAAAGGTCAAAATCATGCACATATCACAGAATTCTTGCACCAAACAGATTTTTGCCTAATAGAAGTTACACACAAGGTGTATATTTGTAGTTTTATATGTACATACAAGTAACCTTACATGTATTTCATGGATGAGACACCTGCTCTCTCCTCCTAGATGATACCTTCAGACTAATAATCTTTTGTAGAAAAACACAAAAGAAATTAATAATGTAAATCAAACTAGGTAAAATAGAAACTTATTCTTTAAAAGGACTAATCTTGCAGTCAAATCCTGATAAAATATCTCAGCTTGTCTCCTCTAGAAGCAGAAGAAACAGTACATAATAATCATTATTTTCAGTAACCAGTAGCACTGCCCTGGTATTAGACACTTCTTTCCCAAACTGGCTGTGACCACCTCCAGGAAGGAGGTGGACCCAAAGTGAATCCTACAGGCCCATCCAGTCTGAATTATTTTCTGACTTCACCAGCAATGCTTAGAGCATATACTTAAAGAACCTTTTCTTTAGTCACTGTGTATTTTAGCTACATTTCCACACATATTTAAAAAAAACTACTGATCAAAATTTGATTATTTTAAATAAAACTACTGAATACTAGTTTTAAGGTGAAGAAAACATTTAATACTTGAAAATAGCAAAACAGCATTTAGTAACTGGGAAGACCAGTAAAAGTCTGGAAGAAATTAATTCAGCATGTCTATAAAAAAGCTGTGTATAGTACAAGTGTACACTGCATCCTAAGACCTGCTGTACATGCACTGTATAACAAAGAAAATACTTTTTTTACTGCAGTAAGATAAAGATACACCCAGTAGTAAGATCCAACTACTGTTCTCTCTTCCACAATGTCTTCAACTCTTATTTGCGTTTGGGCTTGGAAAATAGCATCTTTATTTTGTATTTCCATTAATATTTTTGGAAGGGCAGAGGGGTGTTCAGTAGATTTCAATAAAAGTGGTCCAAAAAATGGTAATCTACTGCTACAAATGCAACAGTCCTTAAAAGCAGTATACTTAATAACTTGACATTGATTAGAAGCTCTAAATGTTCCTGCTAGATTTAGACACATGACAAAATGCTTCCCCACAAAATCACACTGGCTGATGAAGCAGTCAGAACAAGATGTGTTCAAGGCGATGTTTCTTTGAATTTCAGCAGAGAAGGAGTTCCCATTCACATCTTATACCACTTCTAACTGAAATATATTCAAAGAACTTCTTTGCTCCATTTCTCACCATCAGTTTGGCAAGCTGAATAGTAAACCCCACAGTACCATATGGTAGAAGACAGCTGAGAGATAAACGTGTTGTGTAATGTCAATCCTAATGAGTGATAGAAATAAAACTCAAAGAGCTAAATATCTGGCTTAAGCATCAAAAATTCACATTTAAGGATAAAAGCCTATCATACAACCAGCACCAAATATTTCCAAACTGTAATATTGTACCTTACAGATGTGTGATACCACATTTGTTCCTTGCAGCAGCCTGACTAAAAAATACACATTCTCCCAAACTCTCATTGAAGAGCTCAGCAATGCTCTGAGTTGTGCCTAATTGCTCAAAGCTGCTGGAAGAGAAAGGGAATGTAAACGCATGCTTTTATCTTTCCCCATTTGAGTACAGAGATGAATGGAAGAGAGAGGTAGAACCTACTTTCACACTAATTCAGTACAGCCTATTGCATATGTAAAAATTCAGCTTGAAAAAGTAGATAGCAGGAAACATTTAGCATTTGAGGAAATGCAGGTTTTAAGATGTCTCAAGCATTTTAGCTGTATTTTTCTTCAGTATCAAATACACTGCTGACAATCCCAGACACAGTTTCAGTTCTAGACGCACAGCAAGCAAATTTGTTCTCCCTCCCACTCCCTCCACCCCTTTAAGAAATATTCCTATAGTTCAATCTTTCCCACTAATATAAGAGAATCGGATATGTTAATGCCTTCAAAGTTCTGATTTTTAAAATTTTTTTCCTAGCCTCCTCCTTCTTTTAGAATACACCTTAAAACTGGAGAAAATTAAGTCTCCACCAAGAGTGGCTGTTACTGAAACCCGTCTGTATGGGCCTAGAGTTATAAAAGCATCACAACCTGACACATTATTGGGCAGAAAGAAAGGTACAGAATATTCTACAGAAAACAATTTCTCTTGCAATGTACAAGACAAGTATATATACAGGAACAAGTACTGAGGAAACCAAGCCTCCTGAAGTCCCCAAGCTTGTGAGGTGCATTACGTGCATTCCTCAAAGAAATCAGTCCTGGCTTCTATGTGTACCTCCATTTAGTTGGCAACAATGATGAGAACTTCTGAAATCCATTTCCTTGCACCCCAAATCCTGTGTTCAATTCTGGACTCTCAAGACAAGAAAGACGCTGAGGTGCTGGAGCAGGTGCAGAGAAAGGCAGCGGACCTGGGGAAGGGTCTGGAGCACAGGTCTGATGAAGAGCAGCTGAGAGTGTTGAACCTGGAGAAATTTTATTGAACCAGGAGCGAGTTTATTGCTCTCTACAACTCCCTAAAAGGATACTGTAGCCAGATGGGGGTTGGCCTCTTCTCACAAGCAACTAGCCATGCACCCGGGGGAAATGGCCTCAAGCTGTGCCAAGGGAGTTTCAGGTTTGGTATCAGGAAAAATTGCTTCACTGAAAGTATGGTTAGGCATTGGAGCAGGATTCCCAGTGAGGTGGCTGCATCACTATCCCTGAAGTGTTCAAAAAACCAGTCCACTTCATCATCTTGAAGGATCTTTTCCAACCCTAACGATTCTACGACTGCCTCCTGCTGCCCTCTGCCCCACAAACAGGCCCTACAGTGCCCCAGCTGGACTCCTTTTACAGAAAGCTAAAACAGAAGGTCTCTGGCTTTTCTCCCTGAACTACAGACAGGTGTTTTATACAAGTTTTCACAACTAGTAATATTTTTAATCTGTCACTGTTTCTTTTTAGAACAAAATCATAACACTTACGTTCAACAAATCCAACTGCTCCACATATTTGTCCTCTTGGCATACATCTTACCTATTGCTACATTCTGTTAGCCTCATTTCATTATCACATTATTAAATACACAAAAGGAAGACTAAAAATCCTTATTTGCTTCCCATTCAATATTTGGTTCCACCTCTTGAATTTCAGGAAGACTCTATAGTGTGACTTCTCCCTATTCAAAGTATTGCAGTTATACTAAGAATATACTAAAAAACCTTTCCTTAGATCAATCACTTACTTCAGAAGACTCCTCTTCTAGCAGACACTGCCCACATGCAAAATAGAAGTGATTTGAGTCAAGCAGTTTACAAACCAAGAATGAGGCAGGAGAGAACAGATGAATACAACAACCAGATGGGAAAAGGAAAAGGAAACAAATAATGAGACAATCCTGGTTAAAAGGTGGTCTCAGAGCATAGTCTGGAGTGACTGGTATTAAACATTACAGAGATACCACAAATGCAGAGTTGTACACAAGTACTTGAGGATAATGAACCTTGGCAGACATTTATGGACAACCTTATGGTTGAGTAAATGGGACAAAGGTGATCCAAACACTTCACTAGACGGAGACAAAGCTTGGCACAGGCTGATCTAGGCATGAATTTTGTCCTCTTCTAGGCTACAAACAAGGAATTAGGCCACAGAGATTCAAGAAGAGAAAAGTTAACCAGTTTATATTTGATACGGCAGAGAAAGTGAGTTGGGAGAGATGTTGAAGTGACAAGGCAGAGATCTAGTTTTTACAGAACAATTTTCAGTGGTTATATAAGGAATGTGTTAAGGGAAGACTAGAGGAAATGGACACCATAGTCAAGAAGGACAGAACAAGATTAAGAGATTTAACTCTTCTGTCAGAGGAGTGATTTTATCTGAAAATGTAATTACAAAAAGACCGCTCACTTTGCCAGTTTGGGTCAACCAGAACTGATAGAAATGGGACTGCTGTAGTGCTGAGCCTGAGCTATCAAACCCTGCTAGAGTCCTTAAGGCAGCATGCAACAGCAGACAGAACCAAACCAAACCAATCCAACCCAACCCAAAGAAACAACTGAGCTCCTAATATCAAGACTGTACAAAGAGAAGTGGGCAAGACAGCACCCCTAGAAATTTAGGGACAACAGTCAAAATTCATCTGTAAAGTAAGAGAAGAGAAGATAAGCAAGAAAGGATTAGAGACAAGATTTGGGTCAGGAAAGTCCAAGGAGGAAAGGACTTCAGGAAACAAAACATGGCACAAAATGTTAAAAGCATGCAAGAGCTTTCAGAGGATAAATGGCTTTTGTTCTGACCTTTTCTCTGGTATTATTTCCTATGCAAAACAGAAGCCATTCAGCAACCTACCCCAGCTACTGTCACAGGAGCCTAACAAGCTACGAGAATGCTCGGGAACCAAGACTTACCTTTAACAACCCCACACGTCACAAAAAGTCACTGAGATCTTCACAACAAAATTTCCACCAGTAATTCCCTACTTCTAAGAAATTGTTATTAGACTTCAGAAAAACAAGCTCAAGAATATTTTCATTGATATTTATGCTAAGGCACAAACATCCTTCTGCTCCTTTGAGCACCAACATTAAAAATCAGCAACTGACAGGATATAGAGGCTCCCAAACACAACAGAATGTGTGCTCCACTGGCCCTCTGCAAAAAGAGGAATTCAGCAGAAATTTCACATAGCAATGACAGCTACAAATTTTAACCCTTATAGGTTATTTTTTACACAAGGAGAAATGAAGTAAGTGAAGAACAACATTATTATTTAAAATCTGAGGAGTGGTATCTGTCTGTGTTTTAAGGATTCTCTTTAAGATGGTGGAAAGCAAGTCATAAACTTACGAGATAACTTCATTGCTTGAGCTGAGTTTTCTCAGATAACTACATTCAAGTAGATGAAATTAAGTTTCTTTTCACTTTTTCAGAAAATAAAAAAGTGTAATTATTATTTTTAAAATAGGTATATTTTTAATCTAAATATTCTTTTCTAGAATAGGAATGCAAAGTACAGAATGCCTAATGCAATACACACTTAAAAATCTAATTGTCCAACCAATATGTCAGAAGTGACTTGGTTTTTAAAGGCAAGAAGATGCTGAACCTGATCCAAGTTTGTTAATTAATAGCCTCCCTAGATAAATTCTTTTTTACTGTTGTACTTGATTACTAAGTCTCTCTGCTTCAAGGCAACAGATGGCTTAAGTTCCCCCAAAACCAAAAAGTCTATAACTCTCCATACTATAGCAGTCTAAACTTAGTTAGATGCTGAAGTATTAGTATTATTTTTAATTGAGTAATGAAACAGCCATGGATAGATGAAAAATTCACTCTTGAAATCTTCTGGACAGTTATAAGTTCAGAAAATTATTTATACATTCCTCTTGTTTAATGAATCCACACCCTTCTGTCAAGAGTGTCAGTCGAACATTCTGTGTCATAAGAAAATCAAAACACAGTACACACTCCCAAGCTTTCAGTTCTGTCTCTCCAATAGCTCCTTCCACTTCTAAGCCCTCCCCAAGAGCAGGGGACAGCCTTTGCAGCTGACCTACGATTACTGCATCGTTTAAATGAAGCCCACAGTAACCATTCTCTTTCAGTGACCAAACACACGAAGACTCCAAACACAAACACCACTTATTTCCTCCTATTTCTATGGCATCATGACCTAAGGGCCAACAAAGTCAGCAGAAACCTTTTAATTGATTTGAAAATATGTCCTCTGACCCTGCTGTTGCAAAGATCTGCACAGACAGATCCTTGCTTCAGTGATTCCACACCTCTTTGTAGAATCAGGACTACTAAAATACAGTGGCTGGTTCCTTGTAGCAATTTTGGATTTCACAGCATTCCAGTTATTGAAAATGCTGTGGAGTTCCTTTATCAAATTGCACTAACTTTATCAAATTGCCCATAAAAGGAAAAATCAAAACTTCTGACATCGTATGAATGTGTGTATCTGAATCCTGGAAAAACACAAACAGGTCTGTTGTCAGACACAAAATGAACATTCTGAATAGGTCCTGTCTAACCATTTATTAATACTTTTATAATAACATTTTCAATCTATATTATTAAAATAACTATTTTAAATTTCACCCCAACTATGCTCATTTTCCTCCTCTGGAGTTCATTGTATCTCATGTTTAATACCTCATGCATTGAAATGTTTTCAAAACACTGAGGTTGAAAACTTTGAGATAATTTCATTTTTCAGTACACCACTGCTCATTCGTGCACTCTGCTTTTTCCAAAATCAAGTCAAAGAGAAAAATTCATCGCCATTTCTAATACACTAACTTTTGGGATTTTTTAAAACTTAAAAATTCTAATCCATTTGTAAGAGTCTGTTCTATTTAGAATTTAAAAGAAAGAATGTCAAACCTCAGGGAAATGGAATTCAATTAATATGTATGTGTCCACTGGTGCTGGGGGAGAAGCTGATCTATATGTGGAAACCACAACACAGAATTCTCACTGGTTTATGTAAGAAAAACATTTTGTCTGCTGAAATGGTCAATATAAGAATATAAAACCTCTAATCTGAATTCTAATTAGAAATAGGTCAAGCAAATGCTTTTTCTCTCCCCCTGCACCCCCCAATTTTCCTAGAACAAATCTCATTATTCTGAAAAGGATGGTGTGAAAGATATCTTAAAATAAAACTATTAATATACTTTTAGCACTGCTATCAAGAAGAATGGCAGTTTTCTGTCAGTTTTAAAAAACACACACATAAAAAGAATAAAATTTGAGAAACCTGGATTAAAGCAGTTACTCAGAATTATCTGCTTGAATATTAAATAAAAAAATAATTTGCATAGAATACTACCAGACTCTCCATATGTAGTTATTTCCTTCCCAGGAGCTCTAAGAAGGCGGAAGTGTGGAGATGTCCTAGATACAAAGGCTACCCCATCAGACACACACTGTAGTCTCACAGGCACTCTGGATTTCACTGCATTGCTACAAGTGGGACAGCAATGAGACACTTGATTTTCAAGACAATATTACTGCAATAAGCAATCCCAGTTGAATAACTCCTGCCTGCCTCAAACTGAGATGAAAGTGAGTCTAATATTAAAGGTACTCTGGCATACTGGAGAAGAGTGGAGAACTTGTGTTTCTTGTAAGAAAAAAAATCATCCCAGTATCAGGAAGGAAAAGTGCCCAGTCCTGTAGCTCTTATTTACGTAAGCAGCTCCCCTGAAATCTGTGAAATCACAGGAGGCAAATCTACAGGTTCCATCTCAGAGTTATCAGGCTAATCTGTGAATTTCTGTACATGAAGTTACTTACATAAGTGCATTTAAGTTTTGACCTCATTTGGAGGAATATCAGAACTCTTTGGTCCACAAGGTTTACTACTTATAACTGTATTTCAATTCAGAAGCCAGTAAATTAGTCTAAGCCAATGAAAGCACCTAATTATTTGATAACAATTCACCCATATATTAGACAGTTGAATTGTTATCAGCTCTGCATAGGTTGTTATAAAATAGAGGCTCAAAAAACCCAGCACGATTTACTTAAATAAATTCTTAAGCACCTACATATAATAAAGTTTGTCATTGGGATTGTTCAGCCTAGAAAAGAGGCTTTAGGTGACCTAACTGTGGCCTTCCAGTACTTGAAGAGAGCCTACAAGAAAGGTGGAGAGGGACTTTGGACAAGGGCATGTAGTTGTAAGACATGGGGGAATGGCTTCAAACTGAGAGATGGTTTACATTAGATTTTAGAAAGAAATTCTTTACTGAGAGGGTGATAAGGCAATGAAACAGGCTGCCCAAAGAAGTGGTGGATGTCCCTGGAAGTGTTCAAGGTCAGGCTGGATAGGGCCTTGAGCAACCTGATCTGGTGAAAGGTGTCCCTGTCCATGGTAGGGGTGGGTTGAAACTAGCTGATCCTTAAGGCCCCTTCCGACCCAGGCCACTCAATGATTCTACGACTTCAGAGGAAAACTAGGTATATTCAATGGCATTATTTCTCACTTCATTTTCTTTTGTTCACATATTTAAAACATACTAAAACGTAATTTTTTATTTTATGCCTGTATGCTTAGTTTTCCCAGATAATTACTGCATACAAAACCGGTTTATAGAATTTGATAGTTATTTTGCCATTTATTTGGAAGTACATTATTCCAGGAAGACTCCTTCTTTGCTGAATTTAATTGCCTATGAAGATCCTGCCATTTGAGTCTGTCTTCTGGAACATGCATTTCATCATTATTTTTTAGCCTTGTTACATCAATCACCGCAACTGCTACAGAAGATTTCTGGGCTGTGAAGTGATAATTTGTTCCACTGATATTAATGAGGCAAGCAGTGGTCTAGAGGGAGGTGACAGCCCACTGCTTTACAGATAGCAGCAGATTAAGGTGTTGTATTATACATTGTTTGAAACATATCACTGGAGCATTCAAAATATTATTATCTACATCTTAAGGTATTTTTGCCACCCACACTACAAATTACCCATTGAGTAACGTAACATCCCTTGCCACGGTGCATTGTCATTCAAGGAAGAAACACCAATGGTAGGTGGTTTGGAGCTTCTGGGAATGGCACTAGAGAACCAGGCGGGAAAAAAAGGAAAAGATTTGTTGATGCTGTAACAGCATTCCCAGTATACTGCTGCAGGAAGCGGTACATCTGGAAACAACAGATGGTCTGTGTTTAAATGGGAGGGAATAGAGGATTTTAATACCCATACATCTCTAATTCAGTTCTACAAGTTTGATTTCTACGTTTTCTCAGATTAGGAGTGTTACAGGATCTGTATGACAGGCTTTACCCATATTACTATTACTACCAACATAGCCAGATAAAGCCCTAATGTTGTACTATCTTTATCTGTGAACTCTGACTTAGCCATATGTGCACTTTCAGAAAAGCAGACTTGGTCTTCAAAAAAAAGCTTCCGCCCGAAATTTATATGAACTAAACCATTATTTGTTACAAGACAGATGTTCTACCAGCCTGGATAATTCACAATCACCTATTTAGCCTTTTGCACTTGTTTTATGATATACTTTGTACAGGTATACATGGTTTTACAGAATATTTTTAACTTGAAGGGAAAAAAAGGAAAAACATGACAGAGAATACAGTAATTTTTTCCATATATCCTTTCCACATAAATGTCTCAAGCTCTTAACTGATTTATACATAAGAGCTACTTACAGGCATTCTAAAGAATAATCCTAACCATGCATGATTTACATTTACACATTTTAACTCAAACGAGTGGAGGAAAGAGGATATGGCCATCTGCATAGAAAGCCTTCTGCAGATAACAGCTAGTGCTACCAGCTCTCCCAGTTCCTAATGCCAGATTGAACCATTTGTGACTGGTGCATAGGCAATGGCTGGCTAAGAGCTGGAAGATAAGCTTCTAGAAAAAAAGACCACATACATTTTTTTTTTTAAGCAGAAAGCACAATTATCTTGCTGATGTTTAATCCCCGGCAGAAATACAAGATGGTAAAGATGAATGAAGTGAAAATACTCTGAGAACTTTTTGTTTTATATTCTTTTCAACAGCATGTGTTCCAAGTATTGGAATTTTAAGCCTGAGGCACCCTAAGACAAATTTAACAGGCATGTTATACTGAACTACACCCTTGGAAACGTAAACATGTTCCTTATAGGTGGCCAAAATTGGAAATTTGTTCAAGAATAATTAGCCCTTATGCCTTTGTAATATAGAGGTCAGCATCTGTTTGAAGTAGGATTTGACATCAGTTGAAGCATATGGATAGGAATCCAAACTCTTTTTCTCATTAAAAATACACCATTTAATTTGGCTCGGTTCAGGACGATTAGCAATATGTGCTCGAAGAGAAGCTTACAATTGGCACAGGAAAAGTTGGCTTGGGCAGAAGACCACAGGCAGAAGAGAATCCAGAGGCTTGTAATGATGGCCTGTATACACTATGCCAGTCTCTTGTTAATGCTATTAGCTCTTCATTTTCATAAGCACTCAGATATATTAAAAACATTCAGTCAACAAGAAACATACAATAACAATTATATATAAATAAATCAAACAGCATCTCCTTAAGATATACAGAGATCTGTCAAGCTTTCTAGAAATAACAGACTTCTAAAACTAAGACACACTCTGAGGTTATTTACTCCTAAGCATTAATAAAATCAATTAGACAAAATATACATTTAACGGAAAAAAGATATAATGCTCCAATTAGTGGTTTAGAAGAATAGGCAATCAAATACATTGTTGAGTTGAAGGCTTACACAGTGATTGGACTGTAAGGTTCAAAGAATGTTGCAATGCAAGAAGTATTATGGAGAAGGGGTTTTAAAGCAGGTCCTAGCACTTTCCAGTCTCTGTCCTAGAAATTAAAAAAGAAACAAGCAACCCAGAAATAAATCCAAACTGAAAACGTACACCTGTCATGTTAACGTTCTCCTCTCTAGAACTTCTATATATGCACAGAAATTACAGCACAGAATGATAATTCATCAGTTTGTACTGACACACAGAAGGTGTTGGATCCAACATTTAAAAAATACTTAGCTGTTTAATACAGATGAGGTTTTTTCAGAGTTATTCTGAAACCTGCTACCTCAACTGGTACCAAAGGTAGCAAACTCGCAAAACCAGATCTAGCACACATTTGTCTAAATATCTTTTTTCTTCCCCCTACAGAATTACAGAAAGGAACTAAATACATTGTATTTTCCCACAGTAATGGACAATTTAAAAAGAAATTGCAGGAAATTCCCTGCTGTAACTTTACATTTCACTTCCTGTAATTTAACTGAAGTTATCTGGAAGACTGAAAATTTACTGGCTTGAAGTGAACTGACTTCAAGACTGGATTTAGTGCAAACCGCTCAAAAGAAAGCAAGAAACTGATTTCATCTCACCTCCTTGCACGACCTCATTTTATGTGCTTAATATTTTATAATCTTGCTATAAAAACACAACCAAGCCAGCAAAGAGAGTACACCCATGCCTCGTCCTACCACACAAGTATTTTTTTGTCCATCCACTGTTTATCAATTGGATCATCTTTTAATATGAGTCAATCAAACATTTTCAGAAGTGCTGTGACTCTGCCATGACATAGTGACAACACATTTGCTCACAGGTCTCTCTGCTTGTACAGAAAGTGACTGAGAAATTACTTTTCACACACCACACCTGATATTTCTAGCAATGATGCCGGTCCAACAGAACACAAATTCTCTCCCTTTGGTCCCAGGAGCACACGATCACTTGTGCTTCATTTTTAGGTTTGTTTTAGTAGAACCTCTATCAAAAACCTTGCCTTGTTGCTCTTCATAAAAACCCTTTCTTGTTTCAGGGGCACAGTGTTACGACATAAAAAATGCAAACATCCTCACTGCCATCCTCTTCTTCTTACTAAGAATAAGCAGAAACAGGGTGGACTTCAGTGCACCTTCATATTTACTATTAATGCATTCACTTCGAAGTCACAAAAAAAATTTACCTTTATTATAAATTATGCTTTTTGTTAAAAGGCTTATTAGTTGTGTTTTAAGACAGACTCTTCTTTGTCTGTTAGAATAATGAATGGTATTTTGCGAAAAAAAAAAAAAGCTTTGCGGTAAAGCTTGTTTCTGGGTAATGTAAAATCCCATGACAGCCTTTGACTGTCAGACTGAAAAGCAGAATAAGCTAACCAGATCTATCTTCTTTCTTGATAGGACTGACTGCTCTAATCAAATATGTGGAAGAAGAAAGAAAAAGAGGCACTTATTTTCCTCCCTTGGATTCCTCATCTGGGAGAGAATACACTTACCAAACAGTTTCAAGAATATCAAAGCAAAGCCTAAATCTTCAGCTGCATAATACAGTGACTTTCAAAGGGTATTATTTATTGATGTGCTGAATATAACAGTATTAACATGTACTTAGAGCAGGACTGTGATGTACCATTACTCTGAAGGAACAATAAAGCAACAGGCATGCCCATCCAGCATGGAATTTTAATCTACATAATTCTGAGAATTTTCAAGCTTATAAGCAGGTGCTAATTAAAAATAAAACAAAACCAAAACCAGTGACCAAACCCACAAAAATCCCAAACCAAAACACATATCCCCCCATTAGGCCTATTATTCTGCAAAATACCTTCATGTCACAACTACTTCCAAAATTTAATGCATGCAAAGTTCTGATAAATGGACATTTATAAGGATTCGAGTAACTTAATATGATATAAAAGAAACACACAATTTGTAAAGAACTGCTGCTGTTACAGAGACCCAAACAATCACAGTAATGATCTACTGCATTAGGAGATGGCCCACATGTATTCACTGAGTGGTGTCCTGTAAAATATTTAAGGCACATTTAAAGATTCCAACATCCACAACTACAACTCTCCCATTGTTTTTCAAAATGGTATATTTGTAAGACTGTCTAAAATAGAAGTATACTAGGTAGAACATGTGCTACACTAATTTTTCAATCCCATAAAGCCCAAATAGATGACTGAAATAATCAATACAGAGTCACTGAAACCCTTTTCAACTGCTGGATCTGTATAAAACAACAATAAAAAAAAATTGAAACTAATCAATATGGTCACATAAGAAAACAAAAAATGGAAAAATCATTGGAGATGATTGTGGAGAAACACATACAGGCATTTCTAAAAGAAAAATATCACACAGAGTCAAACTCATGTTTTCCAGTAATTTCTTTGTCCAGCCCAGAAAACAATTCTAATCACAAATGAAGAAGTTTAGTAGTAATATTTGAATAAACTAATGAAATCTTCACAAAGTGCTTTTCTAATAACTATTTCTCATTAGAGTTAAATATTACAAGTCTCACCTAGCACAGGCATGCTGTTATGTGCAGAGGAATGCCATTCCTTTCATACACAGGAATCCCAAAATTATAGTAGAGTGAATGTCCTAAAGAAAATTTTTTGGACAAGTCTTACAATTTCCAAAACTGCCCTCGACATCTGTGCGCAATTATGACCATTGTTCATGCTCAAAGACCAAATCCTCAAGTCTAACATATCACAGCCTTAATTCCTTCTAAAGCAGCTACTTACCAAGAACTGTTTACTGCAGGTAAGGAGAGACTCAACTGTTTGTTTCCTCCTTGCAGTATTCAAGATTTCTTTAAAAGGAAATGGATATACTTTCACAATATGCAACTTCCTAATGCATATTCACGTTTTGACTCCCCTAAGCACTCTATAATATTAGGTTTTAACTCAGTACACAAGTTCATACTCACCCAATACTTTTTAATTAAATACAATATTAATACACGTCATCCTCTTTATCTTTACTAGGAATACTGAAAAACTGAAAAAATGACTGATATCTTTTTATATCTGAAAGCAGAAAGAAATTAGAATTTTCCATCCATTCTACTACACGAGAGAAAAATAATGCAGAAGCCATACTAAGTACGCATGCTTTCATAAGCCAGACAATGCAGGCTCAATTTAGATTACACATGAATTCTGTAATCGAAGAAAGATTTAAATCCTGGCTACAATACTTTTCTGTCTTAAAGGGAAGGGATGAGTGATGGAAAGGAAGTTGCAGCACCTGCCTCTATGAAAAAAACAGACTGTTCCTAGTATAAAAGTCTTGGAATATATTTAAAACTTCATGTGGGAGCCAGGGCACTGCCTTGCAATCAGAAACACCACTTCTATGGAAATGCATAATACTAAACCTGCACATCTTTTAATCATCTGGTTTCAAAATAGAAGATTTGAATTTGCTGGCTGATGACTTAATTTAATCTATAAATACAAATAAATAGAAAGAGATTCCATTAGTCCATGACAAAACAAATGCTGTGGGTTAACTCCCATAGGCAGCTCAGCCCCTGCACAGCTGATCCCACACTCTCCTGTGGGATGAGGAAGAGAATTGGAAGGGTAAAAGTGTGAAAATGCGTGGGTTGAGATGAAGACAGTTTAATAAGTAAAACAAATGCTGTGTGCACAAGCAAAGCAAAACAAGGAATTCGTTCCCCTCGTCCCAAGGGTGGGCAGGTGTTCAGAATCCCCAGGGCAGCAGGGCTTGAGTGGGGTGAGGAGCAGGAAGGGTGTTTAGCACTGAGCAAGCACCACTCAGCAAAAGCATCTGTCTGTTATCAACACTGTTTGCATCACAAATCCAAAACATAGCCCAAAACCAGCTACTCTGAAGAAAAGTAACCAAAAACCAGTACAACAAATCACACTTTTAATATGAAGGGTTGCAGGCAGTTGGTTTCAATTTAAGAATTCAGAAAGAATTCCATTTTAACTCTGATAGTTTGGAAACTTTAAACTTAACTGAAAAAGTTAAAAAAAATGGTTTTATACCTCAAAATTTCCAACAAACAAAATGGTGCAGCTCAAAAGAAAGGAAACATCTAGAAGCACTGGAACCCCTGAAATACCCAGCCCTCTCCCGGCAGGGAGCAGGTACCAGGAGGCAGGGAGCAGCAGCAGCACTGTCTGCAAAGTTCCAGCATCCTACCTGGTAGTTCCTCTTGCAAGAATTAAGACTGTTTTATGTCCTGTCACTGAACAAAGATTTCTCCCTGTGTTTCAACCAATATTTAAAGTTTTGGTTTAACATCTCTTTTTGTAAGTAGAGGCAGTAACTCAGAAAGTATGGGAAGTTTAGAAACTGGAAATCAAAAGTACAATATAAACTACTTTCAGATCTTAAGATAAGCCTCAGCTCTTTTTAATAATCACAATAGTTTAAATAACTGACGCAAAAGAACAGAAAGAAAACATGCTGAAGATTTTTAACAGAAGAAGTTCTTTAATTGGAGAATACAAGAAAACAACTTTGCTTTGAACGACTCCCTTTCTTTCTCTATTCTCACTACAATAGACTATTACACACATCCTCTTATAATCACTACAAAAACACTAACATGAATATTCTTTTCCTAAAGACAAATAATTCACCCACAGAAGTTTGTTTAGATCAGGGTTTTAAGAAATTTACTTCATGAAAAGGATTGTTTTCATTATCTTACGCTGCAGTAAGTATACATGAAAGCTTTACATATCATATTCCTTCAAAGTCAACACAAGATTTGGATCATGTCCTCACATTGCTGAGTAGGAGACTTGGTAAAATACGACATCTATAAGAATGTAAAAGAACTACTGCAGTACATTGCCTTCAGCAGAAGTCGGTTTTATGAAAACCGGAACTGGTGACATTTGAAGACAAAAACTTACACCAAAGCCCAGCCAGCACACATGAAGGAGTCAAACACAACTCCCACCTTAATTTGCAGCCATTTCCTCTGTCACGAACAAAACCAGTGGGGGTCCTGATAGCCCAAAACCATAATAAATACAACAGGTAACAAGCAATAATGACCTGCTCTTCTGCCTTCCAGACTGCCAGTGATATGCCTGGCGATATGGTAAAGCTACATCTAGATAATAAAGCCTTAGCAACATTTTTCAGTTCACAACTATGAGTCAATCAGAATACTAACCTGGAGAAAAAAAAGCACATTTTTAGTAGAAAAAATTTCCAGATTTATTTTTACTATATTAACCAAAACATTAAAATACATAAATATTTTCTCTTCCAGATACAACACACCTACTTGAAAGAATAGGATATTATTATGATATTAGTCCTAGATTTATCTTCGCTAGCATATGTGTAACAAGTATAAATAGTTTTATAGACATATTCCTTCTCAAATCTCCATGTGATCACTATTTCTGAAAAACTACTTTAATTAATTTCATTCTCTGATGAAATCTACAAGGTACTACTCTTTATTAATAAACATCTCAATCATGGGCTAGTACAAGGATAAGAAACAAGAAGAACATTGCCACCTAGCTGTTTCAGCAGTGCCCATAAATGATGGCATGTTCAGTTTACGTCTCTCAAATACTCCAGAGAAAAATCAGTCCATATAAAAACTATAGAAAGGGCTATCTAAAAACATGGGGCAAGGCTAAGTTTCTGTCACTCTTATCTTATCAGCTCTGGAAGCAGGTGGTCACAAAATATATGAAGTGAAAGCCTTTTCAAAACAATTATTCAACACAATCATGAATCAGTGTCTGACACCATCTTCCTTTCCTCAGTTCTCAGCAGAAAGACAAACGGACCAACATATATGTGAGCACACTGACATCTGGCAATTAAACAACACCATGAAATTCTTGAAAAATCAAAAATATCCTTACATAAGGTATTAATGTATATATAAATAAGTAAATACCTCTGATGGAGATATGTGTTTCTTTAAAACACATTTCCTGGCTTTTTGTTTTAAATATATTTATTAAAGGCTCCATTTGAAAAGTAGTGCTTGTACAATTTACAAAATGCAGCTGGCTCCACAAGTCATACAAGGACTTCCCAGAAAAATCAGAGTAAAGCAAACTAGCTGAAGCCTGACATTGCAGATGCCCAGACTGGTATTTGCTAAGTAAATGTAAGAAATGCCACAGTAGAAGGGCATCCTGCCCTGCCCCACAATTGTCTTGTCTTTGCAGCAAGAGCAAAGGACAGCATCACAGAACTGGCACATCATCTGCTTGGCATCTGTGTGCTCCAGCTCAGCAGCCTGGAGCTCATGCATTCCAAAAGCATTTGGTAGTTTCTCTGAAGCTCTTCAACCTAATACACTAAATTCAGGGAGCTGTAGTACTGAGTAAACAATCAGAAAAGGGGATCAAGCTCTGTATAGCTTCAGTGCTTCAGATGGTGGTTTGATCTCCCCTCCTATGCACTTTTTTATCATCTTCTATCTAGATTATTGCCATTTTTTGAAGAATGAAGCTACGCTATGTCTTGCTACAAAGTAATGTGTAACATCACAAAATGTCCAATTTCATACAGCTTTCCATTAAATATGGAATTTTTACCAGTTAGCTGCTGGTTACTCCCCATCACTGCAGCTCTGTGGTCACGTCGGTCTGTGGATCTCATCTTGCTGACTGATCCTGTGCAGCTCAGCCTTGAGAAACAAGCTCTGGAATTCAGGGAGCTCTGCTCCTCAGGCTGGGCCTCCCTCCCCACAGTGCAGGGAAGACAAGAACAGGGTCCCAAGTGCCTCCAGCCCCCAAAGGGAACCATCCATTTTGTGACACCAGTGGAGAACATTCAATTTGGAGCACCTCCCTCCCCAACACCACCATGGCTCAGCCAAGCAGGACTGTAACATTCTCATCTTTAATACCAACACTTTCATTATAATGTAGGGGTAAGTAACAATTTGAGAAATAACGAGGGGTATTCATTTAGTGCTTAACACTTCATCTCAAACACAATAAAACAGAAGACTGACTGGGACTATGTAAGTTTATTACAGGCATAGGTAACTACCAACTCATCCTACAGTAGAGTACTGAAGACCTATAGCTTCTTCAACTCCTTCCTTAACCTGGAAATGCAGTGCAGGCAGAAAGAGGATGTGTATGTCTCTGCTAAATTCAAACATACTTGGCAAATCCTGACTATTATATACAGGTTGAAGGAGAAATTACTCAAGATAAAGATCACATTTCCACAATGCAGATAAAAACTGTCAATTCACCTGGAATTAGTATGAATTATACTCATCTGCTATAGATATGCCAAATAACTAGTTACATATTTTGATTGCTAATTATATAGAGACTCTCAGAGATAAAACTCCAGCAATTAATTTAAGATGAAATAGCCTAAGCAGACAAAGGAAAAAGCAAAAAGCACACACCTGAGTGTCACTAGTGTCACATCATTATCTTTTGAAGACTGAACATGTCCAAAGAACTTGAAAATCAAAACCACTAAAAATTAAAGACACACAGTAAAACTATGTTAATCACTTATGCAAGCTCCTTAAAAAGAAAATTTCTTCTTAACATTACTTGATTAAGAAGATTTTACACCTTCACCAATGGAAATGATACAAATTGCTATCAGTACTTAGAAGAATTAGCTGCAAATATTTTTTTTGTGATGACACAACCTCTGCAGAGCTTAGCCTGCAAAATAGACAGAAAATGAACACATCATGTCATCCCCACACAAATTTTAGTCAGTCTGTTCCCATGAGCATTCAAATTTTACATTCAGAGGTTTGTTATTCATATTGGCCACCAGATATTCCTCCTGTGCTTATTGGACATTAAATCAGGGTAATAATTTATGCAAATAATTGGAGACTAGCATAAGTTCCTCACTCCATCACTCCCAGTACTCCCTTATCTCTGTCCCACGATTATCAAGATTATAGAGTGAAATTTGCTTAAAATTATTCAAAGATTTCAAACTGAAATCATTCTATCAGATGTCCAGAACCAGATACAAGATAAAGCTAGCCAGAGTTCTGGGAGAAAACGGTCGAGTATTTCACACCTACCCCTTCTCTTTGGCCAGCTTGTCAAGCACATGCATTCAGACCAGCCACAAAAACTGCTGTCACATCTGGCAAGGCAGGGCCAAGACAGATAAAGAACAAAAGAGCAAGGATACCCTGGAGACTACAGGAATAAACTCGGACTGCTCCAGGGTATTTTCATGATGAATAAAAGATCATAGAAAGAAGATCTGGCATCTCAGATGTAACACTGGATAAGACGCAATCTTCAGGAAATCACCTTTATTTCTTTTGTCTTTAGAGAACAAAAATAAAAATGCTTAACCTGTATTTAGGCCTTCTGCATCTCCACCTGAACCTACAAAAAGCAAAGCAAGCATTACTCTCAGCACAGTACACAGCATTTACCCTCCAAAGAAGAAGAAAGTGCCAACCTATTTCTAAAGGATACTGGAAAAAAAAAGTACAGAGCAAAGTTGCCATGTGCAATATGCTTTCAAAGATACAGATGTACACCTACAAATATCTATACACATTTGTAATAAACAGATTATCATCAACTAAATGCAAAACATTAATGGTTTAAACTTCTTTTGTATGATTCCCTTCAACATGAAGGTAAAAGATGGCCATTAAACAAAATCTGACACACTACCACACAATTGCCACAGATTCACCAATTATGTTTACTGTATCTTTAAGGCCATCCAGGCAGGATCTTACCCCGACTCTTAGTTTCTCTAGGACACAGGCCCTTGTTTCTTACTTTTACAACCATGTCAAAGTGGATGAGTCTGAAGGAAAAAATTTCACAGCCTTCAATAAAAGCAACAAAATGTATTTTTGTGCTTCAGTCAATTGCCATCAGTATCTCTGTGGCATTCACTTTTCCTGATTTGAACAGTAAAAAAAATATTCTATGTTCATAGCATCATATGTTCATGTATCACAGTGCAGAAAAACCCCCAAACAGTGGCACTGTTCAAGCTTTTCCAGAAGAGTGTCCAAGAGAAATAATGGAAAAATTCTTGTGAAAATATTTTTTTTTGCTGGAAACACTAAATTAGTAATAAATCCTTTATTCCAGCAGATCTGATGATTATGTAGTAGCAAACTAGTTTACCTGGATAATAGTTCTATTAAGATTCCTATCATCTGGTATATAGTTACTTGAATCAGTGTATTTTAGATTTGCTGTGATAGTCTTGCTAAATCTGCTCTTCTGGGTTGTTGACTCACAATTTCACAAAATATTCTGAAAAGTTTGTCTAGTTTGCGCAGTCCAGCTGCAGGTGACAGTAGAAGAAAAATTCTACACTGTGTAAGAAAACAGGATTGTCTTATATTTAAGAATGGTTCTTACAGATACATTTCAGCTATTTCATACTAAAACTAGCAGATTTCACAGAAATTACGCTGTTGCATCAAAAGTAACTATTGCTTCATCACAGGACTTTGGATTCCTGAAGATCTAAGAGGTACCACAGCTTCAGGCCAGAAATCAAGGCTCACCTTATCCTACAAGCCACACTATGATCCACTACGTGGAATGACAGAGAAAGAAACTGAGTTTTCAATATGCTCTGTTTTCCACAGACGCTGTGTGCAGTCCTGCCTTTCCACGTGGCTGCAAGCAGAAGTCACACAACTGCCAAAGCAACCATTTATCAGCAGAGCAACAGACTGACTTGGCAATGTCCCCATCTACGATACAAATGCAACAGTGGTCCTACAGATGAACCAGGCAAAAAGAGGAAAAAACAGCCCAAGTACAAGAAGAGTTGGAAGAGAGATTAATTATTTTGCCATCTGAAGGCATGTGGGTTTCAAACATGCCCTCTATTGTCCATTCTGTGCTTCTGATAATCAGCCGTGAAGAAAAGGCACCTTCTTCACTTCTGATCCCTGGGTATTACACTCAAACCAGATCCCTTGTGAATTGGTTGGGTAATATATGATTGAATTACAAAAAAGAAGTCTAGAAATTAGGATTTTTATGATAACATGAACATTGGGCAATTATGTTTTTCAATGAAAGGGTGGAGAAAATTATTTTTTCAAGATTTGCAACTTCTGTAATTCATTTCCCTTTCATTTCAACTCTCTGGATAGTGCTCAAGACACCACTGGTCTTTGAATACAAAGTGGCACTACAAACTTAAATGAAAAACTCTAATGGACAAAGCAGCTTCTCGGGCTCAATGGAAGAAAGGATTTAGATTCCCTGTGTGGGAAGTTATCTACAAAATAAAGCCATTACCAGGTCTTCACACCAATTATTGAGAGGTGATACAGGTTTCATGAGTCTCTTTTCTGCATAAACACTGGCTGTGATACTGCTTTTCAAGACTGAGTTAGAAACTAAAACAAAAGGTGAAAAATAATGCAGAGGAAGCAGACACAGAGTTTTTAGTACACAGTCCTGAAATACTGAACATTTTATGGCAAGTAATACCATTTTTTTGTTGTTTCTGTCAATGATATATTCCCACTCCAAGAGAGAAAGAGGAATTCACCAGAGACAAATGATCATCAATTACTCTTACGCTGTCACTTTAAGGACAGCTGCAAATATTGACAAAGGACAAGGTATTTATATGGCACCGGTTTTGTCAGGAGGGAGTTGGGGGATGAGGGGTGGAAAGTGACATATGTGTACAAGCACTTGAAAGGCTTGAAGGCACCACACGCATACAAGTCTGCATACACAGTCTGTCTATTCTTAAAAAAATAAAGCTATTAAATTTAGAATTTGCAAATAATTACAGGAAACCTCAACATGTGTTATCTGGGGCAGTATTTGATTTACATCTCTACAGCTTCAAAGAGCTGTCTCAGCTTCCTCTGAACTCATGTCCAACTGCTGGTTTTGGGCATCTCTTAATTTTTTTCCCCCTCTAACTCTGCCTTAAGAATTTTTAAGCACATAAAACATGCTTAAGCACAGCTGTCACAATATTTTCCTCTCAAAAAGCAAACAGTTCTAAAGCTCTCTCTAAAACAGCCAGAGTATTAGGGTCTTATGCAGCACCATATTTACAACTTCTCAGTAAGTTCTCTTTTTAAAGATAAAGTTAAATACAATATAACTTAGCTCAGCCATTCAAGACTGAATTTTTGTATTAGGATGTTTCACTTAACCAGTAGCCTTAGGAAACCAATATCTTAGGAAAATGCATTTTGGGGAATTTGCTTTTCCTCAGACCAGAGTACCCAAATATTTTCCCTGACTCTAAGACTAGAATGCAAACTATAATTGTCATTGAGGTCTACTAGTGCTACATAGTAGCAGACTAAGCAGTAAGTGAAAAACCTTAATATCTAACATGTGCACAAAGAAAACAGGAATCCTTGTATGAATTCTAACAGTTGTGTCCATGAAACACCACATAAAACTCCTGAATGTTTGCAGCGTAGGTGAAAAAAAAACCCCAACAAAACCAAATGTTGGGACAGAAAGTGAGGCTTATTACAAAGTTATGAGAATTTATGAAACAAAAAACTGAAATGAACACTGAGAGTGAAAAAAAGTACAAGAAATGTTTTTGTAGAAAAAAAGGTGATATTGCTCAGACAAAACTGAAAAGAATATGAGATGAGAGATGCTTATAAGCAAACAAGCAGAAGGCTAATGAGGACGTGGGCCATTGTCACCTCCATAATGTAAAATTAAAAGCTGATAAAGACTGAGAATACCTTTTACAGCTCTGTAGGAGGGCTTTTACTAATTAGAAGGCACCTACTGTCTGCCCCCAGTCTGCCAGAAAACAGAACCAAATATTTACTACTTTACTGACATTTTAACAAATTTAAAAGATGACAAACGCTTTGCATTTGTGTTCATACATTTCAGTTCTAAAATGCAAATAGAAACAAATGTTTAAGATGTACATAAAGCTTTTTTTTTTTTTTTCAGCCTAAAAGAAGTCTGTTATGTTACATATTTTTCCCACAGGAATCAGGAAACAGGAATGAAAGCTCATATGAAGAACACTGTTTTGCAAAATCTGCAGCATTTTGAGTTGAAAAGAGAGACTCAAAATAGACTATGGACTAGATGATCTCCACTTAAAAAATCAAAATAGGAGATCTGGGAGCAGGAAAAGTAAAATCTCATTACTTCCACACCATCCAAATATTTGCTATTGAATCACTGTAACTTAAACAACAAATACAGCTGGGGAAAAGAAAGTCACAGGAGACAGATACAGCCTGGGGAAGAACGACAATTCCTAAATTCTCTATTTTTTGGTATGGAGAAGTGTATGCACACTCTCCAAAGATACACTGTCCATGGTAGCTGCCTTCCATCCTGCCAGGCTACCCAGAACTACAGTGCTGTTCTCTGCATCCTAGACTTGACAACCTTGGCTTTTTTTCCTAAATATGAAGTTGCCCTCTGCTCACAAGCTCAAGTTGGAGAGCTGAGTTCCAAAACAACAATTATATTGGTTTCTCTGAAGTGTGTGGAGAGATCTAAAAAAGGTGTCATTAAAAATTGTCAATGTAGATGGAATGAAGAAATTGTTGATGTGTTGGTCTTAACCATCTTTTGTGCTGGTTTGTCTATGCCCATCAGAGAAGGATACCAGGCCAATACCTTGGGTAACATTTCAGAGAGAGTCCAAAACTATAGTTTTTAGATTTCATTTAATGTTTACCGATTTACAGATAGTGGTTCTTAGTAATATCATAACTCAATAAAACACAAAATATACTATTAGAAGTTAGGCACCCAGTGTAATGTGGTAATAGCTACTCTTACACACTATTCCTAGTGACCAGCAAACTGTACTGCTCAATGCAAAAGATTACCCAAATTAAAAAGCCAGGTATAAGGCAAGTAAAACTTCAGTTTTATGATGGAGCTTAGAGCACAAGCAATACAGAAATAATATCAACCTGATTCAGAAAGAGAGTACATTTATCATTGTTGGGTGGTACATTTATTTTAAAGTGGAATATTATGACAACTGAAAATAAAGTCTCTATCCATTTCCAAATGATGCTGAAAAATCACTTCAGCTGTTATGTTGTTATAAAAGCAACATATCAATCATTTCACAGTAAAACTGCACTTGATTCAGTACCAATGCCAGCTATATGACTCACGTTAAGTATATCCAAGTACACACAGTTTCACTTTATGATCACTAATTTTCACTATTTAATAGCAGTATATTCAGTGTCTATGGATATGTTGTTTGAATACTGATATAGACACCTCTTTACATATGAGAAAGAACAAGAAAGAAGTTTTACAGACTTCACTGGTCTTCCACTGTGAAACCTTTCTACTAATAGGAAAGTTAGCCCATGACGAAAGAGTTATGTTTGAAGATGTTCCTAGACTTCTGTGAAATAAACAAGGCATTCTTTTAAAGTTAACTACATGAATGATTTCATGAACAGTAAAAATATCTTGCAAAACAGCAGCAGATTCTGTTGAGGATGGCACACAAACACAACCAGCATGTCCCGTTGGATACTTCCTCTGCTGAAGAAGTACAGTAACATAAGCTGAAATTTGGGCACAGAAACTATTTTCTTCATAGCATGCAAAGTATTAGGTGCTGAAGAAAAATTAGGGGGGCTGTGTCAGTGACCCTCAAAACACAAAGCAGTTGCTCTCCTGCATATTTCTGAAGATAGTTAATTAAATGCCTTTAAAAAAAAAATAAACAGATGTGAGAAGTGTGAGTAGCAATATGAACCACAATGTGTAATAAATAAATGTGATACTAAGACCTGCTGTTTCTCAGTTCACCTCCCAAAAAAGCTACCACTCCATGGCTGAAAGCTACACATACTTACTTTTCCCTCTTATCCAAACCTGAAAAATATATCAACATTTTTATATGTAAGAATAACAGCTCAAAAGTCCATTGCCTCAAGAACTACGCAGATAAGACTTACCTTCAAAATTCATTCAGAAAAGGAGCTTTAAACCCCAGTCATTCACCTTATCATTGCAAATTATGGGTTCAGTTCCATTAGGTTAGTTGAAGAAAAGGTGAAATTATTGTGCAAAAACCAAACTCCAAGTTTAGGTTTTTTTAAATATTCAGAACAGCTCATTGCTAAGTTCCTTTCCTCAATCTACAAACACCTTAGAACCTTTTACTATGGAAACAATTTTTATCTGATATTCTTTGAAATTGTTTCATATATATGACTGCAAAGGAGGAATGAACTGATTTTAATTAATTTATTTTCTTCAGTGAAATAAAATTCCAGCAAGTCCACAGTATTGAGAATTCAAACAGACGATTGTCATCTTGAATGATATTCATTACAAAGCACTTATTTCTAGGAGAATTATATTCTTTAGCTAATGCTATCCATCCTTAGATTCATAATTTGAATGAATGCTCATTTATTTAGAGGCACATTCTACAAATATATGTATTGTACTCTACAACTATGCCTTTGTTCAGATCAGAGGTACACTAACAACAGGACCTACCTGTACACTAAAGTGAGCCTTCCTGTGTCTGGCCACCATCTCTATCATCAACTGAAAAACATCCAAGTCAAAATAACATTCCTTGTTTATGAGTTCATTAGAGAACTGCAGTCCAGAAGCGTGGAGGCCGGTGGGCTTACTGAACATGGGACCACGAGAGTGCACTGGTGGGACAGTCCCTAAGACTAGAGATCCTCCCCAGGTCAGGGAGACAGAAAGGGCTTCCCTCGGATGCTTTCTTTTGTTATGTTAATGTACCCCAGTTCTGCTTCCCTGGTTGGCCCGTTGGCCTCCCTGCCCCTCTGTACCTTGTATGTCCCTGCCCTAGGAAGTTCTCCCTTCCCTGTTCCCCCCACTGGCCCTTGCTCCCTCGCCGCTCCCTCAGAGCTTCCCCATTGGCTCCCATACCCTTGTCCCACCTCAGTACCAACCCCATGCCCTCACATTATTGGTCCCTGATGCTCTCCACCGACCCCATATATAAACCTGCCCCTTCCCTGTTCTTGGTCTCCGTCCCTGGACCCCTTCACGTGCGTGGCTGGAATAAACCTCTCTCGTGGAACTCTGTACGAAGGCCCTTCCTGCCTCTTTGCTGTTGACCCGTTTTCGAAGCTATCTGGTGTGTGAGTGTGTGTGAGTGTGCTGGCCCTGCCAAGCAGCTATGTATAGGAGACGCTTCTGGAAGGTTGCGGCACCCACCATCCACCCGCAGCAACACAGAAGCACTGCACTGAACTAGAACATCAATTTTTTTGATCTAGTATAGAAACCCCTATGTCTGACCCCCACATTATCCCCTTACTCATGTAAAACTTTTAAACTGCTTGTCTGTAGCAAAGAACTTCATCTAAGCTGCTCAGGAAATGTCAAGAGAAAGAATCAAAAGGGGTATCTTTAGTCCTTTAATCATAATTAAGAAAATGCAGAACTGGATGCATAATTGGCACTGCAGATCTCTGGTTCTAAAAGTAATTCCCCATCCACCGACAATCTTGGAGAAGTTTACAAACTGACCCAAGAGTTTAAAATTGCTACAGAGCATTTATGGTTTTTTAAAAATTCTGTTTATAAAGAAAGGTTCTGTGTAATAGAAAAACCATGGGCTGAGCATAGATTTAGGTAAGTACTGCTGCTTTGAAAAACTAGAAGGATAAGATCCCAAGCAAGACACAGCTGCCTATATATGAATGTGCAACAGGCACTTGGTACTTCACAGTCCTGCCTCAAAAACTGCTCCTGTTCTGCTAGAAAAATGTGACACCTGACTATTTAGAGCTATCTGACCCTGCCGGTGCTGGCTATCCATCTCAGAAGACCTAAGAGATCTTCCCAAACATCACTGATGGGTATGTGGAAGGAGGGAAGAACTGGAGAGGAGAAACAGGCACCCAAGAGGGAAGAACAGTCCTGCACTGGAGAGAGGGCAATGCACTTTCAGAGGTGAGTGGAACAGCTCTCACAGACTTCTAAGACCAAGCAGCAGAAGCAGATAAAACAGAGCTGCTTTATTTCCCCATTAGCTGTACACCAGAAGGGTAAAAGTGAATTTGGATATAATCTTGGAATCCTCAGAAATTGAAGATAATAAATTACCCTTCAGAGAGTATCATCTACATCTTCCCCAAAACAGATGAATTATTTCAGCAAGCAGGAAAACAACAAATCTTTATTTCTACTAATTCTGTTATCATTGCCCCTTAGGCCTGTACAGCTCATCTACTGTCCAATTTTAGCTGTGTGCTTCCCCAGAAAGATAATATTTCTGAAACAGTGTCCTTTTCTGCCCTTCTTTTTTAAATATACAAATCTCATCCACTGTAAGAAAAAACACTGAAACATTTAAAAGGGCTAAAATAGTAATTCCTGTAAATGATAGATTTTTTAATGAGCACTACTTAGCAGACAGCTCAATTTGAATTGCTATGGTAGAGAAAGCTTGTTTTCCCATCAGTAATGAACTGTGCCTTTGTACTCAACTGTAACAAGATGCTCAGCTCCCAGGATAACTATCAGGAGAAGAGCTCCTGTTTTATTCTGCAGACAAAGCAGATACCATACTTAAGTTTTTGTCCCTAGGAGCTGAAACCATAACAGAAGACCAGTTTTGTTAACAGTTTAAGGAAATAACCTTTTAAAAGTTTCCATACTATAACATTATAACCTAAAGCAATTTTGATACAAGTTTCCTCTGGTCATAATCACCTTCATGGTACATATAGTCGTTTTCTCATCTATTAACAGCCTTGTAATCCCACAGCCCTTTTATGTTGGAACATTAAATCAGTTTTGGAGGGGAATTTTTGCACAAATGCAAACAACTTCTGTTAATAGGCGCAATGCTATTTAAGTCTTTTAGGGCCTATAGACAGCAGGCATCAAGAACACATTTCTGACCCCCAGGCAAAGCATCAGAGCAAAATCAAAACACCAACTATGAGGTTTATTGCTTAATTACAACGAGCTGTCTGCAAATTCAGGGCATAATAGCCTTGAACTGATCTCACTCATCCTCAGTGTAGGAAATTAGTATTGAAATGTTTCTGCATATCACTTAATAGTAGATAAACATTTACTGGAGGGATTTTTGAAAAATGCATTTCTACTTCTAATTTATTTCAAACCTTGTGATTCATAAGGTTCCCATTAATACATTATCCAAACAATAATGCAGGAAGTTGGTTACAGATTTGTTGTCCTCCTTCACTTCTCTCATGCTCTTCACAAGAAATCTGTGGAGCGGGTCACAGTTCATTGAAAACAAAACCCGTGCACACACCAAAACAGTTTCCCCTTACGAATCACAGCAATCTCAGTGGACAATGTGAAGATTGATCACAGAATCATAGGATACCCCGAGCTGAAGAGACCTACAAGGATCATTGAAGTCCAACTCCTGCACAGGACGCCCCAGTGATCACACCATGGGTCTGAGAACACTGTCCCAAGTGTTCCCTTCTTGAACTCTGGCAGATTTGGTGCTGTGACCTGGAGAGCCTATCCCAGGGCACACTTCCATGCTGTTAAGGTGTCCAACATACCTTTATAGTTTTCACTCTAACGGGACACAACAGAGGGACCTGGGAAATCTCAAGCCTTGTTCCACAGAAGACAAGCCGAACCACAGAGCACACAGGTGAGCCATCAGTGCCCTTTCTTTCCAGCCCAAGAAGACTGCTTTCTTTTTCAGGAGGAAACTGGAAATATTTTTCTAACTACCTCCCAGATCTAAAGTAATTAGGAAGGCTGTTTGGTTTTTTTAGAAAATACTTACAAAAGATAGAGACATACATATATACTAATGATAATCCAGTAATGAAAGAAGAAAAAAACCCAAAACCCTACACTCTCCCTTTTGTCCTCAAGTTTATTAGCATTTCTCAGAATGAAACAGTTGGTTTAAAATGTACAAGAAATAGCGACACCCAAATGAAAGTGGAAAATCCAAGACAAAGCAACACCATGTAAAGAAGAGAACAGGGAAGCACAACTCTAAGCTGAAGCAGTTCACTGTTGATTTATCAGTGGATATCATGATTCAATGCTAGTTCCAGAAAAGCTGTGAAGTCAAGGTTTTTACTGACTCTGTTGCCATGAATCTTCCCGTGAGATTTGACATAAACAGAAAATATACCAGAAGTTAATTATACAGGACCCTGCTGTAGTCTAACACAAGCTCAGAGGTAGTGGAAGTGCATGTACGTGTCACTACAAATATTTAAACAAGAAGTTCAGTGTTTGATTACATCAGTCAAGGCAAATTTAGAATAGTTCAGATCTGCCAAAAGCACTTTGCTAACAAGTGATATCAGTGGCATGAGTCTGCCTGTGGCAGCCTACCTGGAACATGACAGCAAATGGGGAACACCCTTGGCCTTTTTACTGCACTGGTCACAGCTTCGCTCTCCTGCTCCACCTCACCTCACCTCCTCGTTCTGCATCATTTTCAAGTCACCTTGAGCATATTTAGTTTTGCTTTGGCCTAGAAGTGCCCCTGGTTTCTTTCCCTTCCAATTTATTTCTCACCTACCCTTTCTTCCCAGATCTTCCCTAAATGATGCACAACCTAAACTCTTGAACGCTCAGCTCTCCTCTGGTATCATACTATCACATGAAAAGAAACAGGTGGAGGTCTCTCTGTGGAGTGACACCAAACAGTAGCACTCTATTAAGAGCCTTTTCCCTTTGATTTCACTCCATGATTTTTACTCCCATCTCTTACTTCCAATGATATTTTAAAACTTGCTTATAAATTCTGAGGAGAAAGGGTGACAGATTTTTCATACTGTATTATAACATGCAGTAGAAGAGTGATACTTGGTTGAGGTTTTTCCCTTTAAGGATGTAGGCAGTTTGGGTTACTTTTTAGAGGTAGATTTCCTCCAGAAAAGTATATTTATTTTCATACATAGAAAAGTGCTGACATAGAATGCAATTTTTTAAAAACTCCAAAAATCTAGATAACATTCAGTTTTATTTGGAGATAAAGACAACTACTAAGAGTACCCTGGTACTACAATCATGCCCTTTCATACAAAATATTGGGCTCTCAATAGCTTTATTTTATTTAGGAGTACATGCCAGATCTTTAATATTCTTCCAATGAAATATTTTTAATGGATATGATGCTTATGCTTGCAGAATGTTTTGATGCATTTACATCACATTTGTGATTTAATCTGCAGCCCTACACTTATCGCTTAGGTGTGGCAATCCCCACTGTTAAAAAGGCAGAGCAAAACAAAAAAGCTGAATACACTATTTAAGCAATCTATTTCAAACAGATGTCAGAGTCATATTTTATTATTTTTAGATCAGACCATTGATCAGCAAGATGATGAGCAAAGAAAAAGATCTGCTAACTTAAAACGTGTGACTCTTACTTTGCATTTTCAATCAATAAGGTAAAACATTACAAAAATATGAAGAGTTTTTGATTTGATTTACTGCTGCTTCTCGTGTTCTGGTATGAAATCCACCATCACATCGTGCTAAAACTGTTTATGCTTCACCCACTATCACTTTGTATTTATTTACATATAAATTAGTTATGCAAAAATGGTTCCAGATTTTCAAGCTCTAATGAAGGTGCTGGACTTCTCTGGCTGACTGATACAGCTGAGCTCTTGGTCCTTATCCTCAGACATTGGCTCATCCTGTAAACACCTTGCACACTGACCACAACCGTTACGGTGAAATAGGAGATTGCAAACACCTCCTCACAGCTTCTGTTTGTTCTTTAAGAACTGGAACACACTAGAAAGATTTCATGCCCTTTACTTATCTACAAACAAAAGCACATGTGAAGAAGGAGCAGGCAATACACATTTCTCTTGTGTCATTCCTGCATTTGACTTGGAGTAATTTTTTTAAAAATGAGAACTTAACTTGTCTCCATCTGATAACAATGTAGACAGTACACTTAGCACCCAATATGCTGATGTTTACTGAAATGTCAAAGGTTACTCATTAAGAATGGGAGTGGAATGACCAACACTTCAAGGGCCCTGTTTGTGTTGGCTTGATGATTTATGGCACGCTAAGAGTAAGAAATGATAAAATACAATATAATTGTATGTCTGTGAAAAGTTCTGAACATGGAAAACTTAAGACAGGTTTTTAAATCATAAGCAACACAGACATCTACGATCCAGCAACCATCTTCTGCGACATGAAATAAAAATAGCTTTTTATTTCATTTTTGGATCTTGATTATTTTTATTAATTTGAGCATATGGTCTACATTCAGTGTAACAGCATGTATATTTATATATATATATACACACACAAGATGACTACCAGCATCACTCAATTTCCATACATCTGCCATTTCTAGATACAGTTACAAGCCTGAAAGCACAAAAGGTTACATGGCAATACCTAACAGGACTCCAGAAGCTGCTCCATTCAATACCCAATCAAATGAACTCAAGAAATCCAACATGTAAGTTCCATATTCAGCAGAGAAGAAAACACAAGTCTTCAACATCTCAGTTCTCCAAAATAAATCCCATCCTCATTCCCAGCTGATGAATCTGTTACAATGAGTTTTGACTCTTCTTCAAGAGTTCAAGAGAAAATGGAAACAAGCTGAGTTCAATACAGAAGCTTCAACATCAAGCCACAGAAGAGACAAACCTTTAGTGCTGTCAGGAAGTGAACTGCTTCTGAAAGCTTGAAAGGAAAAGAGTTTGCTTTTTTTTCAGACTAACTGGAACTTTAACAGAGAAGCTTTGAAAATGCCAGTTACTTACTGACACATCATCAGAATCCAGCTAGACTGGCAACAAGAGCACTCAACTCACGTACCCATTCTGTGGAAAGGGCAGGTAGAGTCAAACATCCTTGGCTTGAGAAAATAAGGGAAAAAAGTACTTTTTTACTGCATATAAGTAAATAAAGATTACTCAGCAACACGATATGAGAAATGCCTCATCTCTGTTCACACCAGAATGCTCTTCACAAAGTCATCTGTCTTTTTTTCCCCTTAGGGACTTTCTATGGAGATTAATTTTTATGCCTCGTTTCGTTATTATTTAAGAAACTGCTTTAGATTTTGTGTTGAAATATAACAGCAACAGTTAAGTTAGAAACTGCAGTTTTAGGATGCATTTCCCCCATCATTTTAGGAGTTATTTCAACTTTTAAAACACCTTGAAATTACTCTCAATGTAGATGTTACAAGTAAAGGAGTTTTCATCCTCTGGATAGTATTTTTTTTCCTGACATTCAATTAACCCTGTATCACTGATATTAATATTTCAATTTCCACTAAAGTTGTATTTCTGGTGTTTTGATTCTCAAACAGGTTTTTAAATTTATTAAAGGTACATTAAGGTAAAACCAATGGCATTTAATATAGTGAATTAAATGAACAGGTAACACCTACAAGCTATTAAAAAAAAGTAAAGAAGCATCTAAATTACTTCTCCTGTCAAGTATAAATACTAGTGACATTACTGTGTTGCATAATGCTAACTACAGCTATAATTTATACACAAAGATTTTCATGTTATAATATATCAAATTTCAAGATGTATGAAGGCTTTCAAGCAAATAAACAGAAATCACTTAAACGTCAACAAATAAGAGTTTTTCTCAAGTTAGATGACAAGAGCAGACTTTAGCTTCGTCCATGTGAACTGATTTTTAAGCCTACCAGTATTTTTTTTTTAAAGGAATTAATATTTATGTGGTTTCAGCCATAGGCAAAGATGGATGAGGACTGAAATCTGCTCATTTAAGCATAGTCTCCTCATCATGAAATGCAACAGTCTCAAGAACAGGCTTATCAAAGTGCCAAGATAAGAATATAACTAATACCTCCTTTTTACTTAAACAGCATCAAAATCTTAATTTCCATCCAACGGAAGTACCATTTAACATAATTTTCCTCTTATTTCATTCATAGAGATTAACTGACACTTAGCACATTTATGTCTCTTTCTTAGCTAATTGTTTGATTCATGGAAAGCAGAACACAAGTAAGATACAACATGTTGGATATTCATTTTGAAGGAGGCAGCTACCACTGACAATTCTATCATAGTCTAAAACCTACGGCTACAGCTGGACTACAGAATAATTCTGTGCTCAGCCAAACATTACTGTGCTGTGTCCTTGGTCAAGAAACAATAAAAAGTAAGTTAGTAAAATGGCAAGTTGAGGGAGGGACAAGTCTACCTCTAACTGATTTCAATAAACTTTGAATATGCCACTTATCAGTACTGCAGCAAAATGCTCAGTCTTTTAAGGAAACTATCTACCTGGTAAAACAATGATGGAGCTCTTGGGGAGCATCACTGAGAAACTGGGAAGATGCAAAAGCACTCAATGACGCAGTGCTGCTCTGGCAGAACCATCAGAAAGGCTGATACTCTGGTAGCTGGTTGATCTGTCACCACAGATGACAGATTTGCATGCTACCTAGACTAAAGTTAGATTCAGAGCTTTTTGTTCTCTAGTGGGATTTCAATTTAGTCATACCAGTTACAAACCAGCACCATACTCACAGAAATGCAGCACTGGTAACAAATGGAAGGTTCAACAACCAGCTGTAACTTTTCTGTATCAACAGAGTATCAGACTACATCAACCTCTATAGGAGAGCAACAGCATCACTTAAACATGTGTCCTCCTAGGATACAACATAACCTTACATCACAAAAATCAGAAATTTTTTCTAAACATGGTATTTTTTTCTGAACCCAAAACCTTCACAATTCTTAGCTTCAATGTGGTTTCCCCAAACACAGTAAGCATTCTAATTTGTGAGACAAGAATTATTTTTATTTATTCATTAGAGAGGACTGTAGTCAAACAGAGATATCAACAATAATGGCTTAAATAGGATAAGGGTTAGTGGTTTTTAGATGAAGGTGAGTCAATTTGGATTAAATATAAGGAAGAAGTTTTTACAGTATAGGTGATGAGACATTGGCACAGGTTGCTCAGAGAGGTTGTAGATGCCCCATCTGTGGAAGCATTCAAGGTCAGGTTGGACTGGGCTCTGAGCAACCTGATCTACTTAAAGATGTTCCTGCTGATGGTGAAGGACTTGGGGGGTTGGACTGGATGACCTTTAAAGGTCCCTTCCAATCAAAACTATTCTATGACTCTATGAAATTCTCCTTACAGTTTTAATATTGTGACATTTATTGATAACTTCTGCATAGGTTTTAGAAACGTAAGGTGTCATCAGCTTGTGTATGTAATGCACAAAAATCTTGGGAAATCTGAAGTTTGTACACTGGGATTATAACCAAACTTTAAAGGTGTATTTACATTGTATTTCCTTTTCTTAACTCATGTAAAGGGTGCAAAAGTATTACAATGCTTCATGCATCTACCACTTTAAAACACTAAAGAAGCTAAACAGAATAGTGACTACAATAGGTAAAATTGTTTACACCAGCAGTTGCCAAGCCACAGTTTGACTTGATCCTCTTTTCACTAACTTTGAAGGCAGAAATTTTGCACCTCAAATCAGGAGACTCAGGACCAGGCCTTTAGAGAAAAAGCAAAACTATATTAAGTCTGTTTGATCTCATGAAATTTATCATTAACTCAGTTGTGCTGAACTGTGAAACATAATCAACGGCCACATCTAGATGAAGAAGTAGCAGAGAAGAAAACAGAAACTCACGAATTTCAGACACAGTGGCGTCACCAATTTATATCTGGTCTCTAAAATATTTTAAAATCTAGTCCCACTACAGTCATTGTGAGATACTGACAGTCATTATGACTGAAGGAAAGACAGGACACATCATTCCCTCAGTCTGTAAAACGGGAACAAAAAAATATTCCTAACGAAGTGAAGAGGACTGTTTTCCCATATTCAAAGCCCTGAGATAGTGATAAATTAAGCAGCATTATTCTTCTTACATTTTTCAGATTAAGATAATTTAAAAATTAAACACATACCATTTAGACCTCATGAATCACATTGAAATAATGTCCTGCCTGCTCCAATTAACATCAACACCAATCCTTGGAATTTCCTACCTCAGTGGAAAGAAGGAAGTAAACTTTCACCTATTCCTAAGCCATTACTGCAGAGCATAATGCTGCACACCTCCATATGTGACTACAGGCACACGTGTGAGCAGCCAGGTAATTCCTTCAGTTTTCAAAACTACCATTTTAATTATGATGCCACATCAGATGAGTAATAGATTTCCTCTGCTACATTGTTTCTCAGATGACACTGCTGTTACAGAACTCTGAATACATTTCAGTGCTTTTGTACACATAAGCCATCAATACAATATGTTCATTTACTTCCACATCTGACTACTTGAATTGTTGAGAGTAGTAATTTGCATTCCCACATTCTTAAAAGCTGCTTTTAATAAGAATTTTCTCATTTTCTATTTATATATGTCATTTAAATACTTAAAATTTGGCAACTGAAAGGAACTGTTCTCTTTAAAATACAGGATTTTTATTTCAGTATTTGAAATTTAATTTTCTTGGGGTCTTATATGGTTTTGATTATTTGGGGTTTTTTTGAAGATCAGATATTCAGAGAAAAATCCTATTGGATATGTGTTACTCAGAGAACTTCTAATCATTCTTTGAAACAAAACTGTGATGTAACAAAAAAAAAAAA
>VYXC01013517.1:8449-141203 GCA_013397175.1 Platysteira castanea | reverse complement strand
GCCCGGGAGAGCTGCGCAGGCGCCTTGCTCTCCGCCGCGCCTCGAGCCGCCTCGCGCCGACCGCGGCGGGCGAGGGCTGAGGGGGCGAGAGCCGCGCCGGGGCTGCCCCGCGGCGGGAGGGAGGGAGGGCGCGCCGGGGCGGGCGGATGGCGAGGGAGGGACCGGGCGGCAGAGGCTGAGCCACCCCCGCCCGCGGTGGTGGAAGCTTTGAGTTCGGCAAGTCTGCTGGAAGGTGAGGCTGCTGCGCTCGCCTGAGGGAGGGATGCTGCCCCGGCTCCGCGGGGACCCGCCGCCCGTCCCGGAGAAAGGGAGGAAAGAAAGAGCCACGGGCGGGCCTCTGCCTCGGGATGTAGCGCAGAACACCTTCTAAATAATTACCTTGCTGAGGAAATCAGACTGGTAGTGGAATCAAGGCTTGGGAGAGGGATGCTCATTCATCCAAGGTGCTTCAGCAGCTTTCCTTTCGCGATCTGATCTTATTTAAGGTGGGGATCGCCTGCGGCCACGTCCATTAACAGTCCCGGGTCTTAGTGGAGGGGAACTTCATCAGCTGGTGATGATCTCTATAATTTCATAATTTCTACACCGTGTATCCTCAAGAAGACCAACAAAGGCATAAAGGTGATTACCACCTGCTCTTTTCATAACAGCTAATTCTGCATCAGCACTTATTTGTAAAAATTTTATTGTGCTGAAGAAATCCAAGCAACTGGAAAAGGTATGCCTCTGAGGCTGGACCTGGCTCATCAGTCTGACTCCATCCTGGTCTGTGTTCACATGGATACTGCATACCCATATCTATCGATTCCTAAAAATCACTGCGGTTATTTACATCATTTAGCTTGTGCATTCAGTCCCAGGAAAACATGGGAAAAAAGTGCAATTCACTATTGCTGTTACTTCGTCATAAGTTTCTGCATAAACTACCCAAAGTGGAGTCCTTTTATTTACCCTGTACTGTGCCTAGAACATACTTCATTCAGACAGTTAGTTTATGCTGTTTACACAAGTATTTGGGGAAAAATGACATCTTGACGATATCTATATAATATCTTGCAATGAGTAAATAAAAAAATAATAAATTAGGTAAAGCCATCTGTTATTCTATACATTACTTTCATAGAAAGCCCAGAAAAGCCAGAAGTAACCAAATCTATTTCTCATTAATATTGAAGCCTTTCAATAAACTTCATCAGCTGTTTCTAAAAGTTAATTATTTTAAGCCAAAACAGTCCTCTCAAATTTCTGTGACTTGGTCCTGGTAGGTGGAGTAACTCTTCAGCAGTACAGATCAGTCTGAGCTCTTTTGAGCCTAAAGCAAAAGTTAAATTTTCCTTCCCAGTAGACATGGTTGTTTTGGTTTCTTCTCTCTCTGGATAGACGTTAACAATTGTTTTTGATTAACACAAAAATTAGATACCATGGATTGAACATGGAAACAACTCAAAACCAAAGAAAGAAAAAGATCTAGAATGAAGTCACCATGTTAATCACAGAAACATAAACCAAGATAGCTGACCCATCCAGATTCCAGGTTTTAAGATTGGACCAAAGTCTAGTAAATATTGCTCTGCTGTGGGCACACAAAGAACACACATTAATAGTAATTATTATTCTTGCAATACTATGGAATTGCCTGTTGTAGTTATTAACACATACTGGTCATAAAAAGATGGTAGCCTCATCAAGTCATGAAAAGATAACCAGTGGAGGTGGACGTTTCATCCTACCTCTGTCTCTTCAGCCACTGCTGAAGTAAATGAAACAAAGTGGATAAACCTAGCTGTGGAAAATTTTTGCCAAGTATCAAGTGGAGTGTCTGGTGTATACATATGGTAATTTCGGATAACCATGGATGCTCCCTAGTGAGTTGGGGTTAGGGAAACTCAAAAGGTCTGCTTGGAATATCACACAGATGCTACATATTATTCCGTAAGAGGGATGCAGAAGAAGGTGTGGAATTTCAGGTGTGTTACATGCAAACTCCAACAGAAATAGGAGCAGATCCCAGTGTGAGACAAGACCCTTGGATAATGAGTGCTTCATTAAGGGGAACTGCTTCAGTAGAAGGAACAGATACAGAGAGAGAGCTTTCCAAGAATCAGGATGAATATTTTTATACCTGGCAACAAGAGTCCTTGAGCACATCAAACCTAAATGCATTTAGCAAAAAGAATTCTGACCCTCAGATTTCACAGCCAAGCCTGCTAAACTAGTTTAAAAGAAAGCAACAAGTGAAATATTGCTAGATGTGCTGGTGTGAAATGGAGTTTTCTTACACATGTAGGTTTATATAGTATTGCAGCTCTCTGCACTAGAGATTTTCTCTGTAAGTAGGACAGGATGGCATCTCGAGTGCACAACACTTGTTGTTGCAGCACTGATAGTGAGGACTGGCTTGACACCTTTTGGCTTGCTCAAGTTCAGATGAGCCTCCTGAGTGAGTCATTGTCTTTACCTGGCTGCTGAAGCATTATTTTTAAATTATTTTCATGTCTCCTGTGGAAATAGAGATCATTGCCTGCATTGCAACAACCTCTGTTGAGACCTGAGACACAGCTGCTGGTCTCACTGCTGAATAGGAGCTTTTCAACCCACTGGGGGTAGGATATCACCACTCACCAAAGTTCTGTCAGCCTATGCTTCTGAGAATGATGCTGGAAGTTCCTCTTTTTACCTCTGTCGTTTCAATCAGATGAAGTCCTCAAAAACTTCTCTGAAATTTTGGAAAATTTTCCTAGTTTATACTAGACTGCTTTCCTGACAACTGTAAGGTATAAGACACTTCCTTAAATAATTGAAGCAGTTGTTTGATTTGTCATTTGTGGAAATTGCTCCTTCATACAGTTAACAGGCTTCAAAACACAGAGGCAAGAAGTCAGCCAGGTCCCAGTGCTAAATACACGAAATACAAGGTTCAACTTCATAGTATCACAGAATAGTTTGTGTTGGAAGGGACCTTTAAAGACCCCCCCTGCCATGCTCAGGGTCACCTTTCGCTAGACCAGGCTGTTCAGAGCTCCATCCAGTCAGTCTGACGTTGAACACTCCAGGGATGGGGCATTCACAGCCTCCCTGGGCAACCTGTGCCAGCGCCTCAGCACCTTCACAGTAAAGAAGGTCTTCCTAATACCTCACCCAAACCTAGCGCCTGGCAGCTTGAAGCCATTTCCCCTTGTCCTATCACTCCATGTCCTTGTAAAAAGTCTCTCTACAGCTCTCTTATTGCCCTGTCAGGTACTAGAAACAGTTGTTTCTTTCAGCCTTTTCAACAGAAAAAGAGAAAACTATTTCAGAAAAGTGATGAAATGTTTACAGTGAGTCCCTTAATACAGGTAGTAAGCTACCCAAATATAAAGGGCATTGAGATCCCAGCTGTCTGACAGAAAGTGACAGAAGGGACTGAGTAGCACTAATAGCAGTGCCCTGCCCCTTTTGGAACGGGTGGAAAAATTATAAGGATATTAGACACATTGTCAACCTCTAAAAGGACACGGTTGAGCAAGACCTGTAGCGTACATCAACATGGGATCCCAACCATACTGCACAAGGTTGACCTTTTTTTAAAACCCAAGTTTATACTTGATAAAACTAATGAGACTGATCCATCATTCAGAGTTTGCACAGTGGTTTTGGAAAATTGCCTTTTTAAAAAATGATACCTTACATCAGTCTGATAGAGGCGCATATGAGGTGTGGATGTAAAACATGATCAAAACAGAAGTCTAACTGTCCCCAATGTGAATTCTCTGTAATGATGCACAAACTGAAGGGTAAAAGAGAATCAGGATGATTTTTTTAATACTTGTGAGTATGTCATGCCATTATATGTTTTTCTACTTATGTGTGTACTGAAAAGAAAATTGATACATTGCACTAAAGTGACATACAGTCTTGCACTTAGTCTGGGAATATTCAAATTTTTAAAAGGTTAGAAAGGTGAAAGTGAGCTATGAAACACAGTCAGAAGTTTTTGATTTCTGGACCAAAACAAGGGGCCAAAAAATAGAGAAAGTTGCTATTCTATTTCCTTCTTAGAGAGAAGACCTGAATTTTGTGAAGCTAGGCTAAATACACCTAGGTATAGAAAACGGTCTCTGAAATTGCACTCCCATATTATTAGCAGTTCCTAGAAAGAACAGGTTTTGCCCCAGACCTTCTGTGCTAGAAAGTGTACATCATGTAGTAGAGCTAAAAGAGAGGTAACTGCAGTTTCTGATGTTCTGAAAAATCTCTTTCCAGAAACTGTACTCCCAGAACCAAATGGATAGAGGGAAGTTGATTTTTTGAAAAAGAAATGAAAACTGATGTATTTTCATAGTCAAGTTGGTGAAAAATATACCAGAAATAGATTTGTTTACAGAACAGTTTCTACTGTGCAAAAGACTGAGGGAAGCAGCACTGCCTCGTAGGTTGTTTACAGGCTATTAAAAAGGAATCCAAACATGATACTGACTCTCTCTCAAGGTGCTCCATCACTACATGACACCTTCTCCTTTGCTCCCTTTTTAAATTTTCAAAGAAAATAATAAATTTTGCAGCATCATGTCTCACATTCAGAAAGAACTCCTGTAAATAACTGCAAATCTTCTTGCAAAATTCACCTCTAAGCTATCTTGTTCCAAGATAGCTACCCAAAAAACCTGGCAGTAGTTGGGCTGTTCGTGTGCTGCGACTGCTGTCTGACACATTGACCAAAAATGCAAGCAAGTTTCCTGATATATTGCCGTGTACCTGGATATATCGATTATTCTAAATTTACAGGAGCAAAAATTATGCATCTTTCCCACAAATATGGCTCCTTCGGTAATGTGGCATGGGGAGGAGAGGGAAGCGCTGCGGTTCCGATGGCTGCGGAGGCGTGCTCCTGCCCGATTGTCCTATCCCATGAACACAAGGTGGTGCTGATGCTCCTGGCACCGGGGCTGATCCGCCACTTCCCAGGAAGCCTGACTTGGGTGGTGGTCGCCGATGTGTACTGGTGTACCAGGTATTTCATTCGCCTTAAATTAATTTTATGAAATACTATCGATTAAGATAAAACTTTTTTTTTTAAAAATTAAACTCTTATTTTTGTTTTGATAAACTGAAAAAAAAAAAAAGGAAAACCAATTTCCCACTGACATAGAGAACTGTTTTCTTCATTATTTTGGTTTGAGCTCCAGAACCCTCCAAACAGACCAGTTGTATTTCCCAGCTTCCCTCCAAGACCCAAATAAAAATGAATTCTAGGTCATGAATGAAAAGGACAAAAGATGTAAGAGCATCTGTATCTTTTCAGATCTTAAGAAAAAATGAAGAAAAAAATCCAAAGTCACGTGAAAGAAACATTCAAAATGTATAAATAAGTATACTCCCAATAATTGAAAGGAGCTGGAGGTATGAAAAGATTAGTTAAGTGCTTTCCTGCCTTTAGAGGGAATTTCTTTGGTACTGCAGAATGCTGTACCTAAACTAGAAGATTTGAGAAACCTTTTACTAAGAAATATGACGATTGAAAAACATTGATGAAATATACTCAATGGAAATGTTTATTCCAGAATACAAATGCATGCTAGAAGAGGTTTGAGTCTATCTGCTTGCCCATTAGAGTGGAACTAAGGTAAAGCACTTTTGAAGAGAGCTTCAACTTCCACATAGCAGGGATTGTTTCTTCCCAAATGAAATAATAAACTCCTCACTGCATTGCAAGCTGACACTGGAGAAGATAAAAAACAAAGGCGTGTTTGATAGAGTATTTTGGATCCATTGTTTATCAGTCTTACGGTTAGCTTCCACTTTAATTTATTGTATAAGAAGTTTGTATTGTATTAGGAAATCCTAATAAGGATCTGTTTGCAAATATATTTTATAAAGACATAAAATCCCTTCTTCCATATTTCTCTTTCAGGTTCATCTGATAAAGACATAATTATCATGTTAGGGAGAATTCTGACTCACAGTTCAGTGCAATATTTTTTGAGGCAAGTGAACATACTTTAGGAAGGATAATCTACGCAGCCTTTTGCTGTTCGTTTATATTACATAATACTCCCCTGTGTTCCTGCTGCTTTTCTTCTTTCTTGTATTTCTGCTGATCTCTGTTGCTTATGTATTTACTTTTCCCTTAGGAGAGTATACAAAAACAAGACCTAAATATCTTAATCTCTTCAGCTTAATTAGACATGAAAGTAACTCTGGCCTCATTAAGAAATGTCCTGAAGCAACAGGTAGAATGGAATAAGATGAGTTTGAAATCTGATCCTGAGATCAGCTTGTCAGACAGTCCTAGTTATTAAAGAAGCCTGGGAAATAGCTACTGTAGAGAAAAACTAAATGCTTAGTATAAATCTCAGTGGAAGAGGTGACTAATTAGAGATAATTATACGCAGATTTCTTGCATTAAAAGTGCTTTAAAACATAAACATTCAAATTTTACTTAAGCTCCCAAGTGCTTCCTAGGAGGCAAGCTTGCAAAAAATGTCTTTTAAATTATGTCAAATGCTTTTAAACCAAATGGTTTTTAAGAGGCATCTCACAGAAAATTGTGATGCCTTGAATTCTCTTGTTCACCTTCATTTTTGTAAGAAACGGCAATAAAATTTATGGCCTAAGCTAGTATCTTAATTGTCCTACAACAAAGGTAATCAAGAGTCATGCTGGACTAATTTGCTACTGTTCTCTAGCAACTTCAAATCTTGTACCCAAAATTCACTTGATAGGAAGATACTGGACTGTCTTCAGAACTGAGGCTGAAACTCAGAAAATGATAAGTAACATAAAAAAGGATGCTGTGCTAAAAAATATATTATCTATGAGATAAAAAGAAACAAACAAAATTAGAACACAAATCCAACCCAAATGAAACAAACCAAATGACCCAAAACTTCGGATACAATCCATTAGCAAATTTCTGGAATATTTACTGAAAATTACAAAGGTCGGTGTAGAAGATTCAGGTGTCAGGTATCTTCATCCCTTAGCATTGCTTACACTGGAGGAAATAGAGAATTTCAAATTTTTACAAGGGAATTCAATTTTTTTTCAGCTTTGTGGTTGTTAGCAAAATCTCTCAAACGGCTCCAACAAAACCTTCAGGCTGAAACTGATGGATGTGGGGTTTTTTTGAGATAGTAAATTAAGACACCATATTTCATACCAACATTTCTGAGGCTTACATAATTATCATGCAGGTGTTCAGAAAATCTGCATATGCTTCTTTATTCAAGATTCAGTGAGAAGGTTTTTAATCTTTTAAAATATTGTCACTTTATATGGTTCCTTTTGGAAAAACAGGAACACACAGCAATCATCCACTCGTCCATCCTCATAGATACCTGTCAGATTCTTTATCTTCTTACTGCACATTGATGTCAGAAGAACATATAATGCCTTTATTAACAGCCTGAACACTGGGAAAGAGTGAACACGTGGCGAGTTTGTGAATAATGCCAAGTTGAGGGGAGTGGTCCATGCACAGCCCAGGGCTCACAGGACCCTGAGGAAGTTCAGTCAGGGGCAGCACAAAGTCCTGCATGTGAGTGCAGAGGAGTCGTGTGCCTGTACAGTGCAGAGGCGAGGCAGGGCAGCAGAGCACCTGAGGATCCTGAGGAACAAACTGAACAAGAATTAGCAAAATATCCCTGAAAAACAGCGGGCCAGGTGTACCCAGCAGGTAGAGGAAGTCATGCTCTGTCTCTCTGTGGGATGTCTGAGTCCACATCTGACAGATGGTTGAGAGCTCCCCCAGTACAAGACAGACAGCAATTTTTGGAGTGAGTTCAGCAGGATGGAACAGGAAAAAGGGCAACAGGCACACACTGGAACATGAGAAATTCCAGCTAGGTATTATGAGAAATGTTTTCACCATGGAAATGCTGGAACATGGTGCCTGGAGGGCTCTCATCTTTGGGAATATTCAGACTTGAAAGGTCCAGGCTCCAAGTGGGAGTAAGATCAAAAATTTCTTGAGATCTCTTTCAGCTTATTTTTTAGTTCTATGATTGATCACTTTTTTCATTACACTAAAAGAAAACAGATAAAAATACTTTCATATAAAACCTTCACAATCACTCTATTTATAACAAACTATTCCTTTTAATTGATTCATCCCCTTGTTCCAACGAGATAATAGTCCTGAATGGCCACAGAAAACACAAACATTTTTCAGCACTTCACTTGAATTTCGAAAAGTGAGGTTTATCTCAGCACTGTTCTTCCAGTCCTTAAAGTCTCCAAGTTATGGTCACTGCTATCAGCATATACTGAAAGGGATCAGTGATTCTGAGTCGGTAGAGAGTTAGAATATGCAGCTGCTCATAACAAATAGTGAGTGTTTAATCACTGTGAAAAGTTTTAAAAGGAGCCATTCTTCAAGTATAAAAATCTCAGGTTTTATAACTAGAGTTGGTGCTTCACTACTAGCCATGCCAATAGTTTGAAGTAAGAGCTTATGTACAAGGTTAATATTCTCACTATTTATCTTATTTTCACTTGCTTACCATCAGAGCATACTGTCAGTGGTGATGGGGGTAGAGAGTCAACTAAAGCAGAGTGTGGACACCCATGATCATACAAAATACACTGCAATGAAAGTAAACACTGCAGGTGGCTATAAAAATGTCAGGAAGAGGCAATGAATTTGCAAGATTTGTCTTGCCAGTAAAAAGTGAAATAAGTAGGATATTGCGGCCACATTTGTTCTATAACTGGATTTTTTTAAGTAGAAAAGAATCTTTTTAGAGGCAGTCTTCAAGTCAAAATGGAATTGGACAGGAATTGTTTATCAGAAAGACAGTAATAATCTGTAACTGGAGGGCATCTGAGTCTTACAATGCTATAGCAAGCACATAGACAATTACAGAAATATTCTGATAATTATTAATACAGTTTGAGGGTGCCAGTTGCAGAAGGCTGGATCCCCCATTCTGTAGCACATTTTTAACTAAAAGTTATGTGATGAAAATGTTAGTATTCAAGGCTGCTTGCTCTTCTCTGCTAATTTACATTTATATTCTTAATGTCTAGATTGTGCCTAGGGAAATTTAAAACTCTATTTCATTAATGCTAACTTTTACAGAAATCCCAATATGCACAGAAGTTCCTAGATTGTAAGGCTAGTTAGATGAGAATGCAGAAGCTAAATATAATTGCTGGGTGCTTATGATAGTTAAATATGTACTGTCATTTTTGACTTTTGAAATCCCTATAGACATAAATCTACTGGTTTAAAAAATATGAAGTAACAGAATTTTCAATTAAAATATCTTTAAAACAAGCATTTTCAGTTTACACTCTTTCTACAGATATGTTTGAAACTGTTACAGCACAACAACATTGTATTTGGTTTTTCAGAAGTTCCTGTGAAGAGTTAGATAATTTGATCTCTCCTTTTTTCAGCTTTTGAATGGATGGCAAATTACAAATACATGTGCAGCCATTTTAACAGTCCAAATTGGGTCGTGTTCTGGCAGGCTCTTGTGAAGTGCAGCAGTTTTACAATGCTAATGCAGCATTAATGGGCACCCATTTACTGGCTTTCATCAGCTCTGAGCAGAAGGTTCTGATGCAACTTCTTTAAAAATAACCGATTTAGAGATCTGGGTGCAGAAATCTCGGTCACCTGCAGGAGTCCTTGCACAGATATATGTATTTGTGTATATATGGGTGTATACAAAAATATATACAAGTATATATACCCACGCATCTGGTTGGGCAATAATGGGCTCCGGAGGAATAAGACTTGATAATTTTGTTATACAGTGATTCAGTGCCTTAGGTCTGCCTGCAATTTCTGCCAGGCACAATACTCCACACCTGAAGTTCTGACCTGCCTCAGCCCTATTGAAGCTCTGAAATTCATATCCATTAAAAAATAAATAAAGTGTGTTTGCTTTAAGTGATCTCAAAATTCTGTTCTTATGCATCTTGGACAGGTAAAACTGCATCAGCACAAGACAGTAGAGAATCAGACTAAGAATAAATAAATTAAAAGTGATTATGAAATATGCATGGGGCATTTATGAAAAACCTTATTTTCTACAAGGTAATCTCTTATGGAATTTATAATGCAGAATATCACCGAAGAGAGAAACTGGAGAAAAGGATAATAGGTGGACTAATTATAAATCCAGATAGATATAATTCAGCCTCCTAAACAGCGTCACACCCTTGCACTTTAAATAAGAAACTGTAAGGGAAATACTATTTTGGAACCTATTGGTCTTTTCTGTAATATTTATTAGTAGACTAGCATTTAATTAATTATTTATAAGTTTCTGACACCCATCTCATTTGTTTGATATCTAATTCTTATCAGTAGTACTTTGTAGACAAGCAAGTACTTCAGGAAAGCAGAATGCATTTTAAATCTGCAATAACCTTTGGGAAAATGTGTTGAGTGTGTAAACACGACTAAATAACATATGGGGGTATGGGACAGTGTGTTAAACTTACAGTTTTGCTATAGTTGAAGTAAATTTTAATGTTTCTGTTATTCATCCTAAGTGCAAAATCTTTGAGTTTTCACTGTGCAGCAATGGATCAGAAACACGGTAATTCTCATGCGAATGAGAACAAAAGCACCAGAGAGTTCCCTCATGCTTCTTTCTCCTAAGGCTTCTTTATGTTGTTTGTGTATTGGATGGGAAGAGGAGAATCAGTTTCAAACAATCTAAGGTAATATTTGATATAAAAACTAATGACTGGATGAAAGGTCTGTTTATAAATGAGTGAATTATGTGCAGTTCAGCTGTTTGCAAACTGATAAGCCCCCACATGTGTTTATATATATATATATGTATATGTATATATGCGCACGCACATATAATAGGGAGCCTTAGCATAGTATAGAAATATTATTACATATCCTGTGGTCTACTGATGGGCTGTGCATAGAGTACAGCAGCTCCCAGAGCTTTGAATTGTAGAATTTGGAAAAATGGGGCCTTATGCCTATACTATTTGAAAAAAAAACCCTAATATCTGGCTGTGGAAATGCATAGGAAAGGTTTCTGGTGTGAAAATAAATGAGATGTGTCAATCTTAGTAGAAAAATATAGAAATACTATGAATCATGAGTAGAAATAATAATGAAATATAGGCAGAGTTGAAAGATAAATTGTAAAGCACAGTAATACTTCTTAAAACTGTGCTTTGCCATGCAACATAGCTAAATAGTATTTATCTGACCAAATTTTTACAGCTGAAGATAATATTTTTCAGATTGAAATGCATTATTTTTTTCTCTTTCCAAGATCTTGCATTGCTATGAATGCCACAATTCTCAATTGTTTGATAATTTTACATAAGTTGTCACAAAAAGATAATTTTTTTTTTTTTTCAGAGACCTTATCAGAGTAATTATCCTTTTGCTGGATAATCTATCAAATGCAGAAAGAGCTTCTGTTCCATAAAACAGTCAGTGGTCATGGAGAGCAAAGAATTACAGATTTTTTTTTTTTTTCTCAAAACTAGTAAAAGTGACAAGTAGCCAAGCCTCTCAGTAACTGCAACTCAATGTGATGGCTTTCAGCCTTTTGGATTCACTGCTGACATTCTTCCTGAATCCTATTCCCTCAGTCCTTGCTGGAGTTAAAAAGCAGGAAGACCAGAACTGATGGAATGCAAACTGCAAGGGTCAAAGGAGTTACTACAGCCAGTGGTGCTGGAATCAATCTTGGCTAGAATGATGAAAGGGAAATAGAAAAAAGTCTGACCTACCTTGCAGCTCCTGCTTCCTTCCTGACTAATGATGTGGGAGTAATGCAAAAAGTAATTAAAGACTTGTGTGTCACTGTTTGGGAATCACTAACTTAGGAATCAAGCACGAAGTTAGATCTATGCAAATTAGGTCCTGCTCCCAGTTTGGGAACTGGACCATATTCCAGACCTTATTTTCCTATCTGTTAGAACAACACTGACACAAAGAACATTAGTCTCTATTAATGAAAAGTGTGTCATAGGAGTGTGAAAAATCCCTATTATTGTGTGGAAGAAGAGAAGAGAAAAATATAATAACTTAACAAGTGTAGAAAATAACTTTCGAGATTTAGCTGCATAAAGATATGTGCATAGTGTTTTCTGCACGGATTCTTTTGAACCAATATACTGTTCTTTTTAGAAGAAATAGTCAGTAATCTATTTCCAAGAATTTTAAATTTTTACTTTCAAATGTGACCAAGAAAAATCCTTCAAAAGCCAATCAAACAAAACCAAACTTTGCTCCAGTTGATAATCTCACACAGGCCTTCTATAAACACAAGCACTAAATCTTTATCTCATTACCTCTTTCCTTGTTAGAGGCTAAATGATACTTCTTTCCATTGTAAGAGGAATGAAGAGTATGCATTTTCTGAGCTGCTGAAGCTTGTTATTGAAATTAAGCTTTATGACACTGCTGTTTTCCATACTTGGACCCAGTCTATTGGATTTGTGTGGCTGCTTCCAGAAATAAGAAGGGCAAATGTCAATGCATTTTCAAAAGTAAAGGCAAGGAACAGGTTGTTAAATGGGCTGAGTTAAGCAATCTCCTAGAAAGGACAGCTACTAATACAAGTTGTCTCGCTTGTCCTAATGTGCTCCCCTGTTTCTGCGACAGTACAGTCCAAATTCAACGATGTCATTTCCTATTATATTTGATACCTTTGCATCTTTTTGGTTTTCCATAAGATTGATTCCTTTAAAAAGGCTGGATGGCAAGGAACATCTCAACCCCTTCACTCGTCTTTACATAAAAGAACGTGTATTTCAGTGTTTATGAAGTGGTGAGAGAGTAGTGCTTCTATTTTCCAAAGAATTCTTGTCAATTTTCCTTTCCACGTGTTATAAACCATATTGATGTGAATGCCTTCTGAAGTTACTCAGTCAAAAAAGTAATTCATTTCAGTAGAATGATTTCTGAGGCACATCACTGCCCTGTAGACTTTCATCATATCCCCTTCTTCACATGAAAAATGAGTACGTTTCTAAACTGCAATTTTAAATATTGAATAAGGCTACTGATATCAATAAGTTTGATTATTCAAGACATGAGCTTACAAAGTGTTGAACACTGTTATTATCAAGGTACAAAGCAAGAGTGTGCATCCTTTTCAATGTAGCTGCAGCGCTTTGGGGGTTGAACCCTAAAGAAAGAGGATTAACAGTTTACAGAAATTAACGTACAGAGACAGAAGCCGAGATACTACGTAAGGCCAATATCTGACCCTTTAGATTACTTAGATATCTTAATTTAGAAGGATATATTTAATTTATATTAAAAATGCATTCAAGCAATGATCAATAATTTTTATCATTTTAGCCATGTATCACATCTATTTCATAGTGTTCATATTCCCTTGGATCAAGGTGTTGACAGCTCTGGATATTTAACACTTCATTAACACACAGTATTAGTGTGTAATAACAGGTTATACTGACAACAATATGCACTTTGCAATTTGACAACATTCGTTTACTAACAGGCTGAGCTAGGAAGCAATTATATTATAAATGGCATGGCAGGGAAAACCAAATTTTTTTGTACTTTATTAATAACTTAATGTACATATATTAAGGTCCTGAGGAGCTTGTATGTTACCTTCAAATTTTCACACAACTTCTGTGGAAGTAGAAGACAAAGGAAATAAGATGTATGATCACAACCCTAGCTGCCTCTGTGGTTTGTCTGTATTTTACTGTGTGCTAATTCTAGGGGGGGGAAAAAAAGTTTAGCTCTGTATCCAGTCAGTTTTCTAGGCAAGTTTCTTTCGTTAGAAGCCAAATGAAATGCTGACAAGGAATGGGCATATATTTATCTTTCTGCCGTATATGTATCATCTTGGAGCATTAATGTTTTAACTAAAAAATGTCATGTTTTTCAAGCAGTTTGAAAAATGGCAAATACACTTGTTTTGAATTAGGATTTCTGTTCTGTAAGTTGATTTCAACTACTTAATATGTGTTTTAATTCTTACAGCTCTTTATCTGCTTCTTTATTTCAGCAGAGTTTTCTTTCTCAAGGAGTACACACTGTGGATGTTTTGCTCAGGGTATTCTGATTCATCGATTCTAGTGTGCTTTCCTATTCAGATATTTGTCACAATTTGAAAACTTATTTTCTTTTCATCAAGAGGTTTTTCTTTCCATGAGGTATAATTTTATTTCCTTTTTCCTTCTCTTTTGCCCTTTCTTTCTGGTTCTTTTTGATACCTCAGTTAAAGGAAATAATACTTTATTTAATGCTGTTGTCAACCATGGCTGAATATATTACTACAGTGCAAATTATTCTGCTTTCATGAAACAGAAGAGGAATTGTAATCATACAAATTCTGTTAATTCAGTGGAATAACTTGATTGAATGACAGAAAACAATATCCTCTCATTTCACTAATCCAGAGCCCACAAATTAGATAGCAACACATCCATAAGCACTGATGAGCCTTGTTTGCAGGTGAGTAGATAAAGGCCAATAGAGAGAGGTAAATCTCAGAAAACCTCATCTTACATTGTTTGCTTGGGCTGCTTTATGCTTTATGGGAGTTGCTTCAATTTGTGTATCTGGGAAAGTAAGACACTGAAAAATGGTTCCCTAAGTAACATTGGGGCATTTGATATCTTGCCACTGTGATTCCAGATTACCCTACTTTATTGTAAAAATTAAAAAAAAAAAGTTACCTGTTTATCAGGATCAAAATTAACTTAAGATCAACATCAAACCTCATAATCTAGTCAAAGATTGTGAAGTAAGAAAATTACATAATTTATTGGTTTTTATAATCCCAGTGTTTTAAAATTATATCACCAGTTTTATCTTCTCTTAAGGAATGCTATATAGAAGGAAATAATTTGTAATTAAAAATTTTTAGATAGCATCTGGATATGACTGTTACTAAGGCTTTTACTTTGGCAGGAGACTGCAGAACTGCAAATGAAGGCATGAGAAGAGATTATACAAACATCTTTAAATCTTGAATTTTCATCCTCTGAGTTTCTGTATTTTGCTTAGAATTCTGGCCTTTATGTTGCTGTTCAGCTATGAATTAACTATATTTGGAAAGAATTCATCAAAAATTTCAGTTGCATTTCTGATCCAATATACGAAATAAAATTCAGCTCAGTTTCTTTGGTTTTTGTTGGTTTAACTGGGAGAAACATGGCAGGAAAATTATTTTTTTCACTGAAATATGCACAGGGAGCGGTATCACTGAGTAAGCAAACATCAGATTTGTAATGACCTGGATACGCTCCTAGGCCGATAAACGGTGCATAATAAACTGTACAGCTCACCAAAACAATGGTGACTTTTTAAGTGACATTCTTGCATGTATCACAGTTTCCCTTTAGCTTTTGAACAAAGGTTTGCCTTGCAGTCTGCAGTCCTCTTGAAAAATAATGCTGATCTGCAGTATCCTCAGAACAGATACATTTAACCTGTGTTTTGCTCGTGCTGTAAGTAGTTCTGCTGCCACCAAAGATCTTCAGTAGCTCTGTCAAGTTCTCTGCTATTCTGAGTAATATTTACTCCATATTTTCAAAGGGTTTCTCTCACTGATATGATAGACAAAAGGAAAGGCATAAGAAGCAAGGAGAGCTTTATACTGGCAGCTATCCTTTGGAAAGTATATGCTGTTTTATTCTTCAACCTTCTACAGATGTTAATCTGCCTATTACAAGATTTCCCACTATTCTGAGAGCCATCAAAAGAAGATGTCCTTACAATACAAGCTATTGAAACCCGTTTTCATGTAGCATGAGACTCTCAATAGTGTGTGTTTCAGTATTTAGACTACATCAGAATAAGAAATCAGTATGAAAAAGAGGGAGTCTCCTTCTTCCTAAGGGTGAGCACTGATTCTCATCTTTGATGGTGAGAACATGTTTCAGTTTATGGTTGAGAGACAGGCTCATTTTCTTCTACTACTGTTAAAAGCTATCCATCTCTGCTCTGGGAGCCACACATCTGCACCTTCAGACAGAATGTTCTGTCGATTGGTTAAGGCAGCTGTGATGGAAATTTTTATCCAGAGGACATTCCAAATACAGAGAAGCAGCCCCATGCTGACATCAGACATGAGTGTGGCTGAAGCCATGCAGATGGCAGAGACATTGTGCCTCCCCACCACCTCTAGCCATGGCATGCCATCAGCTCCCCTAACAACAGTCCTGTCCATAAAAGCTGCTTCTCAGGGGTGAAATGAACTGCCTTTACATTCCTTTTCTACTGTGAGGTAGACTAACAACTGACTATTAAATAAAATAGTTCAGATTGTAAAGAAAATTAGTAAGTCTTGTTGCTGGTCTTCAGCTACAGTCAAATACACATAATTTGCACTGCAAGTGCCCCAGCTGGCCACAAGCAGTTAGTTGTATCACAGCAAAGCTTGGTGATGAATATATCCACATCATTAATAGCATAGTACCTACTATTAAGAGAAGACTTCATTAGCAGCTCTGAGAAGGAGGCAAGGATATAAAAAGGGACAGTGAGAAACTTTATCCTGTTTTTTAAATAATGACACTTGAAGGTCATGGCATGGTAGCACTGAGAAAATTCCAATGTTATGTCTGCTCCCCAGGCAAGCAGATCTTTTGGTGCTGTGAATATAGACTTCTCTAACAGCACTAAAATTTTAGATTACTATATCATCTGAGATATGCTTCAATCTATAAATATAAATAAGTCCTTTAGCTTGATATAGCACCAATGAATATTGAGAAGTGAATATCTTTCCATTACTATACTCAGTTTATTCCTTTTTTTTATCTAAGAATTCTGATCTGTATGCCTTTGCCCTTACTGAATGGATGTATTCCAGTATTCACAGCATTTTAATAAGTCTAATTTTAAAATCTGTTTGTTACATCTATTTCTCCCCCCACCTAAATTTGTCATCCTCGTGGAAAATATAAGACTGCAACCCTGAGTTAAAAGATGAACATACTGAATAGTTGTTTTGCAGCAATATATTTGCACAGCATTAGCTGTGGTTGGCCTCTTGAGTCACCCCAAATTTTTGCTGTGCACTGAGCACAGTAGAAGAGTGTCTTGGGAATTAAGACAATCTCAAACAAACCCCACATACAGGTGTGAGCTGCACAACTAACTTACCATTTGATGTCTTGCTTTATATTTATTATTTGAGAGAAAGGGATCTCTATGGATAGACATGAAAATCCCATGACTGACAAGATCCGGCACAGGACACATGCAGTGGAATCTCCTGGAATCGCCGCCCCCTCCACTTCTCTCACTCCACCTCCAGGCTCTCTCATGTGCTTTCTCACCTCTCCCCTATCCCAGAAACCCAGGTGTAGCACAAAACATTCTACAAGTCACTACTGTGGGAGCAAGATGAAGATGTTGTCACGTACAAAGAAACCCCATCTGCAGCACACATCAGACCGCGTCCGCAGTGCGCGCTTTGGCCTCTCCCGCAGCGCTCTCAGCCATTCTTTCTATCCATCAGATGAAATTTCAGGAACTGTATTTCAGTGTATCATTCAATAGCTAATACGCTTCCATTCACTTCAATCAGGGTGGAACGTGCAGGATTTGGTTGCAACTCCAACATTACAATACTAAAAATGTCAGCTGTACAGAAAAGCTTATAGAGAGAAAATGAATGACTTGACTAGTTTTCAAAGTATTTGAGAAACTGTGATTCCACTAATGCTTAATCTGTGTATCTTTTTTTTCCAGAAGCATTCAGATGTTTCTGATATCAGAAGCTGATATCAGGATCATAAGATGAAGAGCATCCAATAGCAGGAAAATTGCTGCAAAAGGGACTGATCTAAAGGATATATTACAAAGGAAAAAAATAGTGTCTTTTTTTATACATTGTTCAAATACAGAATGCTTTTTAAAAGAAACTTATTTCAAGTCCAGCTCACTAACAATGTCTCAGATAGGCTATAGAGGCTTAACTTTTATGTATTTCTTTTTTCTTCAACTTTACCTCAATAATATTTTATTTTATCCTTAGCTGACTGCAAGCTTTGTGTACTCCTCTAAACTCCATCTGTATACTAATAGTGTCACGTCTGTTTTCAGGTTTTCAAGCTTGCTGCTAATGGAGACTTTTTCTGGACATTCTGTACAGCATTTTCCATTTTAGTGGTAATGCTATTGACCTAAGAGTTTCCATCATGCACTAGAAAGTATTACAGGTATAGATCTCTATTTCTTTGTAAAGATCCATAATACTCTGTGCCAAAAAATTCTCTAAGTCATGAAAAAATTACACAACCATGTTCCTATAGCAAAAGAGAAAGTCCTTCTAGAAGTGCAAAAGTAATATAAGTTATTAGAAATCTTATTAAAATAGTACTGAAGTATTAGATCAAGACTTTAAATAGGCTGTGAGTAGCTATTTTAAGAAATAACTAGGGGATATTTTTAGATACCCAACCTTCTAAACTGGAGCTTTAAGTACTTGTATCACATAAAGTTAATAGTCTTGTACTATAAAATCTCTTAATAATAGCGAGAAACAGGAAATGAGGAAGGAGTACACTCTTTCAGTGTAATCCAAGTATTCCAAAAGGGAATTTCACATTAAATTTGGCAAAAGTTATCTGGCATTTAAACTAGATGCAAAATTATGAATGCAAACTTTTATGCCACTTGAGAATGAATACAGGATATACATATGCTTTGTTTGAACCCAGTTGTGGCAGTAAAAACTTACTAAAATTTGGATTATATTAATATCAGTGATGTTTTAATTCACTGTCAAAACCAAAATGTGGATTCTCCTTGGAGTTCTGCCACAGAGATATGTAGGGTCAAAACCACAGCTGGATTAAGATGTTGTGCCTATTCTTAGCTCTAAGTATCCCACTAAGGTTTATCCGGGAAACACAACAGTGAATCACATTGGAATCCGCAGGCCAGAGGTTCATTATTTCATAGGAATAAACCCACTAATCTTTCCACAAATTGTATCTCAAAAACTATATGAAAGAAAATCGAGTGGAAAAAGATTTCCCAACTTTTTATGTTGGAAGATCATGCATAGAGATTTAATTCACCTTTGAGTGTGTCAGGCTTAACTTTGAATGACCTGGTTTTGGCCAAATGTGTCACAACTTTAATGTTATTTAAATGTGGGATGTTTTGTGTGTGAATATTAGCAAAGCCCTTGCTGCTTTAGATAAGCAGATGACATTCCATTCCTCTTCATTTCCCTCATTAAAGCAAAGAAGTTGAATATTAATGAGTGTGGAGAATTATGTTGTCATGCATGTTAGTCTAGAAAATATAAATTCATCTCATAAAAAAGTCAAAGGATCAAAGAAGGTTTTTACTGTTAATTGGAAACAAAGTGTCAACGGTATCCTGATTTAAAGGGCACTCAAGGATGATAAGGGAGGGGTGGCTTTTTTTCTTTTCCAAAAAGGAAACATAATTAAGGTAGAAGAGGAGTTATTAGTATTTTTTACTAAAATCCTCTTTGTTGCCTGTGGCATTCAATGTGGCATTCCTGATGTTCAAAATAATATTAAAAATAAAAAAGATATCCTTGCAAATATATTTCAACATTAATAAAAGTAATATTTTTATAGCCAAAAGCACTTTGCTTTTAAATCTACACATTTAATGCAACTAGTATGTTTTCATTGTTCTCTTGGTAAGTAAGCTTAAAAATAGCACATTTAGCTTGTGGCTAATTAATTGACTGAAAACAACAGAGGATCACCTCCATATTTTGCATTCTTGTGCTCAGCCCTAATTGCAGCAGCAAAAATTGAGCCTGTGCTTGCTTAGCAAGCCTGGAAATGCTTCATTTCTTGCACACACACATGCACACAGCAGAGCAATAGAGTGAGAGAACAATTCTACGTTAATGTTCTTTTTAATTAAATATGAAAAGTATAAACTCTAAGGGATAGACTTCTCACTTTTCTGATGAGACAGTCTTTGCACCTTTGCAAAACATAAGGTCATTACTCTGGTTTCCTCAAAAATTACTTAGTTGCAGAAGTCTTCAGACACAGCTTGCTCAAGGCTCTTATTCTTTACTGTAGCAACAGTAGATATTAATTCTTATTTTCATATGAACAGCAATTTGATGAAAAAAGGTGAAAACCTATTATTTACATTTACCCTAAAACACAGTGCTAAAGTCAGGTGACTATTGACAAACCTATCTGAAACCCTCCTGGTCTTCTTATATGATCTCGAATGTAAAGCTTAAAAGCCATACAGTTTGGTCACTCAACTAAAATGCTCTAATACGTATTTATTTGCATGGCAAAATCCAAACAAAACCATTCTGTGCGTTCCTCCAGATGCCTCAGCTGAAATACTCCAAGAATAAATTAATACCATTTATCAGTTCTTGATTTTACTATAATACCTGTCAATAACATCAAGATATAATTAAAGTGAAATAGAATAAATACAATAAAAATAGAAAAATAGCATAAAAATATGATACTACAAATCATTACGGCATAGAACAGTCATGTGAACTTTTTTACAGTAGTAATTGGATTTACATGGTTGAAAGTGCAGTGGGTGTCATTAAAATTTTAACATTTGCCACCTTTTGTCATTGTAATTCTGCATATATTCAGGGGCAGTGAATTTGGAGGTCTTAAAGTATCTTCTGCTTCTATATAAGTTGCAAATTTTATTTCACTATAAAATAATTTGAATGTTCTGCTGATAGGATTATTCTGCTGCCTGAGTTTGCTGCTGCCATTTTCTTTGAACACAGACCCTCTGGGGCAAAGTCACCCCAACAGGCTATTCCATTACTATTGTTCAAAACCAGGACATTTGTTTTTAATTTTAAAGTTTCAACTCCGTTCCATTAAGCTTGCAAAATGGCAAGTCAGTGAAAAAACTCCCTTCTTAAAGACATGAATGCATGGGGAATATTTTAGGATATATGTGAGTAATCGCTCCTTCATCTCTAGGTAAGCTGTAGACAGGAGTTAATTGCTCAGCTCTCAGAAGCAGGACTTTTTTGTGCATGCTTGGGTGGGGAATAACCCTGTGCCTGTAAAGCCATTCAGCAAGAGTCATTAATTCCAGCATGACATGAAGCAAAATCTAATGTGGTTTCAGACTGGTGGGAAATTAATCATTTTTTCTCCTCACCACTTGAGACACAGAATCATGGAATCATTTAGCTTGGAAAAGACCCTTAAGATCACCAAGTCCATAGTAAAACATGAAAGCCAAATCCAAATTGCAGAGTTTAGGGAATCCATGCTGAGGAGCAGAAGCCTTTAGGCTTCACTCTTGGATCAAGAACTGCTGGATCACAGTCAGGGAGGAGGCAGGGAGGCTCAGTGGGCTCAGGATGAGCCAGGGCAAAGCCAGGGAAACACAGCTGCTCAAACACCACCATTCCAGCTGAGCAGCCTGCACTGTCGTGTAAGAAAGGAGACAGAAGCACCAGCTTTCTGCATGGATTGCCATGTATTCTGCAGTTACATCTCATGCGATAGGTCTAGATAGTAACCAAGGCTCCAGCACTAATGTCTAATCATGGCAGGACATACAAATGCTCTGACTTCTCCAGGAGGGCCCTGACACCTTTTTCCAAGAGCAGCAGCCTAGCTACAGTTCTCTACTGAAAAGACTTTCAAAGTTTAGACTTCAAAATATGCTTTTCTATTCAGCTCCAGGGAAAAGAATAACAAAATAAGGTAGTTTTTAACTGATCAACAAGGTTACATTAACTTTTCCAGTTACTGCTTTCATATGTTTGCTTAGATTTAAATATATAATTCACTGGATCAGTGCAGTTAGAAATGTAGAAGATCTTTTTAGGTCACCTCATCCATCTTTGCCAGCACAGCATTATTTTCATCACTGTATTGTCTGTTTTCTCTTTAAACCTTGATAATCTCTAAGTCATGTAGGGATAATAAACTGAGTGTTTAGCAGAAATGTTATTTGCCGATGATAATCACAAACCAAGGAAAGGCAACACTGCAATACACACTACATTTATGGATTTGGTTTGTCCGTCACAAAATGACTATAGCTCTTGATGCTGACTGAAGTACCACACAAGTACACCTACCATTCATGGGGTTTATATATTTTGACTACAATATGCTGCATAGAATGGTGTTTACTGTTTGAATTTCTCCCAGGAAAATTAATTCATGATGGTGGCACTGAGAGCAGAGTCATGCTGTCAGGAAATTTGGTTAAAAATATAACCTAGAACTTCCCAACACAGCTAATTTACTGTAGAAACACAATATAGGATGTATGTCCACAAGAACACACAGGAGGGCTATTTGTGGAGGTGCTTATTAAGAATAGTGGGAGCTTCAACCAGGTGTGTTAGCTGTCTGTCGTGTTCAAATCACTTAAAGTGAATACAGGAATATATAAAATATCTATAGGAACTTTTTTAAAATGTAAGAATACCCAAATTTGCAACCAAACCACAAAGAGATGACACATGTGATAGAGGTGAAGAAGAGAACAACCCTGGATATGCTGAGAGCTGCTCCTTAGACTGAAGTGAACCAGAACAAATAGCTATGACTTGCAAAAAATCAAAACTGCTTTTAAACAACTCTTAACACATAGCACAGCCTTCTTCAAAGGACTGACAAAACCCTAAATCTTTTTTATCTATTTAGTTTTAAATATTATTTGTGTGCGTATATAGATATGCACATGAAAGTACATATATATTTAAATGACTTTTCTTATTGTGAGGGAAATATTCAGTTTGGAACCAAGTGTTAATAGACTGTTTTTTTTCAAGTCTGAAAAAAATGCCTTGGAGCTTTCCACACTTTCTTAATGCAGCAAAGTCTTAAGAACTTAATGAGAACAATTAAAACATCAATATTGTCAATAATAATTGTACTTCAGAGCATTTTCACAGAGACCTCTGACTACTGAAGTTGTCTGCAGTCTGAAAGAGTAACAAATTCTTGAGTGAGGAAGAGCAGAAAATGCTATCTAGAAAAACGTGCTTAGACAACATAAGCTTTGTCGAATACGTATTTAAAATTCAGACAACTCGACCACTAAAACCTCCACCTTAAAAAAATTAAAGGAAGGGACACCTTTTCCAACATCCAAAATCCCCTTGCCAGAGCCAGCTGTCTCTAGGCTCTAGCCAGCTGTCAAAGGCTCTAGCTGCAGATTTCCAGCTTTTATCTATCTTTTTGGAAACAAACAACTCCCCAGTTCTCTGTGGAGTACTCTAATTAATGAAAGCTCATGCATTTATTCTGCATAGTATATAAACCTACTCACAAAACAAAGCAGAACAAGGTTCATCACATCACTCTCAGTCTGAATTTTCCATCAGTGGAAAGCAGGAAAGGTAAGATCGGTTGACAGATTCAGGGCATGGGATTGACAGTCGAGGAGGGGAATGGGGGCCCAAAGAGCTTGTGCAGTTTCTGTCCCTGGAGGTTTTCAAGACCCGACAATAAAAATCCCTGAGCTGCCTGGCTGAACCTTAACCTTTCTCAGCAGGGAGGTGGACAGTGTGTGAGCAACTGAGCTCTTTGAACATGATCCTGCCTACCATCCTTTCACTTTTTGTCTCCATGTTCAAACTGGTTTTAAAACAGGAACTACTCATACAACAAAGAATAATTGAGTGATAAGTAGACTTAGTTATCAAGGTTTAATAGAACTCAGATGCTGACGGAATATCCACTTGAACAGCTTTGATCAGCCTCCTATTTCTAGGAGTCTCTTCACTTTATAATCATAAAGTCCGTCAAGATGAAATGCACTCCATGAATGCCATGTATATTCATTTTTCCTACATTTTAACCTAGCTGACGGATCAACAAAGACAGTTTACTTTCGTGACAGATACCTGTTAATTTCATTCTGCCTCATGGAAACATGCAGCTCATCTGAATGCACTGCAGTGATTTATTTTCTTGTTTTATCATGTCAGACACCTCTCTACTATTAATTCAGGACATTAAAATCTATGCCAGTATGCAAGGGATTCAGAAACACTCCACTACTTATTTTATGTGTAAATCTACAATTTGAGGTTAAACCAAACAACCAGAGCACAATGAATCTGTGGTACAAAATTGGTATGCAGCAATAATCAGATTTGTAACCAGGATTGTGACCAGAGATTATAAGAATTCTTAAAAAATAAGTAAGAATATAGAATTTCATCCAATGAATCTTATACAAGTACTAATGCAATCTCATTTATTTTAAGTTTATGCTATCATTTTCCTTTTAGTTTATGAAGAAGAAAGCATTTGAGAATATGCATTTTCTTCTCCACCAGTCTTTATTTGATTTATTAGTATATTAGATTTATCAGCATCAGTTACTATTATTTAGGGAACAATTTGAGGCATTACATAATGAATGCAACAGTGAGATTGCTGTCTAAAGAGTAAAACATTTCCCTTCTGAAAATGTGCCTCATTCCCATCGACAAACTGTATCTAAACTTGGATATCCCATCAAAAAGGCTAAATTTATAAAGGCAGTAAAATAATTTTCCCGCCGCTTCCTTCAGTACTACTATATACAAGATGAAAGGAAAGTATGGGGTCCATAACACACAAGACTACATTTAATAGAAACAACACCAGAAACTTAGTGCATGTTGGAATTTGAAGAACACATTTAGCTTAACATGGTTTTAGTAGTGAAAAGTTTCAGGTGTTCTGAAACTTGCTGACTGCATCTGTTGAGAATCCCAGCTCTTACACCACCCAAACCCTCTGCCCTGGAGGCAAGACAAATGTCCTACAGAAACTTTCTCTCCTCTTTAGTCTGTTCATGTAAAATTACACTTTGCAGCCTGTCTGTCTGAAGTGGGGAAAGGGGAATAGTAACACAGGGAAGAAAAGGAGAAGGTTGCCTACATGTAAACCAATTATTTTCTCTCAAGATCCTCGCAGTAACAGAAATAATTGCTTAGTTTCATGAAATTCAGCAACTCCTCCAAATAACAGTTTATCCCTGGTCTCACAGCAATGCTTGAGAAGCACAGGTGAAGGCTGAGCCAACTCCCTTCTAAGTTCATCTCCTGATGTTGCAGCCCCAAACCTCATACACAGCTTCAAACAAGTTTCTCTTCAACCAAACACCAAACTGACCCACAGTTACACTGTGAAATCACATGAGAAGTTTCCAGAATGGAAAGTCTGCAGAGTTAACTCCGATATGCTCTCTACATTTCTGGTTGCAGAACGATACCTTCTGACACCCAATCCAAAACTGAAACCGGTTTTACAGAGGGTGAAGTTCCAGTTAAAATATGCAAATAGGTAATTTCTGTTTAAAATGGCCTCAGCTGTGACATGTGAGATGAGATGCAAGAAGCAGTTACAGCTTTTTTACTAATTAAATTAGATAACAATTTTCCAGTTTGTGTGGTAGTCAGACTGTGACTTATTACCTCTGGGTAGCTAACTAGGCTTGAACTAGACAACACATTTGGAAAAAATAAAACCTTTAGCAAAAATATCTGATAATTTTGTACTTCATGAAAATACATATATATGTTAATAGGCACAGATTTTCTTGTGTACAAAAATGTACATTCAGTGTATTGTATATAACATATGGATGACATATTTCACATCCATCTCACAAGCATTAGAGAGACTTTGCTCCTTAAAATCATGTTGCCCTTGTATAAAGAGTGATCCAGTTGAAACTGGGATACTGATGTGACCTGTTCCTGTGGCAAGTAACATCAAAATATGTTTCTTGGAAAGTGTTCCTCCAGACCTTCCATTCTAAGCACTCATACGACATTGACTCAGGAGCAGAAAAGATACCAGAGGACAGCAAAGCCAGGTACAAGATGATTTGCCTGGAAATAAGGACTTTAATATTTTCTAAACCAGAGGTTGTACCCAAGTTTTCTCCAGGAGTGTACTAGGAGAGTTGTTCTGTAGACTAGAGGATGTCAGTGGCAGGTAAAGGATGTGAGCAGTGGGATGAATGTGGCCTTGAGCACAGGCTCAAACCTGGTCCTCTATCACTCCAAAAAATGTAGCTTGTGGACATGTTCCTGTGAAAATATTTTGTACTCCATCCTTGTACAGACTTACTACTGATGTCCTTGGGACTCATAAGCAGAACAAAGACTGTGTCCCTTAGATTTGACAATCTGTATAAGAAAAATAAGGTTTAACTAGGAACATATCTGTTTCTAAGAGAATGATGGATAGAGCCCCTTTATTCACCCTGACAGAAATATCATTGTTGACAAGCCTTGTGTTTTGCAAAAGAGAAAGAATGGTGAGTACCTAGCTTTATATATGTGAGGTGAAATATTGCGTTTTAGACTGGAATGTATAATTTCATAGATTATGAGTTTTGTTTAATGACTGACTGCAAAACTGATATTTCAGGGTTTAGCACTTCAATGATTTATGGTCTTGTCAGCCAATTTTTAATATGCTCTATGTGCACAGATGTTTCTGCAGTTGTGACATGCTGTAAAAAATCACAATGGCCAATTGCCCTCCAGTGCTTTTCATGACAAGTCTGTGGCAGAAAAGTCAAGGGATTGTGTAGTGGAGCAGCAATGACTAGCAGGGATAGTTTAGTCATTAACTTGTGATTTCTTATTGTTACCAATGCTTGGAGCCCCCTGTGCTTCCAAAGGTGTCAAGAACAGAAAGATTAATGGAATTTTAAAAAGACAGAAAATTCAGCTGAAAGTATTGCAACAATAACACCTTTTTTATGTACAGACCTGACTTCCCGGTATTTAATTTTGGGCTAAGTTTCTCCGATAGCTAAATAGTAACAACCTTAGAAATGAATTCCCCTCATGTCTCTTCAACATTTATTTTCTCCTAACTGGAAAAACTGACTCCTCCAAAAATCCCAAGCAGGATTGCTCAGAATTAGTGGATTATGTTATTCATGAAGTATGGCACTGACAGTAAGGTGTAGCTCTCCAACTGGTTTGGGGTCCATCAGGGTGTGGAAGAACCAGCGTCTACAGCAGTGCTGCTTAACACAGGAATATCTGTATAATCTCTTGACACACATTTCTATAAGACCTGAATAAATTTAAACTTCAAAGCACCCTCTGTTCTCAGAGGCAGAACTCACTAGATCCCAAGACTCCTGACAGCTAAAGATCTGGTCCTTAGTTTTTGTTTGTTTTAATGTTTATTTTTATCCTTCTGTTTCATTCATATAATTTTGAAAGTTGTGTTCACTACCTATAATTTTGGTTTGCTTGGAATACTTTTGTCTCATCCTAGGTCTATGAAAGAACAGAGAACTGTGTTACTACATTGTTATGTGGCAGATCAGGGGTGATATAGTCAGTTTGGTAGCTTATTGGGAATTTACATCATTTATTCTGCCTTCCTTCCTTCAAACTGTTTCTCACTCAGTCACGGTTTCATGTTTTGTTTGACAGACTTATTTTCAGTCTAACTGAGCTCATTGAATTGCAAAGGAAACTAATGAGTATGAGCACTACAACACTCCCACACAGAGGCTCTTCCAAATGGGTGCCTACGTGCCACACAAAGCCCTCACACAACTCTACCAGATTTGTTGAGCAACAGTGATGTATCAGAACAACAATACATTGCTTAAAACAAAGCTCTTTCATATACATGTAAGTAAGAATACAAGTAAACAACACTAAATTGTAGAAGTTGAGATTCATTCTTAGAGAACAGTTGGTAAATGAAGTCAATGTACATCTAAAATTGGTGTGTCTGCTACAAGGTGTTGTTAGGTAGCTCCTAGGAGGCAAACAAAAATTACCAAGAATTGAGCAGTTTTCTCCCACTGCTGAATTGACTGATTTATCCAATAGAGCAATATTAAAAGGACATTCACACACTGACACACACACAAAGGATAGAAAGAAAAAAGAAAAAAAGACAGGAAAAGGCTGAGTTACATCATGATCCTAGTATATACCTCCTCTTCCACAGCATGGGACCATCAGCAAGTCTGACTGTTGCATTGCTGTAAATACCCTGTCCCGTAAAGCCTTCCACATTTCTCCATGGTCCCCTGCATGCCTCTCCATAAAGCTCAGACAGGTTGAAGGGCATGTGAATAATCAGCTGTTTATTTCAAGACTGGGAAATTCAATGACCGTGGGATATTTAAGCCTGTATATCTCTGGCCCTGCCAGTGTTATCATTAGCTGCCTACATTACCAGTTCCTCTCAGTAATAATAATAGTAATAGTAATAATGATAGTATTAATAATAATAATAATAATAATTCCTGCTTAAAAAATAATTTTAGGAACTTGTTATTTAAGAACTTTGTTAGAGAGAAGCAATACCACAAAATAACTTAACTTCTCTGTTGTTTACTGTCCTAAACAGTAAACATCTGACTTCATAATTTATCCTTTATAAAAAGAAAACCAACAAATTTAGCTTAAATTTAGCTGTGAAAAATAGACAAGCCTTAAAAATATTACTATGAGTATTCAAACACATGGCAACAGATTTTAGCTCAACTAGAATATGAACAAACTCCCATATGGTTGCATGAGNTCTGCCTTCCTTCCTTCAAACTGTTTCTCAGTCAGTCACGGTTTCATGTTTTGTTTGACAGACTTATTTTCAGTCTAACTGAGCTCATTGAATTGCAAAGGAAACTAATGAGTATGAGCACTACAACACTCCCACACAGAGGCTCTTCCAAATGGGTGCCTACGTGCCACACAAAGCCCTCACACAACTCTACCAGATTTGTTGAGCAACAGTGATGTATCAGAACAACAATACATTGCTTAAAACAAAGCTCTTTCATATACATGTAAGTAAGAATACAAGTAAACAACACTAAATTGTAGAAGTTGAGATTCATTCTTAGAGAACAGTTGGTAAATGAAGTCAATGTACATCTAAAATTGGTGTGTCTGCTACAAGGTGTTGTTAGGTAGCTCCTAGGAGGCAAACAAAAATTACCAAGAATTGAGCAGTTTTCTCCCACTGCTGAATTGACTGATTTATCCAATAGAGCAATATTAAAAGGACATTCACACACTGACACACACACAAAGGATAGAAAGAAAAAAGAAAAAAAGACAGGAAAAGGCTGAGTTACATCATGATCCTAGTATATACCTCCTCTTCCACAGCATGGGACCATCAGCAAGTCTGACTGTTGCATTGCTGTAAATACCCTGTCCCGTAAAGCCTTCCACATTTCTCCATGGACCCCTGCATGCCTCTCCATAAAGCTCAGACAGGTTGAAGGGCATGTGAATAATCAGCTGTTTATTTCAAGACTGGGAAATTCAATGACCGTGGGATATTTAAGCCTGTATATCTCTGGCCCTGCCAGTGTTATCATTAGCTGCCTACATTACCAGTTCCTCTCAGTAATAATAATAGTAATAGTAATAATGATAGTATTAATAATAATAATAATAATAATTCCTGCTTAAAAAATAATTTTAGGAACTTGTTATTTAAGAACTTTGTTAGAGAGAAGCAATACCACAAAATAACTAACTTCTCTGTTGTTTACTGTCCTAAACAGTAAACATCTGACTTCATAATTTATCCTTTATAAAAAGAAAACCAACAAATTTAGCTTAAATTTAGCTGTGAAAAATAGACAAGCCTTAAAAATATTACTATGAGTATTCAAACACATGGCAACAGATTTTAGCTCAACTAGAATATGAACAAACTCCCATATGGTTGCATGAGCAATCATGACCAAAACAAGACTATATATCTTGTAAAAGGAATAACAAACAACTATGTTTTGACAAAAAATCCCTTCACTGCTTTATTTGCATGGAAAAAATAACTATGTTTTTCTGAAAGTTTAACTACAGGAATTGCTGGATTACTAAAAACAAATTGTCCTTTACCAAGCTGATTCCAGGAGTAACAGATGCTCATAAGCAGCATATATTTTTATTTTCTGTAGAAAAATGTAATTAAAACTGCATAACAAAAAATATATTTATGTATTTCACTCTGCGCAGATACAAAAATATCTAAGTCAGAATTCAGAGAAAATAAACTGGGCTGTAGGTGAAAAAGGGCATAAATCAACACATATTCAGACATTCTCACAGAAAAAGTATATTCAATATTCCGTAGAAGTCCAGACAGTGAAAGATATATGCAGCCTCTACTCACAGTGTAACTTTCTGGGTCCTCTGCAGCAGCACTGCAGGGCTGGGAAGTTCAGAGCTCCAGAGCAATAAACTCAGAGCAGAATATCTGCTTCCCTGCCAAAGGTTTCATTTTCTGGACAGCCCTAGAGACAATATCTTCATCTCTTGTACACAAAAGGGGATAGGATGGCTCACTGGCCATTAGAGAAAAGCTCTTTTACCTAGGAGCTCTTTACAGATTTCAGTGCAACTGCACTTAGGCTCTAATATTAAGCTTATTGCACTGAAAATTACAGGAAAAAGATATTTTTTCCTTTTGAAATGAATGTTAACTATTCTTATTTAAACATTATAGGAAATAAATACTGCTATAATACTAAATAAACAAAACAAGAGTGCTTTTAGATTCTATGATTCTATGTGATATCCTGTCCTCATTAAAAGAACTCTCTGCAATTTTGATGTATTTTCCCGGCAAAATTCACCATTTGCCAGGTGGCATGTCTGACCTCAAAATCTCTTTCCGAACAGTCTGCTCTTGCTAATGCAGTAGAAATTCAAATAATTTGTTCCAGAGAAACAGGTTGAATCAACATACACACAAAGTGCAACCCCTATATTTGTTCAATATTAATTGCACTTCTGTCTAGTTCAGTGCTGGACATCTGTCTCAAGGCCACCAAGAAGATGTCAGTTGTAAGGAGTAACACAATGCTGACTAAAGACGTGTTTAGACTAACAACCTGAGCCACTGTGTCAATCTCTTACCTCTCACAAACATCACATATAATGCATCTCCCTTTATAGCATAAGGTGAGTTCACAAAATGATCAAAAAATGTTAAGTTGATTAAAAACTCTCTCACAATATATTCATACATTCATTGAGATATTAACAATAACTACCTCCATACTTTTAATGTGCACTATGTTATTCTTATACTGCATGAGATATTGTACAGAATTTCTAAAGTAAATAGAAAATCATATTCTTAAATTTCACTAAAATTTGCTAAATATTTGTGAATTCAGTATCAGGAACTTCATTCCCTCACTAAATAGTGGTAGCAACATGGTAACAACTAGCCAATATTTGGAGGTTTACATTTCCATATCTCAAAGGACTTTGCAAGAGATAAGTATCTGTGTCCCCAGCCAAGGCACAAAGAAGTCCCTTGAGACCTGGTGCAGTGTCCTGTCCATTACCTTCCACGGACACCACTGAAGAATAACTGGGTAAGAGACAACAGAACTTGCCTTCCAAGGAAACAGATACTGTGGATTGCCTGTACTGGAAACGACAGCTTTGATAAAGCCAGAGATCTCCTAAAGCACGTGATGTTCCCACTGCAGAGCTCTGGTGAGAGCTGCTGAGGTCGAGCAGCCTCTGCACAGGCAGTGAGCATTTGAGTCCTCTCCAGCTGTCAGTGCTCTTGCGATGGAGTGCTTCTGCTGATACCGTCACAAGATGGTTGTGCCAGGAAAAGAATCAAAATATGCTCAGATTGCTGCCCAAGCTCACTCTTCATCCTACAAACTCCATTTAAACTGTTGGCAATGATTATTAAGGTCAAGAAGTTATCCACACTAAAACCCATGCTAACCATGAAGGGGCGTGTCAAAAAAGTGACTTCATAATATCGATAGAAACCCCCTCTTTCACCTGCATGGCCAGTATCTTTTGGAGTTGAAAACAGGAAATTTACATGCAATAGCTTTTTAATTTGTAAGTCATTGCTCACTCTCAAATTATGTTTTTCTCTCCTACCCTTTTAAAATACCATTAAGGTCATGTACAAAACCAATTTTAATTATATAGAGAATAACATGGAAGATTTGCAAGATATATATATTTTTTGTCCACAAACTGCTGCCACAAACTGCTGTATATTAAGTGTGATTGGGCAAATTGGGCTGTTTGCCAGTTATGAGCTGAAAAGAACATCTGGACACGTGTAACACATGCAAATTCACCTCTAGCAAATCAGTCTGGTGCTGGTGAATCTTAGTTTGTTTCTAGCTATTTTTTGATTTGTGGCCAAAAAAGGACTAAAAAGGACTAAAACATTTCTAGACTTGTAACTTTTTAGACATACACTTCTTGTTTACTCTGTAATATCAGATTTTGATGCAGGCTTTCACTTATAGATAAAATGCATAGATAGTTCCAGTAGTTTCATATAGATCTTCTAGAGATACAGGTAATCATGATTCACAATATAAACATGTACAAGATGTTTGTAAATCAGTAGAGATATTTATTTTTAGGAACTTTTCTAATAGAAGATTTAATCTTCTGGAGCTCTTTGTTCCCTTCGGAAATCACAACGGGTCTGACAAAGTGTCCAGATTCATCCTCACAATTGCTGTCCTGTGGTCAGTGGTGTCAAAACTGAAGTTTGCATTGAAGTATGAAGTTGCTTCAGGTGAACTCCATTGGGATTTCACATTAGAGAAATAACAGAGACTTTGATTAAGCTTAGAACTTCTCATTATTGCCTTTAAGAGATATCATTTGTGGGATTCCCCACACAGAGCACCATGCTTAAAAGGACTGGGCAACACCTCTCCAGATAGTTTAAATTTCTTTTAAAAAAAAAAGTTTTGAGTTGCCAGAGACCTGACACACCTGACTTCTGCTCTAACTGAGAGATAACAGTGATGCCCTCCTGGAATGCCATTCATTTCAGTAACTCTTAAAGCAGATACCAAAAATCAACATTGATTTGCATTTTGCTGTGCTTACACAATCCTCCAGGCTAAAGAATGAATTGGGAAGTTTCATTGCTTTAAATGGACTTTGTATTTATAAGTTTGGGGAATTCTATAGCCTAGTAGGATAAGAACAGCTATAACATTGTGAAATATCTTAAATGTGTCCGTGGTTCTCCACCACAGATTTAATTCTGCAAGAACCACATAAGATTTTGATACTGTTCCGGAAGTGCCTTATGTTACCCTGAAATTCCAACAACTCACCAGACAGTGGTATCTATCAGTGTTCACTACCTTCATTTCTTTTAAAACACTTTCTAATTAGTGAGAAATTAGGCACATGCCTTCCACATGCCAATACAGCTAACACAGGCCAGGAGGAGGTGGCCATTTCCTAGTAGGATTTTCAACATAACTGCAAATTTTCCAGGTCAAAACTGGAAAAAATTGCTTCTCTGTTAAACCAGAACAAAAATAAGTTTGCCCTTCTGGTTATTGTTCTGTAAAGCAGCAGGGCAAAGCAACAAATTTGTAACATGCTAAAAATCAAGTGCAATTGTTATACTGGTAGTATTTCCCTCACGATGGTAATGTTGAGAGTGGAAAATTGACACTGTAAGTCACAGAAACAATTACTGTCTGATGCTGGAGAAGTTCAGATCTGTTCTTATGTTCCTTATCTCAGGGCTAAACACTCACATAAAACTGGATTTTGTTTTAGAGCATGATAATTGAGGAAACAAAAATAGTTTGGCTAGTTTATATAAGTGACTTTGAAAATGCACATTTTCTACCATACGTAGTGTAAGTAACTAGAGAGATGAAATGAGAGGTTAACAAAAGAAACAAGCTTTGGAAAGCTTCTCACAGCATGCAATAAGCTGCAAAAGTGTATTCTTGATATCAGTAATGTGTATCAGTTGGAGGTAATTTTTTTCCCTGTTCATTTTCTCTCTGCTTCCCAAGAGAATATTTTAGAGATTACTGTATAATTATAATCAACAGTTATTTTTATGAGGCCGACAAGACCTCCCTGAACTAAATGACTTTTCCCTTTTAGTCACAAGACTTTCTGTAGCACTAGTAATTTTTTTAAGTGGTCAATCATACAAATTCAAAAAATGAATAGCAATCTTTATTAATACTGGGTTCAGCTGCTTTATCCAGTGATGAATATATCTTATGCAATACATTCTTTATGTGCAGTCACTTCTATTTTTGTTAATTTTTCTATCTGAAGTGAGAAGTTTAGTAGTAAGAGATTTTGACTAGGACTGTAGCCGTATCTAAAAAAATATATTAATAAAGAATTGTTGCTTCTGTGATCATTGTATCTCCCTTTCCATTATCTTCCTTATCATTTGGATGCTGATGTGCAATTCACTACTGTGGAATGGCCAAGTGGAAGGAATATTTTCAAAGTCATTTATACTCAGAACAAATCAGAGTAGTTAAAAGAAGCACTAACAAGGGAGGACTCCACTCACAGCCTGAATTTCCTTTTACAATAGTTCACATTTTTTGCTTTGAACCTCTGACAGAATATAATAAGGAAATACTAAAATAAAGTGGAGAAATGATAGGTGTTGTGAAGAAAGATGTCATTTTTAATGGTAATCACAGGTGTATGTAATATCCTATTGTACATGCTTGTTTTTTTACATGATTTAAAAGTTCCACTGAGAGTGATTACACTTTATAAACCTCTCAAGAAGTTAGCAATTCCCAACAGGAAACACATAAAAACGATGATGTTTTTTATTTCCACTTGGGGCAAGAATCTCTGCTATAAATATGAGAAAAAGTGTACCAAACAGTCATAGGAAAAATGAGACCAAAAAAGTAGGTGATGGGTTTAGAATACCAGGAGCAAAGCACTGACAAGTTTTTTGGGACAGCACTAAAGAGAGCACTGCGGGGTTGAGGCAGAATAACAATGCAGCTGGACAGATGTTTGCAGACAAAGCTCCTGCCCAGGTTCAACAGCCAGTGTTGCCCTGGTTTTTGTTAAGCCTTCTGTTTTTAACTTTGGAGTCAGATTTTTTCACATAGTTTCATGTAAATAATAGCCAGTGTTTACTTAATGGTATTTTCTGTTTTTCATTCCTTTTGTGATTAGAGAACTTTGATGAGCACCTTTCTTCTCCAGTGGGATTGAGAAGAAAGTGACATGCTCTCCAATCCCTTGTGAAGTTGGGACGTGTATATGAATGTGAAATTGTAAATAATAAACAAATTATTCCTTCCTTTCTGCTGAACCTGGCAAGTGTGAGAGCCTCTTTATTGTGTCTTCCCAGACACAAGCCAGCACAAAGGCAAGCACAGGCCGGGCAGGCTGATCGGAGGCAAAAGTTGACGTCCTTGTAGCTGATTAAAAAGGGGGATAGAAAGAAAGATAAAGTTTTACATCTGATGAGGAAGATCCAAAAAAAAGGATACTTGTTGAGGAGTGATAGAGTCAGAACCAGGGGATGATGAATGAGCTCTGCAGCAGAGTCATGGATAAGCTGCAGCTCCATCATGGTTAAACAAGAATGGTGCAGCTGCAAGAAGGAAAATCAGATGCCATTCCTGAACATGTTATTTGCAACAGCAGTTGTTCTACTGTCAAGTAGAAGGTGAATGGAGAAACAGAAAGTTGTCTGGGCAGTTCTAGAGCAGAATTACATCAGAGCAAGTGAAGACAAAACTGTACCCCGGCTCCCAGAGCAACCCGGGACTGAAATTCAGCTCTTCCTCCCTGCTGCCCCTGTCTTTGTGGGAACCCCGAGGCAAGGCTGATGTCCCAGCAGCACAGCACTGGCTGCCTTTTTTCTTTGCTTTAAGTAAATATATACAGGCAGGCTATACAGTTGCAGTCCCCTCCTAAAGAGACAGATTCTTCCGCTTAACATACTTAAGAAGCCCCAAATCCCACACCCAAACCTTAATGAACATAGATGTTAAAAAAAAATAAATTAGAATGTTTGGAAAAGGTAGTTAGAAGAAGTCAGTAGGAAAAGTCAACGAGCTAAGTAGGAGCAGGCTGTGACAGCCCTTTTTCTATACCAGCACAGTAGAGCTGCTGAGGTTTGCTCATACGGTGAGCATTCCTGCCAAGCTTCTACCATTATCTCTAATTAAGAAACGTTGCTTTTCGAATTAAAAGATTCCCATGGTCACATTATTCACCTTCTTTAGTTTGTATTGTACACAAAAACGCTGTTGGATTGGAAACATCATTTACTTAAATAAAAAAAAAAAACAAACCACAAGATGTGTGTTAAAGTGAGATAACACATGCCCCATTGGCCTTAAAATGATCCATAAAAGGACTATCTTACAATACCACCCTCTTGGAAATGTCTTATTGTGATAATGAAATGGCACCAAAGTTCATTTTGTTGTAGAAAAGCTGTGTTCATCCACATAGTATGAATATTTTTATGCAGTTTCAAGCAAACCAAACCAAATACCCAGCCTTTCTGTTATTCTGAGGTATAGCAGAGAAATAGACACTGAATTATTTATTATATTAAATCTGCAATGTAATAATATGTGATAGTTATCAGATACATTCTTTATCTATACGTGTATCAACATCACAAGATTGTAGGGGCCTAGAAAGAGGTTCATTGCTCTGTAAGTCTCCAGAAAATTCTGGACAGGAGACTGCAATTTTTTCTGTATCAATAATACTGTTAATACTGTGGAAGAGAGAAAGTAAATCAGTATTTATTTAAAGGTCCATTCCTCACCCCCAGATTTTATATTTCTGCCATTATTACTGAATTTTTTTCTACTGGACAATTACCAACATTAGAGATACTAAATATTCTTATCATGTGCGGTGCTCTGTAATTAATACTTACAGACAAGCAAAATATATTTGCTGCCTGGACAGTCGTAACTAAGACACTTGGAAAGCAATGAATCGCTGCAAGACAGGAGGAAGGGATGACATTTATGATCCTGCAGATTTTCAGCCACAATCAGAGTACATATCAAGGGCACTTGTCCTCACAGCAATGCTGGAGCCAGTCGCTAAGGGCTTGACTCCTCCCATTCCTCCTGGCAGAAGGGCACTATTTAAACACAGAAGCAGAATCAAAAAGCTCATCACATTATTCTCCTTTTACTTTCTTCTCTAGCTGGTGGCTAAAACAGAGAGACCAACTATCCAGTCCAATTCTGTCACGGTTGCCACAGATTACTTCCTAAATCTTTGTTTCAGCTCCTATTTCCTCACAATGAACTAGGAAAAAATAATTTGTTTAGTTTTGTAAAATGTTCTTCTCTCAATTAAATAGTAAAAATAAAAGTGATTAAATTGTTCTACCAAGGGAGTAAAAATTTCTAAACTACTTCAAACGCTCTAAAAAGTCCATCTACAGCTTCTGCCTTCAAAAAGCAAAAAGACTGATAAGAAAACTAGAAAAATATAGAAGAAGAAGAAAAAAATATTTCCGAGCCTATTTCAGTGTGATATTTGAAACTGAAGTAAGAAACAGTGAATAATGGCCAGAAATTTTCTTTCTGAAGTTATGTTTTTTCTCCTCATTGTCTTTGTATATGACATAGATAGTCATCAGGGATGATGTTAGTTCTTTATTTTAACTGTGAATATTAAGATAATGGAAGAAATTGGCTAGTCAGTTGTGAAATATTATAGCAGTAAAAGTCTTTGGTAGAAGATAAATCTTCAAAATACTACAAGGGTGTCAATAAATGAAGAGTAATGTGAAGATCACTTATATTTATTGAGACTGCAGCATTTATCAAAGTCATCAACATTTAATTGGAGTTAATATATGTGCTAGCTTTTTATTTCTTCTGTACTAGTTTGTTCATATATTTAAGGATAAAGTGCTAAACTTCCTGGCTTTTATTTTAACTCTTTTTGGCTTTTATCTTCCATCTTTAAATAAATGTGCATTTGGATTACACCTGTAGCATTCCTTTGGTGGGACAGCTGGGCTGCTCTTTAAATGCATTAGTACTTCCCACAGTGAACCTCTATGTTAACAAAACCCCTCTCACATCTTAGAAGCATTGTTAGTAAAAATCTAGGAATTTTGGCATTTAAAGTTGGTAAAAACACTTTTTCTGCATGTTTTTATAAATAATTGCTTTATGTTTATGAAAGACTTATATGATAACCATATTAGAGAGGTGGCTTGAGAGGTGATTCCATTCATGGTTGGAATGGAATGGATCCAGGCATGAATCTGAAGGTTGCTTGAACTTGGAAATGAATCTAAATATCTTGGCTATCCCAAGCACTTTACTCACTAATGTCTCAGGATCTGTGACAGAAAGGAGGGGAGACCAGCAGGACCTGAAACCATCTCACACGAGGCCCCCTTTTCTCTCAGGGAAAGAAGGAGCAATTAGAAAAACAGGAGCTCACACACTTGCATTTGTTGGCATTTATCTTTTAACATCATGCTGAGCTGCCACTGTAGGTCCCAGCTGTATCCAGTGGGCAGCAGGCACCTGCTCACCCTCTTTTCCTTGAGGCTCTCAGGAGCCAGGCATCCAAGGGCAGCTGCAGCAGCCCTGGGCGATCTCTGTGCATTCCCTGTGGCTGACATTACGTGGTGTGACAAGGACACATCCAGCTCCATGCGGGGCAAGGGATGGAGGCGATAAGGCCCACCCAGGAAATTTGGGAAGAGCACTCTGTGGTTGTTCTGGCTGTGACAGCTATCCTCTTTCCTAGTGATCCTCTGGCTACTACTGAACTGGGACTGGAAAAATTATTTGTGAAAAGAAATTACAGAAAGATGACTCAGTGATTGTATTTTACGGGAATCCACAGACCTATTGGGACACTTACATTATTGATTTTTCCCATTGATAGATTCCTCTTCTGAATGTAAAGAGAGCAATCCTGCATTAATGTATGAATGCAGATTTCATGAGACTCCCTAACCAGCTGCTCATGAAATAGTAATGTCATTCTTAAATAAGGGAAATGGTGAATCTAGTGGTCGTTTTAACTGCTGTCTGATGGCTCAACAAAAGGTATCTGCACGATACAACATAAGACAATTTTTTACTGCAGTTCATATTTCAAACCTGAATTTTAGTAGCTGGAGCACTATTCCTAAAAAAATCCTCAGATGCACTGTAAGTTGTAAATTCCTACTACACTGTAAACAGGATGTGTTGTTTACAGCTTTAGATCCACTAAATATTTGTGGATTTGCTTCCTCAGCTATAGCAGGAACTTACTGGTGATAACTCCCTGCCTTGTTCAATAACTTCCAGTAATTATAACGAAGAAAATGCAATAAATTCATGTAATAGACTTCCCCTTTGCTATAATATACAATGAGAAGCAATCAATGCTCCTTACAATGAGGAGAAGAAATACAACTGTGCTTTATTTTATAGCTTTAGAAATGCAGCTTTGGAAACCACCAGAGGGAGCAGAGGGAAACTCCAGTGGTCAAATTCCAGCCCTGTGAAAGACAGCCCAGGGCTGGCATTTCACAAAGCAGCAACACAACATTGCACTGTGTACTTCTTAGCAGACCATTTTATTTGCTCACCCATCCAGCAAATGCAGCATCCCCAGGAACCAATGCTCTTATTTCACGTGCTTAGAAAGAGAGAGGCAATATGAATCTTGCAAATAACCCTCAGACCTAGCCTTTGGCAAAATAATTGTAAAAAAAACGATGCAGGAAGAGGATAGCAAAATATCTACTTTTGCTGTTAGCAACAACAATCTTGGAGAACAAGATAGCTATATTTAATAATCACGGGTTCAATATATAGTTTTACTGTAACTTAAATCAAACGGCATTTCTGAGACCATCCTTGTTACGCTTTAAGTATAATTACATGCTACATATCTTGGAAAGTAAATGAAAGCCTTTTCCTGGTGATTTGTTATACATTTCTTTTTTGCCTCTGGCTAAGTGAAGACCAGGCCTCTGAAGAGTTTCAAGTATAATGCACAGTGAATATAAAACAGTCCATTAATTGGGATAATAGGTCCTGGCATGTAATTGCATTGCTAAGGTACTATGGATAGCTGCTGAGTGAAATAGTATTTATTCAAGGTTGTTAGTCATCCGTGGATAACTTTATTTGTCCACTGGTGCTTAAATAAATGCATCATTCATCAGTAAGAATACTTATGAAAAAATTTATTGCAAAAATCATTATCATGTCTCAAATTATAAAAGGAAACAATATCTAAAAATTGCTGAGCAGTGGTACAATAAAGCCATGCCATGATGCGTTTTGCTAGTTTTTCTGCCAGTGGACCGTAAAATATGTTTGAAAAATCAAGGCTAAATGACAAGTTTACATGCTTACAATATTTACCCTTGCCACTGAATATACTAGCTATCTTCAAAAAATATTTTCTAATAATTCATTCTTAAAGTGTTATAAAAATTATCCTAATCTAAGTAGGAGAAATGCATTCAATAATGAATGCAGCACCAACTGCAAAAAAATTTAAAAATTAACTGAGTGTTTAAGCTACATATTCAGATATGCCAGCAGCTTTTGTTCACAACATTGTTTTGCTTTTACTCTGCAATGATCAGTAATCCCTGAGAAAACAGTGAAGAACAGATTACAGACACAAAAGTAAGACACAAGAATTGCTTGATTATGGACAGTCTTAAATAAAGCTTAAATAAGACAGAAAAAACCTACAAAGAATTCCCACTGATAGTGCCAATAGCTCAGCTCAAAACACCTTTGTATCTCATGTGGATAAAGAAATTAGAAGGATCTGATTTTCAGATAGAGTGCAGTCACATCCTCTTTAATCTTCAGCTATATATGCAAACACTCATTATTTTGACAATCCTACCCTCAAGATCTTATCATATGTTCCTGTTGTATAGAACTGAATAATATATAACATACAAGGGATAGAGGTATGCAAACAATGTTTAAAAGGAAATACATACATTAATTGGAATAATGGTGCCTATAGCTGCAGCAAATGTTTTGTCATTTGTATTTGTAATTTCTTGGTAATTGTCAGTGCAGTTTGACTGGGATCATGATGCTTTGCATGTTGGGTTTACAACTTTTTCAAAGGGTCACTCTCAGGTTTTTAGATAGATATAAAGACAGAAAACCCTCTTTTGAGTTCAAAAGTTCTTTGCCATTCCCAGCAATAAATCACAGGTCAGCTTTGGCCAGGTTTGATTTCCACACCTCCCACTGACCGCAGGGCCAGCGGCGACCTCCCCACTACATGGGAGGCTGGGCCAGCACCTCAGTCAAAGACTTGCTATTTGTCAAGTGTCAGAATCTGTCAAATCCATCTTATGGGATACAAAGGCTGGCAAGTGGAATAGACTGATGAGAAAGATGCCCACTTAAAAGAGTCTACATTTTTATAAACAGAAGAAAGAGTGGTCACAGAGCAGTAACTCCTGACTTCCTAATGCACACCAAATTTCACAGGAGACAGGCAAAATTCCACCCAGCTCACAGAAGGGGCTATTAGCTATATCTAAATATAAAGCTGATCAGTGAAGCCTGATCCTGCAAACACATATGCACACTATTAACTTAAGATATACAGGGTGTTACAGTGATCTTAGTGAGGTAACTCATGCGTTAAATTAACCACATCTATATTATGGGGATTAGAAATAGCAGCAGTGTGTTTTCCTTGGGATTCACTTCTGAGGACTTCTGGAAGGTGCCAAAGACTCAATAGAAAGTTTTTAAATGTCAAGTAATATAATATGATTGAAGAGTGTGCAGGAAAAAACCCTCCAGTCCTGCCTCGAACACTATCGTCAAAGCAGGATTTACAGTTTTTGCCCCAAGTTCAATGCTATTAACAGGGGCTCTCAACCTCTCTGCATATTACTTTATTTCCACTTTTCTAGACCATATATTTCCAGATTTATCAACTTCACTGAATGTGCTCCTTTTATTCCTTGATTATTCTATGTTTACAAGTTAATGACTAAAATGGGGAAATTCAGCCTAATGATTATTCTTCATGAACTGGTTTGTAACACAAGATCAAATTTGTATTAGAAGTCCATTTGGACACATTAGCCTATACTGCTGATACACAAAGAAGTAAGCAGTTAACACTGAATCTGTCAATAGCATGCATTGAACACTTCTTCCTGACTGTTACCTAATTCAATATTGAATTCAACTACACTTATGTAATACACCCACCCAGGAGCATCACTTAACACTGAAATCTATTGCATTTAATTTTCCACCCCCTGGTCTGTCCATTCAATTTATCAGAAATTATCCTCTAAAGCAACTGCAACCATCTGCGATTTAAACTACCTTTTTACTTTAGTACCACCTGAAATATTTATTACCTTACATATTTTAAACTGAATCAATAATTAAATTATTGAAGAGAAATGGTCCCAACAAAGAAAGCAAAAGAATTCTACTCTTCAACAATCCACCAAAATGCACTTCCCATTCCCTGCTACTCTGGTTACTCATCAGTATTAAAAACCTTAAGCATCTGTTTCCTATTTAGACAGCCTATACAAAAATCTGTTGCATAAAACTTTGGTAAAAAGAAAAAGCTTTTTTGACATGGAGAAATACTAAATCTTGCATTTTCTCTTCTGCCATTCACTGATAAAGAGGTAATCTTATTTGTTTAACATGACTCACCTTTCAGAAATCCTCGCTTACTCATGTCCTTTAAGTTATAATTTTCTACGTGTGTCCTTTTGGCAACCATGAATTAGAATTCTCTACCAACAGACTGAAAATGTTTTGCTTAACAGGACTCTAATTTTCAACCTTTCATGTATGCTGTCATTTTAAGAACAGAAACTAAATTCACAGCTTTCAGTCTCCTGGAGACTTTTGTATTAAATATGCATTAAAAATAATAATGGCATCAACAATTTATTTTCACTGTCACATATTAAGATATGTGTAGTATGTTTCTGCACTTCAAGTAATTTTTGCTTGCCCTAAAACTTGCTTACCAGCACTTCTTCAAGTATTTGATGTAACATGTTCTATATTAGCAATGTTTTAAAAAATATTAAAATTCCCCAAAAACCCTCCCTGAAACTTCTCCCATGACATAAGAAAGACAACATTTATTAAAACAAGTATCCTTATTAAAATTTAAGTCAGTCTCTGTAACACGACAAGTTCCTTGCACAGGCTGCACCAGGCTAGAGTGACCCCGGCTGCACCTCCTGCCTGGAAATAGGGGAAGAACTGAGGACACCTGTAGAAGGTTCTTTTCAGTATCAGAGTATTCTCCCAGCATCTAAAAAAACGCTGCTGAGAGACTTCTGACACACCCAGTTTGCATTCATTCATGCCAGGTTTTAAGCACTTTATCAAATGCTGGCAATAATCTTCACTCCCTTCCTTGTGTTTAACCCTTGGTTTTATTTACAAAGATGAATCATGTGCTTCTGTCTTCATTTTACCAGGCTAAATAAGTAGGTCCTATTATATAACACACTTTAATTTCTTCTCATATGATAGATTCACTGTTAGCTTAATCATCATAATTGCAATTCTTTCCATCTGTTCTCATTTAAGTTCATTTTTCTTGAACAAGGATGACCAGATTGTACCTACCTCTCAAAATAAGATTAATGCCTCCAGTGATTCTCATTCTTCATTATTTCTTCAGAAGATCTTAATGGACTGCATATTCCCTATTTTTTTTACTTGTATTTCACAGATTACAGAATAACCTGAGTAATTCAACACCATAAATAACTGAAACTCTCCCAACATTTTAATATCAAGTTCTACTCTTAAAAATTGTTACTTGGATTTTGAATTTAATACAAGATGCCTTTGATATAAGCACATATCAGTGTTACACTTGGAGTCAGGTTACACCTGAATTTCAAATCCTATGTGTTACACGCTTTACAATGTTCAGCAAAACTTGTCTCGTTTCAGGTTGTTTCATCATCGCCATCAAATCTCCTCAGTTGGAAGAGACCCACAAGCCTCATTGAGTCTACTTTTAAAACCATGAAATTTGAAATCTACCATGAAAGACAAGGAAAAAATGGCCTTCATAGTTGAATTTGGGATCATTCTCTCTCCCCGTCCCCTCCATTCTCATTTATTTTCTCCCCAATATCCTGAAGCAGTACTCTCAGAAAACGAAAATCAAAGCAATAAGTCTCTGTTACTGCTCCTGCACTCAGAGAAATTTCATCAAGTCAGAGACCAAGTCAAAGGTAGTTAAATATTCTTTTTTTCTCTCCCTCATTATGACTTGTTTCAAACTAATTAGTAACACTACCCATACCATCAATGTGGTAGTGAGGAGCTCTCATTAGAAAATTGTTGATATTTAACATGATACATACATGGGAGAGAGAAAAAGAGAGGTAAAAATCTTTATTTCCTTTGTTAAATGAGGAACTCATTTATTACAAATCTTTGGGAAAAAAATATTGAAAAGCCGAGCCCAGATATGAGGCCTTAAAATGGTGAAATTATAAAAGAAAATCATAATTACGAGAACCAACTAAATTTTAGAGAGGAGGTAAAAGATCTGTTCTAAGCACCACTAAATACATTATGTTTTTAAAGGAATCTACAGAAGTGAATCCACATGATAAAAAAGAATTAAATTCTCTATAGGATATTACACCCATATCTTAAAATCTCAGCACTTTTAATTATTTGCCATTTACATTCATAGTAAGAAAATATTTGAAGACCACAAACTCATTTCAGGCCCTACTGTGTGAAAGTGTAGCTCATTATGGCCCTCTCCCTATGAAGAATTTCCTATTTAGCCTAAGATTTAGAAAGAAAAAATGAAAATGGTAGGGTTGTTAAAAACCACAAGTACACTGGTCTATCATACCATTAAGGTACTCGACTGGCCCATTTCTGGAATGGAATAACATAAAGCAATTAATATGATTTTTTCCACCCATTTTTACTGCAATAAAGAACATACTGAACACATATTACTAAACCCTGTAATATTGTTTCATGTTATAAGGAAACTTTATCACAAAATATTAAAGAATGTCTAATCAAAAAATATTCCTCGGAAAAGACTCACAGCATCTGCCCAGCAAAGCCTGGCTCCAGCTTTGGGGCTGCAGGATCTCCTGGTTGTTCTGTACTTTACATAAACACAAAGCACATAAAACTCTTCCAACTACTTTTCCAAGAAAAATGCTTGAAAAATTGACATCAGTAATCACAGAAGTAGAAAGGGCTAAAGTAAAAGCCAGTGATATGTTCAATTAGGAAGAGAATTTTCATTCATTTGTATATAATTTTTACACTTACTCTTCTACAACAGAGATCAGGAAAAAAAAAGTGATTTTACACTATCAGAAGGTGAAGACTGACAAGAAAATAACCCAAATGAAATCTTTTTCTATAGCATTTCATTAATAAATGCAGCTCTTGAGTTTGAATATATGACATTGCCCCCCATCTCCTGATTTTCCCATTTGCTAATTTTGACAGTTTCCATATCCACACAGGTAAACAAGTAGCTCAGAATCTCTAGGTTCCCCATGAGACATTAAAATTCAGCTAAAGAATGCAATAAAAATTAATCTCACACCTTACACTAACCTCTTAAAGATGTTACTGCCTTTCCTACCTCTACCTTGCTCCAACTTTCATATTACAGCTCTGTAAGTATAATGTGAAAATTCAACTTAGAATTTCCTAGTATAAAGTGGAAGTCCAGCTATTAGTAAAGAAAACCTGCAGAACACACTAAAAGCACCTATTTCTGAATGTAGAAACCACGACTTTGTGAGGCTTCTCAAGCTAAAATTCGTTTCACTCACAGGGACTCGGGACCAGCTTCTCCTCCCCTGCTGCTACGTGGAGCCAGCCAGAGAGCTCTGGTATGCAGAACATGGAGCTGCTTCTCCTACAATGAATACAGATAAACATAAAGGAACCTCAGCTGACTTGGCTCAGGCACTTCTCCTCACTTAATGATGATGTGCAGTCCTTCAGCACAGCTGATCACTCCAGGAAGTCTGAAAACTCTGCCACAGAACACTTCCCCAAACTCAAAATAATATTTGTGAGCTTGGGACTGACTTCTAGCATGTTATATTTTTTTTTTCTATGAGTTTGTTGGATGCATAAGCTATAATGGACTTAGATTGTTTGGAGAGATGTGGAATACTAAGAAGCAGGATCTCTCATTTCAAACAAAATTTCCTCTATTTGATAAGACAGCAAAATAATTTCACTGAAAAAAATTCCTAGTGAACAGAACTATTTTAGTTTAATAAATCCATCACACACCAATAGAATTAGCATACACACATCATCCTGTATAAAAATCACTATCAAGTGACACATTACAGGCTTCTAAACACATTTTTTGAGTTGAACATCAGTGTGGTTGAGTGCCAGTTTAGAGTTTTAGATGTCTCTGTACATGCATGAGCTACGAGCACAGAACTCTGCATGCAACACTCCTCCTCCCTATTTTAACATATTTTCAGTGGATATAAACTGCCTGTGGGGATTAATGTTATCTCAGACTTTTTTTGGCTGATGAGTAGACTATGAGAGAGCAGAACTGAAGTGCCTATGACCCAGCCTATGCCCACTGGCAGCCAGCAGCTCCAAGAGGAGTGTTTTGGCCAGAAGGTAAATTGTACACCCCACCTAATCCAACCCAAGGTTGGTCAAAATCCCAAGGAACAAACACTTGCCTTGTATTTCCCTCTGTATTCCCCCTGTCTGGGAACATGACCCAAGCAGAAATCTCTCAATATGACAGGATCAGAATCCCAGGTTGGAAGAGACCTCAAGGATCATCTGTTCCATCCTTTCTTGGCAAAAGCATGGCCTAGGCAAGGTGGCCCAGTTCCCCATTCAGCTAAATCACAAAAGTGTCCAGTAGCGGGGAAAGGCAAGAAAAGAGATGCAAAGAAAACTATTGTATCAGATAACAGAGACAACCTGTCCCTTAATTTATCATTGGGCTTTGGTGGGGGCAGGGGACTGGGGTGTGGTGTGTTATTAATACTGATTTATAGACTTTGATACTGCAAGGATGCCTGTTTTCTCAGGATACATAATTATAATAGCATTAAAAAAAAAAAAAAAAGAGTGGACTCTATCCTGCCTTGGGCATCATGAGAGAGCCTAGTTTATACAGAGCAGGAGCCTGTAAAGAAATTAGTGTTAAGCTTATTTTTCGTAGCAATATTAGCAGTCCCTGGAAAGTTTTTCTCTGGTTTTAACAATTAACCAAACTTCATAAGCATCCCAAAAATCAAAACTAAAGTTTATTCAATTAAACTCTACACATAAGGAAATTTCCACCAGCTGCTGCCAGCATGAATTTAGATTGGCAGCAGAATAAATACAGCATTTGAGATGCTGGCAGTCAGTTCTTTGTACACATGAGGGCAAGCAGCACACTAAAATGTATTTCAGGTTTAACTACTAGATTTGAGTGGAAGCAAAGTAGCTGAGGGAATCTGTAACATGTGATTGGGCCCACTGCAGCTCAGGAGAAGTCAGTGGCACGTCTCTAGAACAGCAACTGTGATGAGGACAGATAAGAGAAAGGTTGGTTTCTCTATAGGAAACTGAAACAACATATTGCCCTGCCCTTTGATACAAGGGGAGAGAAGCACGCTATAGGTTATTGGTTTAAAGGACTAATAAAAAAAAAAAAAAAGACAAAAAGAAATTGGTTTGTTTCTATGGACTTTGGATCACTTTAAAAAATGACATGAGAACATGGCAAGTTAGAGGCTTAAAATCAGACTCTGTAATGTGAACGAGGAACTCTCACGAACTCAAAGTATATGGTATGTTTTTATAAGATCTCATAATTAGGTCTGTGAACTTACGTGCTAGGTCCTTCCACTGAGTTATGCCTCCCTGGCCCCGGGCTCTGACATTTCACAATGTGAAACGATGCTTGACAATGGTGCTGTCTTGGCTCGACAGGTGTAATAGCAGGGCTGAGCAAACCATAAACCCATACTGTGGGAGCCTTTCCTGTGCTGTTGCTGTTGCAGAGCATTATCTACTCCACTAAAACACAGTATGCTCATACCAACATCAGTGGTAATTCACCAGCAACTTTGTTCTTTCCTTCCATGTCGGCAGACACTTCTTGGAAAGTCAGAGTAGCAATCTCAGCTCAGTGGTATAATCACTGTATTGTTCCTCTCCATGATATAGTCTGTGTTCTTTTTATAGTAGAACTAGAATATGCACTTAAACCGGTTGATTGTAAAAATTATGTCGGTTTTATTGCAGAATGTCTTTCACATGATTATAAAAGGGTTGGTTAGTTCAGTTTTTTATCCAAAGACCTGTCTGATAACTTTTTGTGAGAACATAAATATATCTCAGGTATTTAATCTCATATTAGTCCACCAGGTAACAAGGAATTAACTCTACTGCATGGACAGTAAGCCAAACTAACACTGATTAGGGTTCAGGTTCCCACAGAAAACAATTAGCATGGTAGTGACCTGAACTCAGTCCTGCCACGTCCAAGCCTAATGCACTGACAGCAGTTTCACCTTCTGGACAGCAGAACAATGAAAAGACATTAGAAAAAAAGCAACATAAAATGTTTTCCCAAGTTCCTCCAGGAAAAGCACACTGTATTTTGAAAGAGGATGTAGTTTACTACTTTTCTTATAAACGTTGAAATTTTCTTCAGTTATGGATATTATTTTTAAAAATGCACTATTGTCATTTAAAGAGCATGTCACTTTTGCTCAAATTGACTTTGCCACAGAACAATCACTAGAAAGTGCTAAGAAATCTTCAGGATTACATTATTTAATTTTCCTGGCTAAAAGGACTTCAGTGCCTCTTGTCCGCAGCCTACTGAGTTAACCTTGAAGGAGCCAGCTGGAGAACCACCTCCCCTCCCTGCCACACCGTGCCATGTGCTCCCTTGGAGCACCATTCTCCTGGCTCCGAGTGGGAATCACGAAACCAACATCACAAAGCACATGCAGGAACTGCCTTTCTCTGACTCTCTGAGCAGCTGTCGGGAAAGCATGACCAGCTCAGCATCACGCTGCACTTGGGAGCAACAGCTCAGAGACAAGGAACAGCCAATGGCCACAGGAGCTGGCAGTGCAGGGCAGCAGAAGTTGCCTGTGACAACACAAAGGAAAGATTCTGAGCCACATGTTTCCTTTCCACATTTAGCAAATCTCTTCAAAGCATGTGCAGAAGCTTTTCAAGGACTTACTATTTCACCAAGTATGGATGGATTTTCACAGAAATGCCAAAACATGTATTTCTAACACAAAGAATTCCCTCCTCCTGCCTAATTTGAAGCCCCTGCTTTGTAAAATGCAAATCAAAGTGGAGTCAGCCCTTCCATTTCAAAATAATTTTGAATTTGCCCTGACAGTTTCCTACTCTTTAATGAAATAAAAATGAGTCATTTGAGAACTCCTGACCTACATGACAAGTTTGTTTTGGTTATTGCTCTTAAGATAACTGGTTTTTTTCATGCAGCTGGTCTGTCAATATTAAGGCATCATTTTTACAGTTTTATTAATGCAAATATTTCTTGGAGAACATGTAGACACAGCAAAAAAGACACCTTTCCACAGCATTTGAGACAGGCTGCTTTCACAATACATTTTTGAGCAAATTTAGAGTAAAATTTTTAAGACAAACCCTTTCATTTATGAAAAGGCATATTTATGAAAGCACAGACACTCTAAGAAGATTATATCAAGTGTACATTCATTATGGATAAAGAAAATCTGCCTATAAATACATTGAGAAGTTAATTAGGAAGGCAAGAGAAAGGGACAGGATGCAATGTCTCCTTGCCTTTGAAAACAAATATTTGGCATAAATGTGACTGAAATGGAAAAGAGATGTAGGGAAAAAGTATTCAAGAAAAATTAACAAGTATATAAATAGATACTAGGTAACTGAATAGATATAGACACTGAAACATCTGGGATGGGACAAAGATTTAACTCAAGAGACACAATCTTTTTATTTGGGAAGAAAATAGGAAATTATTCTCTGTGGTTTTGTTTTGTATCAGTATTAACTCACGTGATTTAAAAACACAGCTAAAAGGGAACAGTTATTTGAACAGAGCAATGCTTTTCGTTTCCACTTCGTATTACAGCAGCGTGCTTTGTCTGTAGGGAAAATATTGAAGAGTCCAACTTTCTCAAGGTTTGGGAATGTGATCAAACAATAAACAAGTATTCTTCCAGCACTCTAGAAGCTTTCAAGGTTTTCTAGAAGCTTTCTAAACCACTGAACAACATAAATATTTAATGCATAAAATGGATAAATGTTAGGGATCGAAGACAAGGAGATGTTATGGTGTTTGTAAAGACCCCACAGTATTTTGAAAGTAAGCCTAAGCTGAAAACTTTTATATTCTTGAGTCCTTGGTTTGTTGGGGGTTTTTGTGTGTGGGTTTTGCTTCATTCTTTTAAAATTATTATTTGTATATTTTAAATTAATTTCATATTTTTATTCTTGGGGTGAGTCCACCAATTTTCTCTTGGACTTTAAGGCAAGTGTATCTTAGAGGTATTTGCAAAGGCATTGTCTACTATGCATCAGCCTGAGACTGTTGAATCTCACTCCCCCTGTCCTGTATCAACCTTCAGTATAAATCTCATGTATCATCCTTCAGCGTAAACCTCAATCTCCTCATTCTTTTCCTGTCTTTTCTTCCCTTCTCCTCTTTTCCATTTCAGTCCCAGGATTGATAATTGAAAACACAGTGTATTTCTTTGCCCATTCTTTCCATAACAACATATTTATACCCATCTCCACTGTGTTTTCTTCATCGTCATCATCACCACCATCATAATTTCATTCTTTTATCCTGCTATAGCTAAGTACTTATGAGGTTAATCTAGGTCCTATTAAAAGTAATGGATGCCTTGCCATTAACTTTGATGGAGGAAGAATTAGCCTCTAACCTCTACTCTGTTTAGTTCTTTCAAGAAAGAATTCAATTCTTAACTCTCTGTTCCTTATTTGTATAGCTATTACATACATATGGTGTGTTCCCCCCATTTTCCTTCCAAATGCTCTCCTAGTTTCTTTCTCCATATTACACATCTTTTCTATTTTTTTTTTTAATATTTCAAAATGTGTATTGAAAACATCTAAACATGTTCATGCCACAGCTGTTCATTTCCCCGTGGGCATATCTGGACACAGAGAAACTTCTCTGCTAATGCAAGCTAGCTCTATTTACTCCTAGGGAATTGCATAGGTACAACCAAGGGCAAAATTTTAGGCTTTAACAGAGCTGGAAAACACAGTAGTTTATAGTAAATACAGCATAATAAGAGACAACATTGCAGTGGAGCATCCCTATCGCTCATTGTCTGTATCCCTGGCAATTAATATCACAGCTGTCAGATAGAATTGACCTGGATAAATCATTTCCCCCAATCAATAATCACAGGAGTTGCTGTGCTACTTCACGTTCATGTTGCTGCTCTCTGTCAGTGCCTCTTACATACAGAAACTTCTCTTACCAGGCCCTTTAGGGAAAGTCTTAGGAGTGTGCCAGAGGAATCAGGGCTCATCTTGCTGATCTGCAGCACTGACTAAAGTGGGCTGAATTCTCATCAGTATAGTCATTGCAGTGCCTGTTTGGAAGATCTGGCACTGAAGGTGCTTTCAACACAGTGACAGAGTAAAACAAAAATAAAAACATTAGAACAAAAGAGGATATTACAATAGAATCAGACAAGAATTTGAATATATTTTTGCAGTTGTAGAGAAGCAATGCTGACCACTGAGTAAAACTGGATGCAATTAAGTGATATTAAGTATATTCAAAAATGCACCAAAATAAGATGGAATGTTTTAGTGTCACTTTCTTAGTGCACTACTGGGACTTCAGAGAATTTACACAACAGTTATTCACTATACTGAAGATGTCATGTGGGATGCAATGTCTATATGGAGGTTGCTGTTAAATAGTTAAACCAGAGCGAGCCACTGGGTGAGCTGGTGAACAAAAGAAGGGTGAAGGAGAGAGGAAGACAGCCTAGCTTTACCTCCTTGATCAGCCAGTACTTCTGCAAATACACAGCTGAAGAAGCCAAGACATAAAAATTTGCGCATCATAAACAACTCCAACTAATCCACCAGGAAAGGTAGCTAGACCTTTGTAATGCTGCTTAAAGTGATCTGCAGATGGCCCTCTGCAGCTGGAAGAGCTTGACTTTGGTCTTCAACTACATATCACTGCCTTGGAAAATTAGTAGCTCTAGAATCATCCATCTCTTTCTGTTGAACAGGTCTATTTATAATTACAAATTCATGGCCTTTTCTGGATGAAATATTCATGTAAGCTCAACTGCCAAACTGCACTTATGGCATAGTAAACTGCAAAACATTATCATATTAAGAGCAATTCAGCAACGTGCTTCATGCCAACATAATAAAAATGTCATTTTAAATATTGTTTAGGAGCACTAGTTTATTTTTCAATGTAGAATCCCAAAATGCATTCAGGACACAGTATATCTTGAGAAAATGAAATCAAAGTATGAGGCAAAGTGTTGAACACAAGCAAGTAATTTCCAGGTACTGGCGAATTGTTTTATTTAGTGAATAGTGTCTATTCTTCCCAATGCTTTTCTAGGACCTGCTATATATGTTCTACACTTTTGGATGTTAGGCAAACTTATAACTAGTCATTAAAGATATGAAGTAAATAAAGATAACTGAAGAATATTTACATGGCACTTGAAACAAGATGCTTATGGTAATATTTCCAAGTGTATATGTATATGTATGTATACTGACTTCAAAGATTTGTAAAGACTGTAGAAATCTTAGATCTGGTGATTAAACAAACTGAGAAATCATTGAGCATTTTTAATTGAAATAGTAATACATAAAATTAAAGAAATCTGCATGTAACAGAAAAGATAATTCTATACCCTTGAAAAAAGTCCCTCTCCACCTGTCTTACAGCTGCTTTAGGTACTGGAAGGTGCTCTAAGGTCTCGCTGGAGCCTTCTCTTCTGCAGGCTGAAAAATTCCAATCCTCTTGGCTTTTTGTCATAGGGAAGTTGACTCAGATGAAAAAGTTCAGAAGGAGCACCTTATCTTTTTCCTATTCTGTGCAGGACTACTAATTGTTAATGACAATAACCTGAAATCAGCAATTCTGAAAATGAGGATTAGACTGGCGGATTGGATGGTGGAAAAAATAGGCTCTAACTCAGAAGTAATAAAGGGTTCTCCTGTTATGAAAATAGAGGAATTTTGAACCAAATTGGGATTATTTTTCCTTCCACTAAAACAAAAAAAAAAGAGAATCTAAATTAAATGAAATATTTCTGACTCTGTTTAACAAAAGCAAAACCAGTTCAAATAAATGTAAATCAAAATTTATGACGTGAAAGTAAAAATGGTCACCCTGGGACTTGCTTTACTTAGTAGCTATTGGAGATGGTCCCAGTCTCTGCTTTATTAAATATTTAAGTATTGTGTACAACACAGAACAGTAGAACAGGGGAGAATGAAAGCAACTTGATGTGAATCACTGTGTATTCTCAAGGAATAGTCTATATTCAGATGCTCCTATGAGGTTGCTGCTGAAAACTTGAGTGTTCTTTGGCAGAAAAGGGAATGGAATCTGCCTTGCACCTCCAGGCTAAGCAAATCCTGAGCTGTGCTGCAAAACATGCTGCTTCTGTCAACACTCCCCTGCTCACACCACACCTGAATGACCTTTGCAGCCACGCATTCTGTGCTATTTACTTTTCCTTGCTTTGTCATCCTAATTTGATGTTTAAGGTGTCCCACCAAAACCAAATTATGCATTTTTTTTGTCACTGGAGCATGAGTGACACCCTTGGAGCTTGCACAGATTCATGCAGATACTAACAAAACTGAAGATAATCTTTGTCTATCTTCATAAATTGTTCTCTTCAACAGAAAGAATAATCTACTGGATAGCTGAAGAAAGAGGAAAAGAAGAAAAATATCCTTTCTCAATTATTCCATTTTTTTTTCTGATATGAATGTGAATGAAGTGGTATCTAGGGGGAAATAAACCCAAGAAAGTAGAGGAAACAACAAAATTATTGACTATGTCCAAGAAGCTTATTACAGGAAGGTGTTCTGCTCATAGGCTCCAGCAGTTCTGTACCTAATTTTAAAAGTAATTTTCTTTCAAAGCTGTCAAGAGCTCTACTTCCTGCCTTCTTGGTAGTAGGGCAAATCTTTGTCCCCAGGGAAGTCTTTCCCACCCAGGGTGCTGTGGAAGATCTGCAATGTGTTCTGCAATGTGTGAGATTTGCCAATATTCTAATGTTATTGTTTATAATTGCTTTTTTCTAACAGGTTTTATCTGCAGGGATTTGGGTTTTGAATGTTTAAGTTATTCATCTCTAGCAGATAATTTTTGTATGGGAAGAACTTGAGATGGATGAGAGAAAATCTTCATTTTTATTAGTTAGCACATCTTCCTAATTTATGATAAAACTCCATCTTCTCCTTTTTTCTTAAGAAAAAGATTGCTAGAGTAAGACTTTGCTACTGAAATTTTACTGTATAACAAAATAGTATTTTCTACACTAATATTTTTTAAAGAAACCACTTTTTAGTTTAATTACTTTAAATTATTTACTGGCCTTGTAGCATTCAGTAACACACATCAACTTTCTCTGCAGCAATCACTGAAATGGCTGTACAGAGGTTCCTTGACAGCAGAAAGGGCTTACCACAGTTCAAAATAACTCCAAGGGTTTCACATATTGCAGAGTGCTGCAGAATTTCTTTGAGACAAATGCAATGCCAGATGTAGACACTTCTGTGGGTACTGACTGAATGCTTTTCCAGGTACTCCAACAACATTACTGTGCTTAATCAATAGAGAGAGTTTATATTGGCCATAAAACCACAGAGCATGGTCTTCTAACTAGAGCCACATGATATGTTTACTACCAAACCTGAAAACTATATTTATTCTCTGTACTCCACATTATGGAGAGGAGGAATGACTCACAATTACTATTAGACATCTGAACCATTTCATTTTAACTGTGGAATATACTCACTAGATAGCAGTATCAGTGTATAAAGGAAGGAGGGGGGCATAATCAGGCTGGGTTAATGCATATTGCAAGTTATATACATACGTGTGTGTGTGCTTGTCAGTATTACTATTCAAAATTTGTTTAAAATTATGAATCCATGGAGATTCAAATTTTTCAGAACAATTTTCAGTCTAAACTCATAACAGCATTTTGCCTATAAAAATCTCAGACCAGATAACAGTGATTAAACTGTGAGTCAGATGACAAGCAAAGTAACAAAAGATTGAGATCTCATTGAAATTTATCAATTTTTTTTTTTGCATGTTGTCCAACATATTCACTGCATAGCTTTGAACACAGGAACGCAGCACTTTCCTACCAAGATCATGGTGTCCAGTACTGAACCCAGAGGCAGATCGCTGCCCACCCTCGTGGTGATGGATGTGGTGTGTGCTGCTGTCATGGTTACAGCACCACCTTCTCTGCATCCCTTCCTCTGGCTGCTCGGCAGAGGAGCTGCTTCTGCTGAAAACCACTGTTACAGTACTAATGGGCAGCATCGGATGGTGTCGCCTCCAAGCTACTCTGATTCAATCCAGAATTTTATATGAAAATTACATGATTCTCAAAGTAAGCAAAAAATCAGGCTAGATCCTCATTAACTTGTTAAAGAGACAAATATGGATCCACTTTTCTTAGGCCATAATGGTTGAAGCTTTTCACACTTTGAGCTCTGGAAAGAGAACTTTGGAGATGATGCGCTTTCACTTGGAAGGGTTCAGAAGAATTTAAGAGTAAATAATGGATTTTGTTTTGCATTTCATATAATTTTTAAGAGTTCTCAAGGACCAAAGCCTAAAGAGGTCAATGTATAAATTGTTGTTCACTCCATCAAGTTTTCAACCTGGCCTCAATAACTTATTTTTTAGTAACGTCACATCACATTCCATTAAATAAATCCAATAAAACTCCATTATTGAAAGCACAGCCTCTCAAATAAAGTGATGTAATTATTTCCTTTTTCCTAATTTGTACTGGTTATTTTGGAAAGGGTCGTAATTTCTTTGAGTTTATTAACATTAGTATGACTCCAATGAGCTGAGTATGCTTTAGAAGACTCCCTACAGGTTGTTGGTGATTGTGTTAATAAGAAATATGAGCCAACACAACGTGGAAACAAACTTATGTGCTTGCTGCACACATGACCAAAATGAAATGCCTACAACTGTTGAAACTTCTGCCTGGTGAATATATAATATCTATACTGTTCTGAACAAATCCATGTTATTGTGAAAAAACTCCACATCTCTTGTCACTAAATTTGGCCTCAAAAGGAAGAAATGCGCACAAATCCCCACGGGGTGCCGTGCTGCAGTGCCAATGAAGGTAAAGCCAGTGGCTAGTTCCTACCAGGGACTTTAACATAAATGCTATTGATTTTCTTGTTTTCTTGGGTCCTTGGTTGAGGGTTATTTTTTTGACTTTGCAAAATTAAATACTCCAGCTCTAGATGCCTATTCATCAGAGTATTTTGGCAAATAAGCCTTTGAAACTCACCAGGCTCCTGTCTTTCCCCCAGAGAGCTCCCGTTTACCTGGGACCTGGCTGCTTGATGCAGTCTAAATCTCACATAACGATAAGAATAAATCTAAATAGCACCTTCCAAACCACTAGGCCTTTGGGAAATTCACACTTCTACTTGTGTGAAAAAGCCAACAGACTCACTCAATAAAATGTTGCTTTACTGATAATACCAGTAAGTTGTTGAGTTCTTTTTCCAGACACAGCTCACAAGAGAAAGTCACTTTTCTATGTACAGATTGAACATCACACTCTCCTCTGTTGTTACTGCTTGACTGTAATAGAGTCATAACAGAGAATAACTTGTATCTTTCTGTTCCAAGTTCATGTGTTTCTAATTTTAGGGTTTTGATTTGGGTTTTTTCTTTTTGTTTTTTTCTTTTTCCACAACCAATAAGAAAATCTGATGCCAGTGATGATGTCGAAGTTGCTGTACTGCCTAGTAAGGCCTTAAGGGACATGTATGTCCACACCATCATCCAGTAAAATTGCTCTCGAAAGTCAAAACACGTGCTTGTATAGAAGATGATAGAAACAGCTCAAATAAGGACCAGAGATTTTTAAGAGCATATGAAATCACTGTGTGTCCCACAAAGACACAACCTGTACCAATTGCTAAAATTTCAGAAAAGGGCACTGAAAATTAGGAAACATCATTATTCAGACAGACTACTTTCACATACCCAGTTCAGGTCATAATCTTCATGTGATAAAGCCCCACATTATTTCTGAAAAAAACTACCATTAATCAGTGCACGAGATGCAAATAAATCACTTGCTGACATTTATTCAATATTATCAGTTTTATCTCCACTGTTTACTGTATGGTGTAATGCCTTGTTTATTGTACACTATTCAAACCCCTGACTGGACGAAATGATTAATTTCTTCAGAACCTTTCTATGACATTCATCACTGCAATATTTAGTTCCTTCACTACACATTCATAACAACTATCTGAGATAAGTGCATATTGATATTCCTATTCCAGAGATAGCAGATGCAACGCCAGAAATCTAAAATCTGATTTATTATGCTTTATATATCTAAGGCAGAAAAATTTACTCCAGTTGCAGCTGTGAAGTCTCAGCATTGGTGTATATTGCACTCCCAAGTCACAGGTCCAGGATATTCACAGCTCAGGTAAAGCCTTATCAAGTGTGGGCTTAGTAACCAGCATAGAATTACCGTGTGTCAGGAGCATGCAGAAAACCAATTCTCCAGGTCACTAAGCACGAGGACATCTTTTTTCTTCCTGCAGCACCCTGCCTCATTCACTCAATCTTATTCAGAAATAAATGAGTCGGGAATGAAAGAGTTTTCCCTCTACAAATTCATGAGGCCACCAACTGCTGGAGCACTGGAGAGTTTTGAATGACCACCCCAACATTCTCCTGTCCTGTTCTTCCCTAAGCATCCCCGCAGGTAGATACCTGTCACAGACTGCTGGGACAGATCAGCCCCTTCTTCTTTAACCCAGAATGCATTTTCTTTTTTTCTCTTCAAAAAGAATCTCCCTAAATTCTCCTATCACGTACCATCTTCTTCAGTGCCATATACTTCCTTACAAGTGTTACCTGGGTGCAAGTCCTGTAAACTTCCTCATGGACCAGTTCTGAAAAAGGACCCAGAACTTCTGCAGTGGGTTTCAGATATTTACTGACATCTGAAGAATAGGAGAATTCAGTTATTTCCTCTACTCTGCTTGGGGGCTGTGAAGAATACAGGAGGGAGAGTTTCCCTGCTCATGTGCTCTAACTCCTTCTTGACAAAACCTACACAATCAAAAGTTTCAGTTGTGGGAAAAGTCTTGTTTAGCTCCAGGGGTGGATCATACCTACTGTGAATAAAACTTCAAAGTTTACAGCACAAATGAAATCTGAGAAAACCAAGCTTAACAGACAGTTTAAAGGTGGATTTAATTTTCAGAGTTTCATATTAAATATTCAAAAATAATACTCTGGGTATAACAGCTACTCTTCCTCCTACCTATTTCTAGGAATATCTGTAGATTGTATTATGAGGTGTCAGATCATCTTTTAGTTGAGAAAACCAATATATTTTCTTCTTGTCTCATTCATCATGATACAAAAAATACACTAAAGTGGATATTTAAATTCATATTTCTCAAAATCTAAATGGCTTCATGGAGATTTGAAGTAAAAATAATACATAAGTCCAAGTTGAAAATTCATCTTAAGAAAAACACTGAAATACCAAAAAATCTGAAAAGTGACAAAATCTGACTTACCAAAGTGCTGAACATTTCAATATTCTGATATTCTCCACACGATATTTGTGTGGAGGATATCAGAACATCACAGGAGAATGAATATACATAGAAAAGCATGTAAATTTGACTTCCAAAACAGCTGGTAAAATAAGAGAGAGGAAAGAGGAAAGGATAAATTTCAGGTTAGTTTGTTATTGAAAACCAATGTAACCTATCTTTTCTTGTCCCCTAAATAAACGTTGACATATATATATAAAAGTGAGTTAATAGAATATTTTTTATTATTTGTGGGTTTGTTTGTTTGTTTTTTCTTTTAAACAGAGCTTAAAGTTAGGCAAATATTATTCAGGGACAATTTTGGTTTAATTGATCTTGGGCTAAAAGAATGAACTGGAGGATTTCTTGAGACTTCTGCCAGGTCTAATCTCCTGTGATGAGTCCCCAGGGACAGCTGTAACTTGATGCATCTTATCAATCATAAAATAAAATTCTGTGCAGACTGCAGAGCAGGCACTGCTTCTCGGCACAGTCATTCTGGTACTGGTAAGGTATTTAATTGCAATGTGATCCTCACTATTAAAGATGCATGAACTTTTTAAATGAAAGTGCAGGGAAGTCTGGGAATCTCTTACTCCTCAAGCCTATTGCTTATAATATTGCTGGTATTCCCACTGCAGGCATCATTATCATGATACAAAGCACTAAGTGTTTCAAGAACTGAGGTTTCAATCAGTCTCCATATGCCCAAATAAAGCATAGATGAATAGCATAAGAAAATATATTCTAAGCCATGAAACAAGCAGTAAACAACAGATTTTATACAAAGACTACTGTGCTGGCAAGGAAACTCATTCACTCTTCTTTATAATTCCACGGATTTCCTCACACATTTCACATTTCTTGTTGACACAAAGCATAGTATTGTTTTATCTCCTTGTCTGCCCATTCTGTTATGATATAAAGCCTTCCCTACCTCAGTAATATCAGCTCAATCTATCACTCCAGCCTAATGTTCTCATCAAACCCAGGCAGCCTCGCCCCATTTCTCGTCTACAGTGTGCCACTGATCCACGCATCTCAGCCTTGCTGCAGGGCTCCGGGGTGTCTGTGCAGCGGGGAGGATCCCAGCCCTGCAGTCTGTACACGCAGGAGGGGTGCACACTGGGCAGGTGCCACTCAGGGGGCCACTGACCTCACTCTGACCCAACCTGCTTCCTTCCCTCTCACATTTCTTTACTGACTTCCTATAATTGTCTCTACCTGTAACCTATTTTTTACTCTGCTTCCATAAACCAATTAATTAAGGGAAGACCAACTTTAAGTAGATATCATATATCCAGAACCAACAAAAGCTATGTGTAAAGTCTATATGTTTCAATTTATTTCAATTTATAGCTGTGGTTTACCCCATATATTCACATTGATAGCAAATGCTTACTCATCTATTTCCACTTTTGGGAAACTGAAACAAATTTGCATGCATACGCAGATTACAGAGCGAGAAAATGTGTGTCTAATTAACATCAACGAACAGCTAATTACGAACAATAAACAGTAGATGAAGAGAATCAGTCTGCAAAAGAGGAGTGGAGGATGTCAATTTGATCATATAAATCCTCGATCAAATATTTCAGGGCAGCTAACACTAACAGGAGCAAATTAACTATTGGCTGCAAGGTTTTCTCAGGTCTGTAGATATTTCTTTCTGACAGGAGCATCTCACCCCAGCCCTGCATCTCACAATGGAAGCAGAGGCAGGGGGAAAAAAAAGGTCATTTAGGAGGAAAGGTTCTGTTTTAATCAAAATATCTATGACAGTCCCACTCCCCCACTCCCCCTGCCAACCCCCCACTCCCCCTCCCTCCCCCCAAAACTGGAAAAAACTGAACACATCTGAAATTTAAAACCTAATATTGTTACAGGTATCACTATGTTGTGCTGAGGTCTCTCCAAATACTCTCTTATATCCAAGCTAAAACCTTCCGAAAATATTTGGGGTTTTTTGTTTGTTTGTGGTTGGTTTTGCTATTTTTGTTATTTGTTTTTTTTTTTTTTTCATTTTTTTGTTNACCCAGGCAGCCTCGCCCCATTTCTCGTCTACAGTGTGCCACTGATCCACGCATCTCAGCCTTGCTGCAGGGCTCCGGGGTGTCTGTGCAGCGGGGAGGATCCCAGCCCTGCAGTCTGTACACGCAGGAGGGGTGCACACTGGGCAGGTGCCACTCAGGGGGCCACTGACCTCACTCTGACCCAACCTGCTTCCTTCCCTCTCACATTTCTTTACTAACTTCCTGTAATTGTCTCTACCTGTAACCTATTTTTTACTCTGCTTCCATAAACCAATTAATTAAGGGAAGACCAACTTTAAGTATATATTATATATTCAGAACCAACAAAAGCTATGTGTAAAGTCTATATGTTTCAATTTATTTCAATTTATAGCTGTGGTTTACCCCATATATTCACATTGATAGCAAATGCTTACTCATCTATTTCCACTTTTGGGAAACTGAAACAAATTTGCATGCATACGCAGATTACAGAGCGAGAAAATGTGTGTCTAATTAACATCAACGAACAGCTAATTACGAACAATAAACAGTAGATGAAGAGAATCAGTCTGCAAAAGAGGAGTGGAGGATGCCAATTTGATCATATAAATCCTCGATCAAATATTTCAGGGCAGCTAACACTAACAGGAGCAAATTAACTATTGGCTGCAAGGTTTTCTCAGGTCTGTAGATATTTCTTTCTGACAGGAGCATCTCACCCCAGCCCTGCATCTCACAATGGAAGCAGAGGCAGGGGGAAAAAAAAGGTCATTTAGGAGGAAAGGTTCTGTTTTAATCAAAATATCTATGACAGTCCCACTCCCCCACTCCCCCTGCCAACCCCCCACTCCCCCTCCCTCCCCCCAAAACTGGAAAAAACTGAACACATCTGAAATTTAAAACCTAATATTGTTACAGGTATCACTATGTTGTGCTGAGGTCTCTCCAAATACTCTCTTATATCCAAGCTAAAACCTTCCGAAAATATTTGGGGTTTTTTGTTTGTTTGTGGTTGGTTTNNNCAATTTGATCATATAAATCCTCGATCAAATATTTCAGGGCAGCTAACACTAACAGGAGCAAATTAACTATTGGCTGCAAGGTTTTCTCAGGTCTGTAGATATTTCTTTCTGACAGGAGCATCTCACCCCAGCCCTGCATCTCACAATGGAAGCAGAGGCAGGGGGAAAAAAAAGGTCATTTAGGAGGAAAGGTTCTGTTTTAATCAAAATATCTATGACAGTCCCACTCCCCCACTCCCCCTGCCAACCCCCCACTCCCCCTCACTCCCCCCAAAACTGGAAAAAACTGAACACATCTGAAATTTAAAACCTAATATTGTTACAGGAATAACTATGTTGTGCTGAGGTCTCTCCAAATACTCTCTTATATCCAAGCTAAAACCTTCCGAAAATATTTGGGGTTTTTTGTTTGTTTGTGGTTGGTTTTGCTATTTTTGTTATTTGTTTGTTTTTTTTTTTCATTTCATTGTTTCTCTGTATTTCCAGAATACTCCAGAGGTATTCCCCAGATTACCTTTCTTTCATGATATCTGAAAACTGTTTCTTTTCCTTTAAGGTATTTGTGAAACAGTACACTTTAAACGTTATCCAAATGTTTTGGAAGACTGAGCAGATGACAAAGCAAGTTTCATTTTCAATTTGTCTTTGTCCATTAAGGGATTACTAAGGAAGTAAGCAGCATGCAGCCAAATCTCGGGGGGCGTTTCTAATTAAATTCAATTTTTTACCTCTTTTTATTACTTGTTGGAAATGTCCTGTCTAACATTTAAGAGGTATCCCAGACATAGCAAATGAAGAAATTGGTTCACTCAGTAACAGCACAATCCTTGAGCCAGAATGCTCTTGAATACAATATTTTCTGATAATGACTTGATATGATAATATCAATATCAATAATGACTTCTGATAATGATAATATGTTATTCCATGATTCCTATACTTTTACTGTAAGATAAATATATCATGTCAGTAGGTATGTTACCCAGTGTGCTTACTTGAAACATTAAATTATTTGGATTACTTGAAAGAGAAAACCCCCCTTTTTCATGTGTTAGTGTGTGATAAAAATCAGATGATGAAATACTGATTATTTATAATGCATTCAGAGCATAGACTTTTATGGTGTGCAAATGATGGTGTTACAGAGTATATAACCCCAGGGGTGATGCCCACAGCAATTCAGGTATTTATATTAAAAAACACACACCAGCTTGGCTCTTTCTCACAGCCCCACTGGGTGCAACTGAGTGGGGGACAACACTTTGCAATTGTGTTTTCTGTGGCCCACATATTCCTTTATTCTCCTCATAAATATTATGTCACATATTGTACAGATACCTCATATTAAAAATGTTTTATAATGTGTTTATAAATTATTAATACAATTCTTATTTCCTTTACTGTCCTGTGCTTCTGTATGCACACTTCCACTGAAGAAAAAAAAAGAACAATTTAAAATTAAAAGGATCTCTGTTTCATCTTAAATAAGTGTTTCATCTTGTTGAGGGTTTCTGTTCTTTAACGTCATGTTTTCTTCCAAATCAAATTGTATAGTTTACCAGGATCAAAAACTGTTGCAATGTTGTCTTTTATTGCTAGAATGAATATATTCACTATTCTCAGCTGAACAGCAGTATCTGAGACACCTTCAACTGTCCAAACATCAGGAATTATTAGTGGCAAGACAGACTATAGCATGAGATAAATGTGAACTTCTAATAAGCTTCCACAATGAAAAAAAGGGAAAAAAGAGTTCCAGTCAAAAATTCCAGTTACAAAGTGTAAGAAATCGTCATCTCTATCCCTGGTTTTTCTAACACAAATGTTTCTTAGCTCACATGGTGCCACTGCCTGACAGGAGTACAATGTACACACACTTTTTAATGAGGAATTGAAAATTTTCTGGCACATATATCTTAGTTGTACATAGCAAATTTTAAACATGCTGCACCTATTAAAAGGTGAGTATAATTGATTAGAGTTGCTCAGAAGGAGATGAAATTGTTTGGTGGGTTGAATTTAAGACTCTTTCAACTGCACAATAAGAGGAGTTTATCAGGTGGGTTTCAATACTTGTGAAGAGAGAAAAATGTTGACAGTGTAAACTCCTATTTTATATACACTATTAGCTTTTGATGGTACCCCATTCCCAGGGTCTCCATACATCCTGCTGCATTTAAGCAATAAATTGAGAACACTGCAAAGAGAAACCAGATGGAATTTACACGCCTAATGTAACCATTTAGAATTTGGCTAAAACACTGAAAAATAACTACAAAGATAATAAAACAATCCAGTATTAAGAATAATTTTCTCTCTAGTGTTTGTCTCCTTATGGCTACCTAAGTATGTGGGTAAATGCACAGAAAGTTCATCTATTAATATCAGACTTCTCATGCATTAATTATAGGTATATGTTCAATCCCTTCTTGTTAAATAAGAAACTTGACAAGAAGCACCAGAGAAATTCATAGTGTCCCAGATGTGCTAGACTGTCTGGTGGCAGTGTATTGCAGAAGCCGCTGTATGTACCCCACAGAAATTAAAAATAAAACTTGCAGTACTCTAAGGCAGCCACCAATTTCAGAGATCTGTACAAATCTTGTCCTTATGCTATTGATAGATGCTGTCCTTGTTGCTAGTCCTTAAGCTGTTTTAAAAAGGTTGCAGAAGAACTGTCACATGGGTGTGTGGATGAAAGGTTCTCAAGTAAACATGGCATGGGAGCCAAAATTCAGAGGTCAAAATCACAAACTATTTCTTGAAAAATACCTATTCATTTAGACCTATTGAATACATCATTAAGGGTCAGTCTAAACAAAGTAAAACAAAGACTATTTTAGCCCAGAATGCAAAAATTTTGCTGTTCTCCCATGTTCATGTTTTTGCTTAACCTAAAGCTAGGCTTACACTGCTGCCACTAGAGCATTACTGCTTTTTACATGCAGTATTTAGTGAAAAAGTAAAAAATCACCTTTGGCAGCAGCCACTAGCAATCTATGTTAAGTATCAGTAAATTGTACAGCCCTCTGACTAGGTTTTAAATGCAGACAGACTTAAATGAACTTGCTGCTGCTCCTAGAAAGTATTTTACAGCAATTCTTGAGCAAGCACACAGAACTTGAGCTACAGCCACACAATACATTGAGCAGAGCTTTTCCCTCCCTGGGCAGCAAATGGATATGCAGCCTGTGTCTCTCCAAGGAGCTCCCATCTGCAATTTAATACTCCAAGTACCCTGGGAACCTGCATGTTATTAGACAGCAGTTACTACAATGTTTAAATTAATTCATATAACAGTACAAGTTCCTGTGAGTGTAATTACATGCACGTGGATGGTGCTTGGATGAAGGACTCCCATACCTGTCCACACCACGGCTGCAAACATCGAAAAGATTATTAAAAGGCAAACATCTTACCTGCTCCCAGCAACACACCACAACAGCCTTTTCCCTTCCCACTCCTCCACTCCAGCTGATGCTCTCAAAGACACATCCCGGGAGTTACCAGCCACAAAGAAGCTCTGAAGGCTCTGCCGTGGTCTTAACAACAAGCCCTAATCCTGCCTGGCATCCTGTGATAAATAAGTTGTTAGAAGCTGCTGGAAGCTGGATCAATCAAAGAAACATCACCCCAACGAAATATGCACAGAAATTTTGCAAAGCAGGAAGCTGCTGAGAGAGAAATGGCATTGTTAGAGTGTTAACAGCATCCAAGCAGCTGCGCCTGGTCCTTGGCAATCCCAGTGCAATGTCAATAGAGTTACTCCAAATGTTTCAAAGTCTCTTAGCATTGCAAAAATAACTATGAATACAACCATCTAAAAATACTGCAGTAATTCATCCTCTATCCCCCTCCCAACACCCACCCTGGGCTGTTGCATTTACACTCTGTTTGTATTTTACCATTTAGGGCACCAGCTGAACTTTGCAGTGAAAGGTTAACAACCCTGTGTTCACTATCTGTCTTGGCATCATCAATTGTACAGCTCAACTACTTAAAAGAAGCAAAATTTGCAGGCTCCTATTTGGACTATTCAGCACTCTCTAAGTAGGAATCCTACAGATTTGTCTTGCACTGTGCAATCCTGAACCACATCACAAAGCACACGTGACACACAGTGATTGTGGATTTGCTGGATTTGTACTGGGTGGTGGTGGACCGAAGAAAAGGTAAAGATTAAGGTAAATATTCACTTAGAACAACTGTGAACTGAAACACAGGGCTCTGAGTCCTTCTAAAATAAGAAACAGTCATGGTCAAGGGAGTGCATAAATGAACTAAAGATTGAATGATATGAAAAATCACTAAGATCTTTTTTCATTCCTGGCTTCCAAGTTGAGCTAAGAAATAAAATAGTTGAAGAAGAAAAAAGGTAAAATGTGAGATCAAAAGTTTTTTCATCAAAATATGAGTATTTTTTAAGATCTCATGCACTCTTTTATTAATATGGTTTTCAAAATCCGTCTACTTTCAGGTCTTTGCTTGATAACTGGAACATTTTAAAGAACTCTGATTTACACAAAAAATATTCTGCACAGCTTTAACCAGAATACTCATGAGTTCTCTTCTGTGACAGCTACTCCCTCTACAGCTTCTGGCAAGTGACTAAGGATGAAACTTTGTCTAGTAAAGTCAGAGGGTATTTGAGTGCTGCTTTAAATGAGGCCAACATTTCATAATCAGATCATTCCCATTTACAGTAAGGGAATCAGGCATGTCTGAAGAGTAAGAACTTGTAACATCATTTATAATTGACATATAAAATCATATTCTAAAATGCAACATTTTCAGTCCTAAACTGTATTTGCTCTAGTAAATAGATACTTCATGATCATCAGCGATCACCAGTATTGTTCTTCTTAATTACATTTGCAAGTAATTAATGCCATTGCTGCCTTCATGGATTTGAAGTATTCCCTAAATGTTCCTATACTGAGCAAAAGGGGAATACAGTGATAACGTAATCTAATTGCAAAGTCGAATTGTAAAGATTTTTAATAGCAACCACTCTATAGCACTTTTAATTTTCTGTCTGCTTCATGAGCATTAAATAATTATTTCTCACATTACCCATGTGAGTGGATTGCACCATTCCTGTCTGTAGAGTTGGTAGTGTATATTCTCCCTCTGCAGTAATGCTGAACATTTTACACTTGAGAGGTGTGTTTCAGACACAGCCTGACTACCAGTGGTGCTAATGAGTTCTACAGTGGTTGTATGGCATCTTTCTAGCAGCATCCATGGCAATTTGGGACACGGTGTGGCTGCAGTGCTGAATCACATTCTGTATGCAGAGAAACTTTGAATGAAGAGCTTTTCAAATCAGCAGATGAAACCTTAGGAAATCATGGGATGCCATCTGCTTTACTCTCTTTACATTTTAGCACTTCATATTCTAAATACCTGCTTTCAAATGCGTGTTTTAGAATATTATCTCTAGGAGCCAAATTATGGTCGAAGTTGATGCCACAAGAAAAAAGAAATGTAAGGACATATGTGAAACAGTTGTCACTGTCTGAAGAAGGACAAGCCTCCTTGCACATGTTACCTATAGGAAAATGCAGTGTTATTTTGCAGACCAAATGAGAAGAATAAATCTTTAACCTTTCACAAGGCAGTAATAATTTTATTAGCAAAAGGAGCTCTGTGAGAGTACCCACTTTCTCTTATAGCAAAAAACTTCTTGAACCATATACTGCCATGAGGACTGCAGAATAATTTGCTCTGATGAGGGCAGATTCACAGACTAATCACTGCTGCCCTGAATTCTGGAAATATGGGCTTCAGCAGTTTTGCTTGTGGATGAGAAGGTGAGGGACTCACAGAAAGGATTATCCCCAGGAAGTTAGAAATTTTTTTCAGCACAACTCAAATTTCATGAGAAGATAGGTTTACGAACTATTTCATAAATTGCTTATAACTTACACTGGTAGAATCCAAATCAAGACTGGGGAGATGGTTAATGGAATAGGAGAAAGTTTTTGATTGAAATTAATAGGTTTTTCTTTGAGCTCTTACAATATTTAAGTCAAGTCTATTTTATTGCCTTAAAAATTTGCTTTTTTAAAGTGTTAAACACAGTCAGTCTTTAACATTTCCTTCAGTGTACTTTTTTTCTGTTCATGAAAGGAAATTTTGTCTATATCACCTGGACAGAAGCCTAGTGAGCCTAAGCAGGTGGAACTTTAAATTTTTTTCCTGTCTGTTTAGACAACCACCCCAGTCATCTTTCAACAGAATCTGCCCTATTAGGTTCAGACAAAAATAAATGAATCATGTTTTGAGGGTAAGTTGAGAAAACTCAAAATGAAATAAGATTTACTATGTGTTTTAGTCCTATCAAAGAGAAAGGCTTGGAAAAGGAGTTTGAGAAACTTGTTATTAAGAGGTTAATGTGTCTGTCAGACTCTTAAATCATATTGCCAGGAGACTCAATGAAATGACAAATTGAACTATAAAGAAACACACAAGAAATCATTCTTTAAGCTAAGTATCGAAGAACCAGTTTTCATCAGTTTCTTCAGTATTTTTGTAGACTTGAAGGATTCCAATGCAAACTCCGAATCACCTATGAGAGTTTAATAAAAGACAGAATTTCCTTCTCAACTTTTTAATGCTTTTCTGAGACAACTGTCTGAGCTCTGACACTCACCAGCCGTTTTAACTCTCCACCATATTTTTATTTCCAACTAATCACCATTAAGTATGTAGAAGATTAGTTTTTAATGAAATTATATCAGACCAGGAGGAATGATAAAGGAAGGAACATATAAAAGTCCAGAAAAAAATCATTCTTGGTTTAAACAAATACAAAAATAATTTCTCATATATGTGAGATACATGGGGTCTACCTGTACAAAACATTATGCAATGGGAGGCTTTCAGGCATATTATATTTTTAGGTCTGCTTCCTCTTCCATTTTTCTGCTATTATTTCAGAATGGGCAAAATATTCAAACAGGTCAACACAGCAAAATTAGTCAAAGTAACCCTATTGCTGAAAACTGTTTGACAAAGAATAATAATAAAATATTATTCACACAATTTAATATACTTGAAATCTGAGCTCATTCAGGCCACCTGCATAACACTATCCCCTCCCTCATTTATGCCCAATAAGAAAAAGAAAATCTCTTGTAAACAAATCTCTTCCAATCTCTCACTCAGCTTCTATCAGAATTACACTGGCTGCTGCCCTCCACTTGTCCTTCCACTTTGGGACCTCTCATGTGCTTGAATTCTGTCCTTCTCTTGTGTTGTTTTTTTTTCTGCTCCCAGTTCTGTTCCTTTTTTTCTCTGTTTTTCTCCTTACTCCTGTTGAGTCCTCTCGGATTCCACAATGTTTTGCTAATTAACAGGCACAGAATTCCTATGAGGCTGAAAGACAATGCCTGATAGACAAGTAAAATTAAAGAGAGAAAGTCTAATTAGCTTGATCGGGTCCCTGCAGAATTCAAAATCAGAGGAGCTATTAGGGCATAAGTATCCCTTAGCAATGTTTCTCACTCCAAAAGTAGAGCAGGCAGGTAAGGCTGTGTCAGCTGTGGCTCTGGGACTGGCAGTGTTGGTGGCAGTTTGACAAACATTCCCTCCAAAGCTACCAGAGCTCTGCTTTTCTCAGGCCTCTACAAAGCTGTAGTGTGGGCAATTTATGATTTCTACAAAAAAAAAAATCAATATGAAAACATTCTTAGTGCAAGATCACATTCCATATTTATGACTTTTCAATAGAAAGACTGGTACATTACTTGTAAACATGGATTTTCAATGCCAAGCACAAAGTACTAAAAATCACAGTAGGGATGTTGAGCAGAGGGAGACAGAGACATTCACTGTGTGAAGGGCACTTTCTTAGAATCAACTTATCAAGAACTTACCAGGAAATATCCCGAATTTGATATAGAAGAGCAATGAAGAAGCCAAGCAGGGCTCGTTTCCTCAAGGGAAGGGAAAACCCAAAGCATATCAAGTGCTACCCTCCAAATGAGTTCACCCACATCAACACTTCTGCTTTTCTCCCTGACTGCAGGGAGCCTGATGTTAAACTGGACAGCGAGTCCAGGAGATTCTGAGATGGAGTGAAACACCCGTTATAGTATGTTAAAGGTTAAATTTAATGGCTGTAGAGCATATATAGAAAAAAAACCCCAAGCCATCACTAACTTCTACCTGCAGCATAATATTGGTCAAGTTATGATCCTTAATAGTTATTTCCCTCATATTTAGGGGACACAGAGAAAAAAGACACACTAGATATATCATAATCTCAAGAGTATGAGAAAGAAGGTGACCATTGCTTGCACCTTAATTTCAAATGCCCCATTAAATGGCTGATTTGGGAGCAAAACTCATAATTCCATAAGGGTAATTGGATACATTTTCTTCTCTTGCAAACAAATTACCCCCTGGCACAAGAATTTTAAAATCTTTGGCAGCAGACCTCCTGAAACCCATCTGTGTTGGAAATTACTTTTTTGCTTTTGGGTATACTATATTTACATATTTTGTTTTATTTCTCCATATTTAATCTAGTGAGAAAAGAGACTCTTAGGACTAGAATTGAAACTTCTCAACAGGTTTTAAAAAAATATAGGTGTCCAGAAGAAATTGGCCGTAATATTATAGCAACGTGTCAAACTGGAACCAAATTGACTTCTGTTACACAGTCAAATATGCATTTTAAGCACACCTGTTTTTAAACATCTCTTTTTTATGTTATACCAAGAGTTAGAATTTGCTACAAATGCAAATGGATGACTACTCTATCAAATGCTTGTAACCTCCCTAATCTTTGGTGAAATCTGCCATTCCGGGTCTCATAGCAGTATAGAACCCCTGTTGTTTTCACACATTCTGTGTATTTATTAGAAATAATTTATAAAATATTTTGATAACCAAAGCTTTGGACAGTTGAGCACATAATTATCCCTCCCACTTTAAAACTATGGTGCCACGACCCCTTCCTTAGCAATGGCACGAGATGAGCAGATGGTAAATCCTACTACACCTGTATGGAACTCAGCTGGGTTGAATCAATTTTCTTGATTTGCTCCTGGTCAATATTCTGCTTGCAAATGTGGAGTTGCAATGAAATAGGAAGAGCAAGTGATAATTTCACCAACTGGAAAAGTGACTTTTAAGACTGTGTTTAATCATGTAGATTTTTGAAATTAAAAAAAAAAATTAAAAACAAATAAACAAAAAAAAGCAGTGCAAATTCTTTGAAAGTAAAATTGTAGTTTTCTAAATAAGTAGCATGGTAATGCTACTTATAAATGCATGGTAAATTTCTACCATGAAATGTCTTAGGCCTTCCATACATATTAATCAGAAACATGCCAGTATAAAGAAAAACTTTCTCATATTGAGTAGTATGGGCACAAAAGAGAAACACTCAGTGTAAAAGCTTGCCCTCTCCTGTAGGAAATTATCACTGCTAAGACCCCAACCACTTTGAGAACTAAAAAAATTATTCAAGGCTGTCAAGGCTGCAATCTATGAAAAACACAAGCTGTTAAAATAACCCTGGAACTCAAATGAGCAAAGATGATTTACAGAGATACACCACTCTAAAGCTGTAAGTGGAAAAAGCAAATGTGACATTTCAAAGGACACATGTTGCAAAAATGACGAACTTCAGGGCATAAACTTGTTTCCAGGTGAGGTTTGTAACAAATTATTTTCCCATGCAGCATCTGGCAGTCTACTGCCAAAGAAAAGGTACCCAGGTAGCTGAGGTACCATTCTGCTTGCAAATTTCCCTATTCTGCATTATTTGAGGAGGTTATTCCTAAATAACCTGCATGAAGTATCCATGGTCAAGGACAAAAGTAAATGTCCTTAAAGGACAGATGCCAGAAATTACTCATTATTACAGACATAAAAGGACAGAAGAATGCAAACAGTTGTGAATAAAAAAAAAAAGCCTGAAAAAGAAATTCCAGCTGTGAAATACCTGAGCACTGTGAAGCTGGCTGTTCTTGTGTGCACTGACTGGCCATGATACTGCTGCCTAAATGCTACTTATCAGCCAAATCTGGCACGAGCCTCCCGAGGCAAACACAGACAGATGTACCTGCTAGGACTCACATGGAAAGGAGAGCACATTAATAGTTTTGAAGTACATTTTCCACACCATGACATTGCTGAAGTATGATAAGATTCCACACTGAAATTTTGATCAAAAAATGTGAAAGGCACTGAACCAATTGACCCTGAGGAAGGCAGAGGGCAGAGTCCGCAGATGATAAAACAGTCCTGAGAAGCTCCACAGCAGGGACAAGAGAGTTGGTACCAATCCCTCTCTGTGATGGCCAGACTTAGGAAGATGATACATGGGGCTCTTTTTCTTATCTTTAAACCTTTCTTGGTCCCCTCATTATTTCCCAGTTGGTAACTGAAGCATTTGCATTCAGCTCAGGTATTTTCTTCCACAGTCACTGGGTGGGAGGTAAAGGGGGTGCTGCTGCTTGGAGGTGCCAGAGCCAAGAGGAATGTTGGGTGCTGCCTGCAAGGACACACAGATCCGGGCTTGGAACCTGTACCAGCCACTAACCTGTGCCCTCAGCAGAGTCACGGGGCAGAACTCCAGGCTCTGAACATCAGCAGATGGTAGAATGAGGATTTCCCACCAATTTCTCTTGCTATTTTCATTTGTACTGGGTATATTTTCATTTTCCTCATTTTCCAAAATTGGGATAGGGTACCAATATTTCAGTCTTTCATATGTCAAGTCTCTGGCAGTCCTACCCCAAACTTTAACCCCTGTTATGCCAACAATGAGAACTGGATGAACTAAATGTGCACAAGAGAGTGATACTAAACTGTAATTTCCAGTCTTCTCCCACAAAACACTGAGCAGGCAGGGGGATGAGCTACATTACCAATAGAAGTTACATGTGTGAAACCCATGTGTGTATCAGTAACACTTTGCCAGAGTCACACAGCAAGGAGCTATTTTAGCCTTTCAAGGTGGAACAACCTTCAGAACCATGGAATAAGAAAATGGGTGCAAACTCCAGAGCTATTTGGGCTGATACCTCAGTAGCACCTAAGGACACAACACAAGCAAATCCTGAGAGGAGAGAAAATCCTTCCCCCTGGTCAAAGCATAGCAGAAGGTAGAGCGGAAAAGGAAAAACAGCTTCTATGTCTGCACCAGGAAAAAAAGTTTGAATCTGACTCAGAGCAGGAAATATTCTGTTAATCTCTACAATGAAATCAAATTATCTCCTACAAAATAGGACATCAACTTCGCTGAAAGCACATGTGCTCAGTTTTGGACAGAGAGGATCAGTTCCTCATTCAGGATGGCCAGGGAGTGCATTCAAAAATTTTTCCGGCCCAAGGGATCATTATGATCATCTGCTGGTTTTGCAGAAAACATGCCATAGGATTTTGTAGAGTATTTTTCACATTAGCCCCTGGGACATGAAAGCTAAACATAAAAGAAATAATACTGATTTTAAAGTATCTTTCTAGCTATAAAACGAAAAAAAAAATCTAAAAGAAATACATTCAGAACAAATTAATAGACTTTAAAAAGGATTGATTACATAACCAAAAGCTCTAACTTACAAAGAGTTGACAAATACAAGCAGTAAATTATATTGAGGAAAATCAAATATTTTATGACACATAATGTAGCATTACTGCACCATATTAGTATTTTTTAACAAAGCAAGTGGGTTGGATTTCCTCCTTCTCATGGTAAGGGAAGCAGGAAGAAATATAAAAGTAAATGTATCTCCATTTGGAGCCCAAACAATGAAGTATTCCTTGTAATGTGTTGCCATGCCAGTGTTACGTTCTGAATATTGGAAGAGCACAGGCTCTTCCTATTTTCCAAGAGGAATTTCAAAAGATTCAGAACTGAAGACAGTTTTGTTTTATGAGCATGATGTCCAAAATCTAAAGGGTGTTTTATATAAATCTTGAACAAATACATGTACAACACAACAAACCAGATGTGTGATGAGAAAGGAAAGCAAATTTCCCTCTAGAAGAATAGCTGCATGTTATGCATATTTTAAATAATCTAGCAATTCATTTGCATTTACATAGCATTTATACTCACAGCATAAGCCCAAAAATAATATGGAAGGAAATTACACTACCTTCAGGTTTTTGCAACATTTGCTCACGAAAAAGATTAGGCTTCTACTAATTCTACAGCAATTTAATAGTCCCATCATCCTGCTTCTTTCAAACAGAAACCCATTTGTTTGGTTTTGCTGTATTGAGTATTTTTAAAGAGAGGCAGTGTACAGTCTGTCAGTAATATAATTATTAGATAATATTCTTGAATTTTAAATTTATGAGAATGAAACATTGAGTTTTTGGCTAATCTTCAGTGAAAAAGAGATAGGACAGCTTTTGTGAAATAAACCACTTAATCAGATTAGCTTTACAGCCCTGATTACTGTACTTCACATTAAAATAAATGCCAAAGAATAATTTATTTGATGTAGTAGTTAAGCTAAAAATGCAGAATCGACAGAATATGGAAGTTCTTTGATCTTTTGTAGGTGTTCAATGTACACTCAATGCTGCTTGATGAGTGACAACAATTCATAATGTTTTAAAAATAAACCTCTATGCATAGGGCTTTTTTTTTTTGGTTTAAGATTCTGCTTTTATTATATAAATGCTACTTTGAAGATTTTTTTTCCTTCTTAATAAAGAACATATTTTATTCTTATCTTTGAATGCAGAATTAGGATCTAAAGTAGGTTTTTAAAAGGGGGACAAAGTTGACTCAGATCCTTTTTCAAGAAGATATTAAAAATATAGTCAGCAAGGTAAGTTTCTCATTTACTTTCCTATTCAAAGCTTATTAAAAGTGACAAGAGTCAATTTGGGTTCATTCTCGTCGTATCTAGGTACATTTTTCTGAATGTCATGTTCAGACAAGCCTGCCTTCAAATTTGTCTCCAATTTCCTATTCGCCCTGTCAGCACAGAAAAAAAAATTGTGTGAAACAGGAAGGGATATTACAAATTGGGAATAAGCCTCCCCGTAATTTACCACCTCCACCCTTGCTTGCTCTTGACATCATCTACAAACCAGCCAAAATTTTCTAAGAAATACAGGTAGTCCAAAATAAAGATTGACAGGAGGACTTACTCTCTCTCAGAAAATTTTAACAAAGCAGCAAATTATTTTTTTCCAACTGGAAGAACTTTTAACTTTCAGCCAAGCTTCTCCTATCACTTTCTGCTGGTACTAGATCAAGCTGCTCAAGTTTGTTTCTTTAAATTGCAAAACATGATTCATTCCATTGGCAGCTTCTGGTCTGCAGTAGACAAAAGGGTTGGTTATTTCAGATTTCCCTCACAGCAGTTCAGAGACTGGAAGCAGGAAGCTCCAGTCAGTACAAAACTGTTCTTGGCTCACCAAAGTCTGCATCAGGACAATTTGTGTAGAGAACAAGGCCAGCAAGATAATGGAGGCAAAGCATTCAGCCCGGCTACAAACTCACTTTCAAGCAGCTATTGAGGTTGGAAAGATAATGGAGAGAGATTGTACGTCACAACCTGTTCTTTATTTACTTAACTATGCCTTGAATTTCCCCCTTAGGGATTTTTTGACATGAAACAATTCTGTTGGTGCTGCACTGCTGAAATATGGTCATCAGTTGAAATAGAACAGAATGGACTGGGCCATGCCCTTTCAACAAGACTAAAGTGAAGCAGATTTTAGTGAAAAGCCTTGAATGTATTTTTAGGAAAAGGGAGAGGAATTCATATTTTCAGAAGATATGATCTTTTGCCTTTATTTATATAATTAATAATGCATTTTCCCCCATCTCCCCAAAAAACCCCCCAACAACTATTATAAAATTTGAGCTTTTACCTATATTCTAGAGAGGAAACAGTAAAAACAAACCACCACCTACACAACGTGATTCCAAATGTAATTACATGCATTTAATTATAATTCTCACAACATTTAAGATCACAATACAACCTTGGTATTTTAAAATAACTTGGTGCATCATTATTAGTTTTTCAAATTCATGGGATGCTAGAAGTTAAAAATTTAACATAGTTTCATTACAGTTCTGTTTGGGTTTTTTAATCAATACTGACACCTTTAACAGGTCAAATTTCTGTTTGGTAAAGTAAACACTTGGGCAGCAAGAGGTCAGGATTGCAGCACATCTGGGTGTGGGGAGGGAAGTGATTCCAAGGCTTTTACTGCTTCTAAGTTTGCATGACTTTATTCTATCGCTTCACATCCAATGGCAGAGGTAAGAGAATGGGATTTGCTCAAAAAAAGACATCTTAAGCAGCAAATAATTCTGCAAAGAGTTGTACTAATTAACCTCCCCTCTCTCTGCCTAGCACACACCTCTCAGCTGAGCATGTTCACTTAACTCCTCCTCTTTCACTTGCCCCTACTGCATTATCCCCCAGGCATTTCTGCCTCTTTCCTGCTCTCCTCCAACAGGTCACCACCTTCCCTCTCCAGGGTCCCTCCCAGACAGAGGGAAACCTCATTGCAGTGTCTTCACTCAGCCCCTCAAATCTGTTCTTCCCAGCTGTAATGGCCTCAAGATGAGATCTAACATAGGTGTGAGCATGTCCGTGGATAACGGAGACAGGAGGACTGTCCTAGTGAACCCAGTCAACGTTTTTCTTTGGTCATCTTTTCAGGATGTGAAGATTTCAGGAGTGTTTCTCTCAAAAATCACAATCCAAATCATCAGATCCTGGTTTCTGCGTGTTCTGAAACTCATTTCCTCACGACTTATGTTGAAACACCATTTTCATAGACTCCACTCTAGGAAGGGATGTATTAGTTAAAGTTCCTAATGCAGTGTTAAGCCATTTTAAGTCATCGTGACTGTTGTCTACTCATACAATTTTTATATTTGTCATATTTTGGGGGGGTTTTGCCTTCTTGTTATTTGTGCCAGAGCACTAAAATAACTTTTGGTTTCAAGTTCATGCTAGGACAAAACCTCAGTCTTTTGGTAAACTGCAAGAAGGGCACTGGTGGCTATAAAGATTTAGTTGTGTGTTTCTGCTCAAATGTTAGCAACAGAAACAATCTCCATGATTAAGTGTTCTCACATGACCTTGTAAATTGATCTTATGAAGGGCTTGTGAAAAACTCTGGTCTTGAGCATGCCACAGTGACTAAATTCCTCACAAATCATGTACGATTTACATAACTGAGTGTCTCGGCTCTCACACAGTCAGCACTAGAGCTACTTACTAACACATGAAAAATGCAGTCTCAGACTTGGCACATGGCTTCTGCAGCTGCCAAACACACCCCCTGTGAGACAGGAGCAGGCTGGTGAGGAGGAGATCATTTCCAACACTGCTAGTGACAGGAAGAAGAATGTGAATTCTGTTTACCTTGTTAGAGATTTTCTGATCATATTAGTGATTTCATTATGCTGTTCCTAGAGACCAAACCTTTAAAAATGGCACAGAGCTCAAAAATGCCCTGTGAAAATTGCTGCTATAAATCAGACTCGCACCATATTAACAGCACAGGAATTATACAATGTCATGGAAATACAAACACCCCTTGCAGTTGGTTGTCTGAATGCCCTTTTGCACTGATATTCACACAGGTGAACCTGTCTCCCTCCCATAATTTATCCCAGTGCCTGGTTTCTGGCACAGATTTCACCACAGGCTATGCACACATTTGCTTTTGTGCTTTCAGGTGAGGCCTGAGAAACAAGATGACTGAGTTACTGAAGGGAAGAACTTCAGAGCAATAAGTGTAGCTCAGTTATGATCAGAAAAGGCCCAAATTCTTTTAAATGTATGAAAGGTTTCCAGCTGGATAGAAGAATTCTAACAAGTAAATTTCAAAACTTCTGGTGGAATAAGAAAATCTACACTGGATGTTATTTTACTCTTTAGACCCCAAAAATAACTCCTAATCCACCCACCATCACTATGTTAAGGTACCTGCAACAAGGTTAGAAGGATGTTAACAATCTGCATGTGGTTCTAAGACATGCTCTTTTTTCTGTGCATGTGTCCATAATCCGTTTCTTTATTCAGATAAATTTGCCTTCTCCTCCTTCCCTGCTCTTTAAAATAATAAAAAGTCCTTCTCTACCTGTACATGATCTCTCTGCATAGATTCATGTGCCAGATGATCTCATCTCCTTTTTATCAAACAAAACAGAAATAAAAAAATAACAAAAAGATCACTTTTTGGAGCCCTCCCAAACCACTTCTTATTAAAAGAGTTTCTCTCATAACATTCTCTCACATCAGATCTATTGTGACTTACCTAATCCTTTGTGCAATCATAAATCCAAACTATGTAACATAAATGACTGCAGAAAACTCTGTACCATTAGTAAACCTAAATATATTTTAAGAGGTGACTTTACATCTAGGAAAGGATATGCTTCAATTCTATCACAAAGGCTTCTCTTGTGAAGATGTGAGCTGAGAGCAACATAATAATTAATAAAAAATCTTTACCACTATCTGTTGCAGAGTAATCCAGTACCTGGGGTAGCACTATGATAAATAAAAGTCATATGGATATGAGTGTATTCAAATCACTCCATGTGTCATAGGAATCTTAAATTTTACATGAAACGCAAAACAACAAAAAAAGTAGTAAGATTTAGAATACAAGTATACAAGATATATACTTAGAATATATGTAGAATACAAGTATGCAAGAATACAAGACTTAGGGGGGAAGTGTGAGTCTGAGTGTTTTCCTTCTGCACTCTCAGAAAAGGAAAACTTAAGGAAATTTTGTCTCAAGACAAAAATCCAGGGACTTCAGTCTACATCAAGGGACTGTGAAGAGAAACTGGATCAGACCCTCTGTGAAGTGAAACAAAAACTCTTCATTGATGTCTTTTAGACTTCAGTGGTTTGGCCAAGTCATATCTTTAAAAGGGAAGAAAAAGTGAGCTTATAATATACATAGTTAAGATATCCTATTTTCCCAAAAATTTGAGAAGATATGCCAGAATATCCCGGACTCAGTATGAGAAAAGGAAATCTCATTCATCCATACTAACTTACAAACGTTAGGAAGATCCCATTCTGAACTTTGTATTAGCTGTCCAAATAAATAGCACCTAATCTTCACAAAGGGAGAATAAAGTGATTTCTTTTTTGAGATACTGAATATTCTTTTGCAGCATAAGAGGAGTAGAGACAGAAATAGGCACTTGGCTTAATTTCTCCTGTATTTTGACAATCTACAAAAAAAGTGGCAGACACGATTTAGCCAGAATACAAAATCCTCTCATCCTGGACAGATCAGAAGTACCACTCTACTGGGATTATCTAACAAATGCTGGGTTTCTGGATGCTATTAAAAGGGAATATCTACATCAAGAGGATAGGGATTAACAGCAGCATTGAACATAGGAAGGGAAAATCAAGCCTATCTGATAGTAAAGGACAGTAGTGCACAGAGAACATTAATTAGATGTGTTTTGATACACAGGACTGGCTCGGTTGTCTTCTCTCTTTGAACTGATGACAGCATTAGTGGGACAGCTCTACTCAACTGCAAATCAGTCCCCAGCCCCCTTAATAAAAACCACTATAGCAAGTCCCCCAGACTGAAGATTTTGGCACTGCACCTCAGTAAGATGCATTCAAAGGTGTCCCAGCTGGCATGCCCTGATGCATCGAGGCAAACTTCCCACAAAACACGTAAAAGTATTTCAAAGATTAGAGTAATTTTATAGATGAAGCCAAAAAAGAATTTCCCATCTCAGTAGTCTTACACACAGCATTCCTATTAAAACTTATTTGTTCATTTTGTCTTTACTTTTTCCTAACTCCTAGGTGTTGGAAAAGTCAATTGGCTGAAGACTGTAAGTATACTGTAACTGTACTTCAAAATGCTTTAGGAGCATCTGAGCCAACAACTCTTCTGTCATACTTTGTTTCACTCACCATAACTCCAATAAGGATGAATCCAATGCTCATTTTCCATTATCTTATTTTGCTTCATCAATGTCACTTTTTCTGCTGCTTCTCTGACATCTCTCTTTATGATAAGCACTGATGTAATTTTTCATGTTGTGGCCTCATTTTATTTTTCTCTTGTTCTTTAAAATTATGAATTATTAGGGATCCTATCACGATTTTAGTGCCTTGGTCTTATTCTCAGTCACTGTCTCACAAGCCCGGAATTCTGTCTCTTTGCTATGCCTTAACCTTCCTGACAGCAACACATCTCTCTTTACAATGTTATACGACAACCAGAAAATCCCTGATTCTAGTACGATGCACATCACTCCTCTCTGCACTTGCAACGCAAAAGGTGCCCTTAGAGCTTCCCTTGTCTGAGCAATTAATGCCCCATGATACTGCCAAATTATCCAGGAACTCAACCTTGCATCTGAAGTGCAAATAGAAGAAGTAGATTGTCTGATGTGCTCTTGGTTCAAAAAAGGTCTAAGATAAATGAAACACCACAGAAATAGAGGTGAAATAAAAACAGAGAAGTGACATCACAGATGTTCTGATGTAATGAATGATTGTGGTATTTTGGAAATATTATTCATCCTAATATAGATAAAAAAATGTGGTGGCTAAAATAACTGAATGGCGGTGATGATGATGATCATGGGCATTCTTACCTGTCACATGGTTTATCTTTGCCCCTGAAGGATTCTATAACTCTGCAAATATCCAAGCTATATATGAAAATATACAGAGGACTATTTAACCCAACTATTTAATAGATAAAACCCAGCTTACTGAAGTGAAACTTTATGAAAACAATAGAAAAATTGATAGGCTAAGCTGCTGAAGAAACACAATAAACAGCTCAAAAATAACAGCCATGGGATTGCCAGCTTGTGAGAATAATATGCATCCCATGAGAGCTGTATCACTGGTGATTTAATCCATTAAAATAATTATATTTAACATACAGAACAGGTAAATAACTATTTCTTAAGCAATGAATGTAGGACCCAGTCTTGGCAATTTATATTGTATAATTTACAGACCAGATTTTTTTCCATGTTACATTTCAGTCCTCAATTCCTCAATGTGAAAGTTGTTGCCTTCCAGCCCATAAAAATTCAACAGGATTTTTCAGAAAAATTAATCCTTGGCAGTCTTCAAAAAGGTGCTGGTTTTTTACAGGCAGAATCACATATTTCCTTTTTTCAGTTACTAAAGGAGAGATCACTATGACTTGTCCTTGTCATACAGGTGACTTTAGTTGTCAGATGGTTACACTGGCCTTATGTTTATAATTTAATCATGTATATACTCCATTTTGTAGAGAGGAAACACCAGAACCAAATGGCTATTTATGAATATGCAAAAATACCTTATTGTGGTCTTATACAAATTTCAAAGATACATACGATAGTGAAAGTAACAATTACTTGACATACAAGATGAAGTTAAAATAGGGACACCATATGTCAGTGTGATATTCAATACATCAGGCAGTACTGAAACTACCTAAATATCAGAATACAACAATATCCGAGAGTGCAAAATGGGAAACAGAAACAGCAACTGCTGAGCTAGAGAATGGGTTGGAAAATCTGGACTGGTAAATGTATTTGGCCATCAGGCCCCCTCTCACAGAAAGTGCACCGGATCTCTCAGCACCACAAATTCCCGGCTTCCACACAGTGCAAAACTGATTGCCACTCTTTTGGCTATTAGAGTTCAGAAACCTGTGGGAAATCTTCATTACCACCTTTCAACGACACCTTACCAATTGGAAGCAGTGGAGAGAGAGCTGACTGCTTCAGATTGAAGAGAAAAGTAAAGCAGATTTATGTCATGCTTTGTTCTCGCACCTTGGCAAAAACAAAAATAGTTTTACGTAGCCAGTCATTAAAAACTCCTTAATTTTATTACAGAGACCTCGATTAAGATAATTCCATGCTAATACAATGACGATGTTGCATGGTCCTATAGTGTCTCCTTTCTCTCCTTTAGACATTTTTAAAAAGAATTTCTTTCTCTCATTGTGACTATTTTTCTATTTTTCCTTTATTTCATGCACAGCAAGCAAATATAATAATCTTCTTGGGGAAAAAAAGGGCTGGTATAAAATTGTGCATTCTTTATATAATTTTAGGAGGAAAATAGTTAACATTTTATCCTCATGACTTGCAAATGAAAGAAAATAATAATGCTTAGCAAAAGACATTAGAAGAACACATTTACCATGAATCATACTGCCCTTGAAGGTGCAGCTTAAAAAAGCAGAGAAATAGATTTGACACCACTTGGACTTGCAGCTCGGACATGCTGCATTAAACTGTTCAAAATTAATTTAATCTGAGCATGGAGAATAATAGCCTCTCAGTTCAAGGCTTCTGATAGCAGTAATTTGCACTCGAAAGTACTTCCAAAGGGAAAGAATAAATGAAGGGCGACTCTCCAAAACTGAGTGAGCAAATGTATCCACTAAACGAAAGCCTCTTGATCACACTGTAAAAGAACATTCAGGAGAACGACACATTCTATATCATTTTGTGGGTTAGGAATGTCTTCTTGAACTGCTTGCTGCTACAAGGAGAGCTACTGTTCTTCCTGGATTGATGATGGGGTAAGGAGCTATTTACTTAGAGCTCTTGCATTTCAGCTCAAAAGCTGTGAGATTCACTTGCCTTAGAATCAGGGAAGTTAGACTTGTGTAGTGAAAAATCCTCTTGTCACACTTTCAAAGGCAATTGTAGACTAATTGCATACAGGGTATTGGCAACTCCCCTTGCTTTATCAGTGCAGAACAAAGATCTAACTGTAATAAAGTGTTAACACTCCAGCCATTAAAAAGTACCTTATCAACTCAAACCACTCTTATATTTCATGAAAGTCATATACTCTTCACTTACACATTCATAACTTTCAATTCCATTTGCCATACCTGCAGCAAAAATCTTTTGACAGCAGTTTCCTCTCTTGCTGAGCTCCTAGGAGGCAGTGTGATCTCACTGAGAGGGCTCTGGGACACCGGGCAACACACACTGATTCTCTGCTTTAGCTTAAAAGATGCAGTTGGTGTTTTATAGCAGCATCCACCCAACAAAAACTGCTCAGGTTGCAACACACTGGACACCTGAACGGGGACACCTCACTGCCTTCAAAAATCCCGTGTGGGCAGAGATACCCAACACCGAGACTGCAAGGCTGTGCTCCACTCTTCGAGTCTGGCCTCCATTGTGACTTCTGCAGCCCAAAATGAGTGTCCTGAAGTATTCTTCAAGAATAAGGCAGAGCCTGACCTGCTTGATGTGTTTCAAGTCTAGGGAAGACTGTGGGGAGAATCACAGGGGTTAAGAGTTGACTACAGCTTTGTGAAGGTTAATGCTGTATCCAGAACAGGGTGAAAGAAGAGCAAAGGGACTGGTGTTGCTGAAAAATCTGGATTTGGTAAAAGAAAATAATTTAGAACTTCTGGAAGACTTGTTTTAGTTTTAAATGGAAAGGCTGGAGGGACAGGGAAGGTAATCTTCACCTTTTCATTCAATATTCTGATTCTGAATGATCTTCTTACTCAATAATAATAATAATAATAATAATAATAATAATAATAATAAAAAACAAGAGTACACATGATCTCCTTTTATTTGTAAAGCAGTAAAGCAGACAAGCCAAATATCCCAACCACAGTTAATTAGGGAGTTCTAGTAAGGAAGCGGTGACAGACCTTAGGCAGGCCTAGGAACAGGTAGCAGTGAAGAGATGACTCAAAGCCCCAAGGCACATATTAAAGTCTGGGGNATAATAATAATAATAAACAAGAGTACACGATCTCCTTTTATTTGTAAAGCAGTAAAGCAGACAAGCCAAATATCCCAACCACAGTTAATTAGGGAGTTCTAGTAAGGAAGCGGTGACAGACCTTAGGCAGGCCTAGGAACAGGTAGCAGTGAAGAGATGACTCAAAGCCCCAAGGCACATATTAAAGTCTGGGGTTGTCTCTTTTAGGATCTTGGGCAGTCTCTTGGGTTTTACTTTTTTAGCTACACATCCAAAGGAAAAAGCCAAAAACATGTTTGGGGACGTGTACATTTCCTAATGTGCACATGCCCCCACACAGACACATCTTTCTTTTAGTAAATCCAGCATTGTTTGGAGCTGAGTTCTGTGGATGTAGAGCACAAGACAAACTGTCAGCTTAAGTAAATAGTAATTATTAATACACTTTCTAGGTAGAGGAGTATGGAGAATGATTTACACTACAATGCACTGAGAGGATGAAAGAGCAATATATTCAATGAAAAATAAAATTTTAAACCAAAATCAATTCTTGACTTTACATATTTTTGATTTAAATATTTTATCTCATTTTTCTCTTTTTTTATTTTTTTTTTTACAAGTTATAAGACTCTACTTTTTTGAATGAACTTATTGACTGTGAGAAAGTCTTAGGAAGAGATACAAAGAAAAAGTTTCATCAAACAGCAGGAGAGTAATTAATGTATGAGTATTCAAATTTCATTTCTAATCCCAGAGTTGCATTACTTTTGCCAAGTTACAATAAAGAAAGCCAAAAGGTCTTTTTGAATTCTCTGGTACTACTTAATTTCTTCTGAATAATTTATCTGCCACTAGCTGTTTGTTCTATAATAATTCAAAGAAAACTGGTTATGCCAAAATTCTAAAACAAAAATAGAAAAGTGCTTTTAGAATGCATTAAAAAGTTAAAATAAGTTGAAAACCTTCAGGATATTGTAACTTATATGCACCTGATATAAACAGCATTTCCAAATACTGGCACTTAAAAGACCAGAACTACTCTAGACATGACGCTTCTGGTACTTGACACCAGATCAAAACTGGAGGATAAACTGTGAATTTACATTGTCTCTATGCAAATTAATCTTTGAAGAAAGTGTAGGTTGCAAGTATTTGAAGGTTTATCCTTTTATATCCAACAGCTTTCTTAAAACACCCGATTTTACAATATTCTTGACTAAAAAAAGGGAAGGATATCTCAGCTTGCTCTTTCCAGCATACAGACATTTAGTTGCTAAGTTAATTTATCTAATTTCATTTGAAGTACACTGGTGTTTAACCCTTGACTTGGCAGATGAATTAGCACAGCAATATTGAGTGACTTATGGGAAAACTAACCTGCAAGTTAGCAAGTAATTGATGCTAGAAAACATAATAAAGTATATTATCCCACATTTTAGTTCCTTAAGCATATTAGCAACAGAGAATTACATTGAGAAAATAATGACTGGTCAACATTTCAGCTCATTTCTGTCTTTCAAAACTCCACTACTGCATCCACTGCTTTTCAAAAGAGTGCTAGTTTTGGCTTCACAGCAGCTGGTATGGGGCTGGGGTCTGGGTTTTTGATGAAAAGTGTATTGATAAGTCAGAGATGCTCTGTTACTAATGAGCAGAGCTTACACAAAGCCAAGGCCTTTTCTGGTCCCCACTCCACCACACCAGTGAGGAGGCTGGGGGTGCACAAGGAGCTGGGAGGGGACATGGCCAGGACACCTGACCCCAGCTGACCCGAGGATATCCCAGACCATACGGCCTCATGCTCAGGAATACATCTGGGGGAGAGGGAGGGAAGGGGGGGCATTTGGAGTGATGGTGTTTGTCTTTCCAAGTCACTGGGATGAAGCCCTGCTGTCCTGGGGATGCAGAACACCTGCCTGCCCTGGGGAAGTGGGGAATGAATTTCTTGGTTTCTTTTGCTTGCATAACTTTTGCTTTACTTGTTAAACTGTCCTTGTCTCAACAAACGAGTTTCCTCACTTTTACCCTCCAATTCTGTCACTCCTCCCACCAGTGGGAAGTGAGTGAGCGCTGAGTGGCCAGCTGGGGTTAAACCACAACAGCCAGGGAGAAGCACTTAATCACCTTTGCTTCAAATCACTTTTCAAGAGTAAAAATGGATGCCTATCCTAACAACTACCTCATAACAGAACTCCATTTAGGTCAGGAATACACCTTTCAAGGAAAGAAGAATGCAGTAATAGCAACCTTCAATCTTTAATCACATTTAGCAACATAGCAGGAATAACAAGTGAAATGGCAATTGATACCAACCCTATTTTTATTTTGAAATGAGGAATGAGTTTTTAGAGTATCTCTACATGTAAGGAAAGTTAAAGCTCTTGGTTTTATAATATTTTATAATTTACATAGATTTCAAATGTTTACAGTTCTCAGAGATAAAAATCAAGAGGATTACTAGATGTGACACTTTAATTTTGTTAGGCCATAAAGTTTCATGACCCAAGTACATTCGAAAACTAAAAGCTCTATCACCTTTGTCAAGAATTAAATAGTATAAAAGTGTTTTCCCTAAACATTATATCTTTGCTTTAAAAGATAAGTACAGGCAATTAACCTGTTCAATGACTTCTGACTGCACATCCAGCTAAGGAGTCTTCTCATGGCCTGTATCACTTTTTTTAAAGCAACTTGGACCCACAGTTCAAGCAAAGTTTATGCAATCAAGAAATACATGATGTTTCTTATCGTAAGAAATTAAAATCTTTCCCTTGGAATGTGATTACATCTAACACTTTCATAGGTTTGTTTTGGAGCCCTCACCTTTGTTCAAAGCCATGGTGCAAGGGCTGTGTAACTTACCTGAGCCACAGCAGAAGGAGATGAGCTGTGGCCACGTCTCCCTGTGTGTTGTTGCAGTGGCTGAGCCAGCAGCTGTGACAGCCCAGGGGCCAAAGAGCTCAGATACAGGAGAAGTCTGCTGGTGGGCCAGCTCCGAATTTTAAGATCACCCCTTGGAGTCAGGGTGAGAACAGCCTCCCCCATCAGGCTTTGTGGGTCTATGCAGATTCAGTCTGTCTGATTGGCCTGTTGGCCACACGCCCCTTTTATCCCTTAAAAGTTGTAATCCAGTCCCCACTCTGCCCCTTCCTTCTCCCCACTGGTTGTTGTTGTATTACCCTTCCTTCTTTCCTACCCTGTACCCTCAGACCACTGGTTACTGGTGCTCTGCCTGCCTCCTCTCTGTACTCCCATATAAGTTTGTCATGGCCATCAGGTCGGCATCTGTTTATCCATGGAACCCTTCATTGGCAATAAACCCTTCAGAACTCTATAGGAAGAGCCCCTCCTGACTCTTTGCCTCTGGTGATGCCTGAGCTGTCCAGCTGAGTGTGAGCGTGTGCCTTGTGCCCCCATGGCACGGCCAGCGAGTGCCCAGTGGCACCGCCGGAGCGATTCCTGGCGAGGGACGCTTTCGGGATAACGCGGCGGCCTCGCCACCCACCACCCACACAGCGTTACTGTGTCCCTGCCACGGCAGGGGCACAGCCAAGGGCACTGGGGAATGCATTCCTGGCCCTGGGCTCCTAAAAGGCTTCTTGTTACATAACAGGGAAGGGCCAAAAACTTTCACAAAATAAAACTTGAAGCTTCAGTTTTGTAAATCCTTAACAAAACCATTTTCCTAAAAAAGAAATACTGATTGGACTTCAGTATCAGACAGGGAATTATCAGCCACACAGAAAATTTGAGGAAACCAAGTTATCATCTCTAAAAATGTTTGTTTTCTTTTAGTTTGTTTCTTTGTATCGGGGAAAAGTATTCCAATGGCTAAAAGCATTTATAGACATTTACTTTCTAAAGATAAAATAGAAAAAATTGAGATGCCCACAATAATGATAATTCAGAACAGGAAACCATCTTTGTGATCCACCTCTGGTATGGCATATAAAGCTTTCTGTGTTCACGAGCTCACTAACAAGAGAATTCATAGAAATTTAAAAAGTTTATGATCCGTTACAAGGAAGCATCTGTGCAAAATGAATCCTGACTGCAGGACCTTGCATAGGAAACTTGCAGTTATATTCCTCTGTTGGGAGAAAACATTAGATCACAAAGTAGCTACTCAACCAAGACCACGCAGAACTACTTTAATTTCTGGTGATTCCACCCAATCTACACAGCACTGAGTATTTTCATGTTGAGCAGGGATAACCAGTTTCATTGATGTGCTAACCAAGCCAAGAGATGAGTGTTTGTAAGAGAGAACAGAGAAGCTGAGGTGAGAATGAAAAATTACTTTTGGCACAGGATTATACAGAAATGTAGACAACCCCAAACCACTAAAGCCCAGTCAGGCTTGCAGTCATGTACACTTATATCTAACTATGCTACAATTTTCATAGCTGACAGAGGATAGATTAGTTGGGCTTTTTTCCAGCACCTTGAAGTATTTATCTTGTTTGAAAGGTTAGTAAACACAAATTACAAATATAGAAAGAACTGAAAGCAATACAAAGTTCTGCTAACAAGCAACAAGCTATTATTCTTCAACTTGGCAAAATTAATGGTTGGACTCAATGATCTTAGAGGGTTTTACCAACCTTAATGATTCTATGGTTATCGATTTATAGAAAACCAGTTGACAACTTCTCAGCACCATCCCAATACCACTGGTGACTCTGTAATTTAAAAAAAAAACACATGGAGGTTGCAGTGGCTTTGTGGCACCTCCAGCTCATTTCTGACTATGTGTGGATGCATTCTGTGGTATAAATACTATCAGTACAGGTGCTGTGAGTCATCCTGGTATTTGTTACAGAGGCGAAATGATTTTAAAGGGATAGAGAAACTAGGAGGTCATTTTTGCATCTCAGAATTACCATTAACAACACAAGAAACAGTGTAAATTAAGGAAACCAAGTGATACCTCCTACCTACAGGTAGGGTCAGCTTTGTTAAAATCTGCAGAATAGATATGATGCAAACATAGTATATTTTTAGACCTGCAAAAAATGTTTGGCCCTTCCATGTAAGACAAATTAATTTTGTCTTCTGAAATGACACAGCAGATACAGTTTGCTTTGCTAGACCAACAATTACAGCACCAGTGCTGTGGACTTCTCAAGAAACTAAACTAACAGGTAGGGAAAAAATAACTCTCTGATAATATAACAGCAAGAGAATAATGTCATTTTGCAGAATGTCTCAGTTTAAAGGATAACTGAACAAAAAGAAAAACATGAACTATGAAAAATATTCAACAAGCAGATGGTGTGAGAATAATTTGAGAAGCTGATATCCAGTTAAAAACACTGCCTAATGACTGACAGCACTAAGGATTGGTGGCATTTGTTATGTAAGTGGCTACGCTGTGTGAAGACCAGCTGCAATGTGGAATTACAGAAGAGAAGCAAAATGAAAGGAAGCAGAAGCAATTATTGCAAAGACGAATTAGAGCAGAAAAGTGGAAACATGGAATTGAAATGAAAGTGTGGCAATCAAGCAAAAGTAGTAGGGAAAGTGAAATGAAAATATTTTGTTTCCAAACAATTAATTAGAAAACTAATTTAGGATCTTTATCAACCATATCTGAAGTCTACTGGATATGGATCACAAACTCATATTGCCATTATTATTGCGTTAGTCACCATCCTTTTATTAACTCGATTACTTTATATCACACTTTGTTCACACACTTACCTATAATTAAGCACCTCTCTTATGCTTCATCTTTTTAACAGTCCAAATCACCTTGAAAATGCTGCGGGGTGGAATACTGACACGCCTCTCAGCACAGATAGCAGAAACAAGTTAAGAACGTCAGATTAACTGTGACTGATTTTAAGAAGGCTTCTTCAAGAGCACATCTGCACTTGACATCATTCTGAGCCTGGTTAAGTTCTGACAGTGTATTTTTACCTTGCAGCATATCTGGCAAACCTTGTTAATCTTTCTAGGGGCATGTATGTCACCAGATTGGTGATAACACATGGACTGCATTTTAAGAAGCCAAATGTCATCTCTCTAGAGGCCTCTTAGCACTTTTGAAAATGCTGATGGACAATCTAGTCCTTTCACAATGCCCTGTCTTGCCCTCTCAAAGTGATTAGCTCCTAGAAAGCTCAGAGAACTCAGTCTCACAAAATAACTATTCAGAAACTCTCCTGACTGACAAAATATTCATGCATCCTTTGTCACAATATTCAACAGGGCTTCTGCAGAAAATCAAGCTCTAAAAATCTTTTGCTTTCTCATTTTCTCCAAGGAAATACACTATAAAATATTGCCACAGTAATGACCAGTAATTACTTGTATAAAACATCAGGTTTCACTGGAGCTATCCTCTACCTTTTTGGATTTATTTCCATCTTGATTTAGCAAACATTTACATAGTAAATATCTCTCATGGACATTCAGATTTATTATTGTTATAGCATTTTTCCTTGCAACTATGATGAAGATTGATTTAATCTCTACAGCATTAGCCCCTTGCCAACTGAATACTGTCTTGCTCTCATAAATCAGTAACAAAATTTTTTATGATGATGCTGTTTACCATTCGACTTTCTAAAATATTGAATTTCATAAAATACAATTTATTCATTTATAGTTAAAAGATCTCTCACACTAAAGAGTGATGGGGGAAAGACTGCAACTATTTTCATCACTTAGCAAGTTAAGAGAATCTCTATCAAGAACTCTAAGGGGTTAAATATCTTCTCAGGTGCAGGTGAGTTGAATGTCACTTTTCTCCTTCGGGCCATGTAGTATCAATTTCACCAAAACTTGAGCATGCACTCAACAGTGTGGTGCTAACAACTGCAACCATCCCACCTTCTCACAAAGCACCGTGCACGGGAGGAGCGGCTCCACACCGTGGTGCGTGTGGCTGTTACACACCACAGCTGCCCCTTCTCTGCCTTTCTCTTTCTCTCTTCTGTCCACTGAGGAGACACATGTGTCTGCAGAGGTATTTAAGGAGACACTCCATTTCTTGGTTACAAATGTGTTTCTCCCTGCAGGGATCATTAAATGCATAAATTCATTGCTAAAATGGAAGGATATCATAGTTTCCTTTCTGGACTTAGATCATCATTAAAACACTTTTCAACTGTTTTAATTATTCTTTCCCAGCTGAACTTTAACCACGTGGAAAAAGCACCATTTACTTCAGTCTATTCTGCTTTTTCAGGACTTGGGGAGTAAAGGCCAACCAGTGTATTCTTATTTGACAGAACAGGCTGAACACAGCACATCCTCAGATAAACCATTAGACATAATAATGCAAATGATTGGCTTTAATCCAAATGCTCCCAAACTACGTTTAGAACTTCACTGAAATTCACTGGTAAGAGTTAAGTAATTCTACAAACCTGGCATATGATTTATGGCATATGCATGATATGGCATATGCAAAATACTATCATATGCAGGAATCTGCATATGGCAGTATTTTGAGATCACTAACTGAAAAAAAGATTGGAAAGCACAGGGAAAGAAAAAGAATGCGAACGGCGTGGTTATTACTGTGGCATATTAATTAGACTATGATGACTTTTCAAACCATTAAATGAAAAGCTGATTATGTTATCATACTGTGTCTTTAATGAAAGACCTAATTGTAAAATTGCCTGGTATTTATTTTTATTTTTATATAATTGGCATTTTAAAAACAAAATGTATAATTATGTATTGGGCAGAGGTTTATACCTTAGCAAAGATATAAAGTGAGTGTTGCACTGTTGTCAGGCGGTTCATGGCAGATCTATTCAGTTAAAATACTTAAATAAAAAATAAGGTAAAATAAGTTAAAAGACTATTGAACAATTTTATAGAGGAGTGCATCTGTCACAGAATATAACAAAGAGGCTTCTTCCTGTCTGGAATTCTCTATAAGGGCCGCTGTTTAGCTCAGCTGCCTTTTGCTGCACACATTGTTTCTATGCTGTTCTTCAAAATACAAAGACACAGTATATTGCATTAAATACTGCCGTAAAGTACGTTGGCATCTATTAATACAACTGTCAGACAAAAAGGGTTCCTTTTTCTTAAGGAGCACAGAGGACAAATCCCACATGGGAAATAGTTTCTGTACCTTCTAGGATTGACAGGTCCTAAAATTGCCCAGACAAAGTCTTTAAAAATTGACTAAAAATACAAGTTTAAATCTTGTAAGTTTTCCTGATATCCTAATTACCTTAAATTTCAAGTTAGAAGACCCTCTTGTATCCCCATATAATTTTGAAAGATAAAAATGAAAATATTTCTCAGCTTGATTCCTTGAATTTCTAATGTATTTCTAAATCTGTCCTTTCACAGATCAACAAAAATACCTGTTAAAATATTCCAGCTTCAAATATATCCTGCCTATGACATATGGTCTCCACCTGAGGAAGATCAAAAGCTGCACAGAGAATCATGAAAGTTTAACTTGAAAGAACAATTTTTCATTTGCTAGCTTGAGATTATTTTAAGTTCTTGGTGTCATTCCAATACTTTCAGGATACTTGTCAACAGCATGGACAGACATATGCAAGTTATATTAGATAACAGGAGCTGTGAAGATGTAGCCAGAGCAGCCCTGAACATACCAGGAACCTCAAGTACATACTGAAACAGCCTGGGGCTGATGTTCATACTGTCACATTTTCACTGTGACCAAAACAAATTAGATTATAGCTTAGTTCTGTAAACTTAATCATGCAGCAAGCAGAACTTTGAATAGGGATGGGAGCTTAACCACGGTGTTATGGAATTTTTAGAGTATTTTTCCTATTTTATATGTTTTGTTATTCCACTATCAATTCATAAGTGCTGCAGTTGGCTAAATCTGACTCGTGTGTGGAGTGAGTTTCCTGAGGTAATGTGGAATCCCAGCCTTCGCTGGCACAGGAGTCGTGGGGTCAGGCGAGGTGAAACTCCCAGCTGGATGCTGTGAGCAGGGGACCCCCTGCATTAGCCCCGTGTGGCACAAGGAGTTCTGGTGGCCCCGCGACGCGGCAGCGACTGCTCTGCTGTGCACATTGCCCATCACTGCACTCCTTACACACAGCTGAACTCTAACCAGAAGAAGAATTTTGCTGTTGCAATGCCTGTGTTTGGCAGGAAGGCTGTGAAGGACTGTTATACTGGTAGGAGCACAATGGATACCTTTATTGGTAAACTTCAGACATTCATCACAAGAAATATATTTTTAATTCTTCTGTTGCAACTATGACCTGGCATATACACACTAACCCAACTTTAAACAGCTGGATACAGAGCAGCACTGTGGGGATGCCAACACACTGCATCTGTGGATTTTGCTGCCAAACGACTTAATTGCAAGGGTACACAATACCTGTTATTAATAATGATGCATGTGGATGCAGAATCATACTCAGATGTAGACTTAGCTGTTATTTACTACACTCCGCATATTTTACCAGCATAGATTCTGATATTTATGATGAAATACTGATGTTTAGCATGCACCCCGAGTAATACATTTGTTTACAGCCCAAAGTCTGGAACAAAACACTTAGATATTTATAATCTTGTATTGAAACTATGCCAGTGGTGGGGGGTTGACCTTGGCTGAATGCCTGGTGCCCACCAAAGCCACTCTATTGCTCTCCTCCTCAGCTGGAAATTTTAAACATCTCCTTACTTGTCTTCTCAAAGGAGACATTTCTCTGATCTTTAGGATGGTTCTAAATTACTTGGTCTGATTGGAAGTGTTACTCCACATCTATAGTAACTCATGCAGGCTATCTCCAGCTTAATATGAATTGCAATTTTCTTTCAAATCTTTTTCTTACTTTCCAGTCCAGAGTAAAGAACAACATTAGTAGTTAGATCAACACTTTGGAAATAGAGTAGTTTCAAAAATCAAAATATCATAATGCAATTACCAGCTATGTCTCATCTAAACAGTCAGCTGGGTCCCCACTGAAGTCAATGGTACAGGTCATGTGAGAAAAGCATGGAACGAAGTGTAATGCTGTAAGGTGAAAGTGTACCCCTTGGAATGATCCTGGAATGCTATCCAAATTCTGCCAGTCAGCCACGTTCAGTTGTCTTCAGTTAAATGTTGGCTTTCCCTCATTCAAACGAGAATTAATGTTTAATTGCACTGTCGCTTTTTCCATAGTTTTTGAACCTGTTAATATTTTATACATGTACTTTTTGAACTCTAAACAGTTATTTACATAATATAATTTCTTTTTATCATGGTACATTTATGTCTCTATTAAATCTGTGGAAATGTGCAGTGCCTGATATGAAGAATTATATACAAGCACAAGAACTTTCACTGCTCCAATGAATAAACAGAATTCGTATAGAACAAATATCAGATTACTGTCCATCTAATCATGCTCAGAAATCCACAAATTCAAAACAACAGCCCACTCATTTTCTTCTGTCTCTTTGTTGTTTAAAAGCTACTGGTTGAATTCATGCAATACAAAAAAAAATCTATATACACTCCTATACACATGCATTTAAAATAAGTAATTAAATAAATACATTAAAAATAATGTAATATATAATGCTTTGCATTTTTTTTCTAAATGCACATAATAATTTGAGGGGCCCTATTACATCCTTGAGAGGGTACTCCCACACCTCAGACTGGTACTGTGCCTATGACAGTGCTCAAGTTATTCACTTACTCCTGATCTAACACTGTTGATGAAGAAGAACTTTTTGAACACATCCTGATGCTCTATGGGCTGTTAAAAACACGCGTGCCCAAGGACAGCAGTTCCAGGGACAAAGAAACCTGCTTATCCTTCCCTCATCTTCTCCATCATGGGAAGCAAGCTAAAAGTTACACCAGCATTCAATGTTTCAGCTCAGGGTCTGACCTGCTACTTGCTTGTGTTGTTATTTCCCGCATGGTTTGGAAATCTGAAAGAATATGAAAATTATCAAATACATGGTTCCAGAGGCAGACAGAGGAGAAGGAATAGAATCAATACATACTTCAGCTTTACTGTAGGAAGCTACTAATGTATTTGCAATAATTAATCTCCAGATATACCTGTCAAATAAATTCATAACAAATAGTGGAGCAGAATGTCACTGGTTGTGGAATTAATAAAATTATTTACCATATTCTATTCTGATAGAAGCTAAGCATTTTTCAAGACTTTATAAAAGAGAAACATTGCACATTAATTTGAACTGCTTAGAGACCAGTTGTAAAAGTTTGGGGCTTTTTGTTTTTTTGTTTTTTTTTTTTTAACTGTATTCCCTGACACAGTGGAACAACCAGCTGTCAGTCTATGCTATTTAGCATTTTATCTATGCTTTATATCCCAAAGACCTATATGAAGGTCTTTGGGAAAACAAAGCATGCTCAGATACCATCTTTAAATCCCATCTACTGGCATGCAAAAATATTTTAGACATATGTCATAGTGTAAGATATTCTTTACCATTTTCATGAGCTGCTGAGACCAGGTGGGGTGGTGCTCCCTGCCTCCTCCCTCTGGACTATTTTCTGTTAATGGGCCCATCAAGATAAGTGGCTCCTGATTATCTCCTGTTAATGGCCCATCAAGGCATTGCCCTATGACTCACCATCCCATTGTGAGATGCTCCGCCCAAGGGAAGGACCCAAGCATTCCCACCAGGATAAAGTCTGGGGTTTTGGAGCAGCAAGGGAGAGCTTTTTGTTCCCACTGGACTCCCAGAGGACGAGAGCTCCCTAACCACCACCAGACCTCCAGAGAAGGACCAGATCTTTCTGCAGGATCACCGTCTTCAACAGGACTGCTTCAAGGAGAACTGCAGCTGTCATCAAACTGGACTGCTACCCCCACCCTGCCTGGCAGGGTGCCAGGTCGTACCCTGACTGCTAGCTTAAACCAGTGGTTTTTGTATTACTGTTTTGTTATATATATATATTTATATATATTTTAGTAAAAGAACTGGTATTCCTATACCCCATATCTTTGCCTGAAAGCCCCTTAATTTCAAAATTATAAAATTTGGAGGGAGGGGAGTTGCATTTTTCCATTCCAATGGAGGCTGCTGCCTTCCTTAAGCAGACACCTGTTTTTTAAACCAAGACAACATAAAATGAAGCATATTTTTATTCCTGGAAGCACTGACACCTTCTTGACCGTTCTCATTAACTGGGCCCAAATTCTGCAACACAGTTTCAGGTATTGACTTTTGAACAGGTACATGCTGGTTCCAGCTAAATCCACATAATTATCCCTCGAATTAGTCAATCATTTAGCATTCAGCCAGCCATATTCTGTGAAATCCTGACTATTTAATAAAAAATTAAATGTGCATGTGAATATGAAGTATATTAAAAAATGATATCTAAATGTCAATCTGGCAAGAACAGCTCCAGGAAAACATAAATCATGAAGACTGATAGAAGACAAAGCAATAGATCACATCTGCAGCAAAATGCCACCTGACTTTTTTGCACTTGGCATTCAACCCATAGGACTTTACTGAAGCAACTGAGGAACTGCTCTTTATTTTGTTGATCAAATAATATGTATAATTATAATACCTTCTCTATCTTAATGAAGCACTGTTAGTCATAGACTTCACAATAAATACATATTTTATGATGAACACATTATTAATTTAGAAACAATTTATAAGTACTGCAGATTTTAAGGAGAAAGCTCTGTTTGGCTGTTGAAGTACACTGATTAAAATAGGATGTTTAATGCAAAAACCAATGATTAGATAAGAACTCAATGTGTAAAAAACCTTGTTTTCATGTAAGGAAATCAAGAAGGTCCCTACTGACTCCTTCCTTTTCCGGACAAGATGTATGGCCTCACTGGAAAAGAGGAAAGATGTGTATGGGGTGTTGAAAATTTCAGGACATCCCCCTGAAAGCGAACAGAAAATGTTCACGTTTAGGGGCATGTAGGCGGCATCATCTAAATATAGCTCATGGTGAAGAACATCCAGAAGGAGGTCCAGTGAAGAGTATCTTCACTGTAAATTTGGTCTCCTGTGGCTCTGACTCAGGAGCTCAGGTTGTGTTTCAGAGGATTGTTGATCCAGGGAACTTCAAACTATTTCTGGCATTTAATTTCTGGGGGGCTCTCTTAGTGTCTGCTTGTGTGGATGGACATTTTCCTTTGCAGTCCTGTCATCTGTCATTTCTGATGTAGAAATAAACAGAAATATAGGAAGCCAGTAGGAAGCCTGTGAAGCAATGAAAAGACTTACAATAACCAGTGAGATAAAAGTTGTACATACAGTCTCACCTTATTTATTGCAGAACTTCTGCCCACATAATTCTTGCAAGGAGATGTTTTATTGGAATTCTCTCAGAATCCCTAATTTCTACTTTCACATTTTAACCAGTAGTCTAAAATATATCAACTTGATGAATACTGTGATATGCAGTTCAAGAGACACTTGACTTTTAATCAGATCAGGGATCTTTTCTTTTTAAGTGCCTACCCAGTCTGCTGCTGAATTTGGTATCCTTTTTATTCAAAGTATTTATAAATATTTGTTGAATCCAGATAAACTTATCCCTTCCCTCATCCTCATAAAACACTCCAAGAAAATCCTAGGTTTTAATGATTTCTTGAGCAGAGTAACAAATAGCTTGTGACTAGACTTCTGTATACAGAAGTTCTTTTTCAAACTGTGCTGACATGAAGTGAATATAAACTAGAAATAACCAATTTTAAGACCTCCACTGAGGTTTGTTCTTTGACAGTTGACAGAAAGACTGAAAAATTAGCATTTTGGTAAAACCTTTATTTGTTTAAGATGCCTCTTAGCCAAAGAGACTGTCTGTACAAAAGGATTAACCTATTGACAATGACTTTCTAAATCCAAACTCATTGAATAACAAGTACTGAATGTGTTTACCTTCCTAATGCACTCACAATTCACAATGAAGCAAGCTTTCTTGAAAAGGTCAAAATGTATGAAGACCTGAATTTCAATAGGAAAACATAAAAAAAAATTAGAGCTGAATAAAAATGAGTTTATTTTATACAAGAATTGGTGGGATTAGGTGCATTTTGACTATCAAAATGAATAAAAATATAAAAAAAGGATTTAAAAAGATTGCCTTTGCAGACCTTTTAGGTTTACCCATTTAATTTCTAATTGCCTGTATCTTAAAGACAACATCCAATCATTTCTCAATTAATCTACTATACACAAATTTGCTAATCTGAAATCACTCACATATGCATCTCTGTTTTCATGTTCACCACAGCTGTGTGTCCCCTCTGGGCAGACAAGTTTAAAAATGTGAAATGAACAATTATAACTTATTTCGGTTTAGTTCTGAGGAACAGTTTCACCGTGTGAGGCAGCTACACTTGAAGGGTCATTTTCTGAGCTGGTTCTGAGACAAGTTCTGTATAAAACTGTTTTATATTTTTTACAGGGTAAATTGAAACAGGTTGATTATTCACCATAAGGCACACTGAAGAGATAATTATTAAGATAGATTGCTTGCATACATTGAAACATTTTCAGATAAGACTGAAAATGAAGCAGTTTAGATTAGGCAAATGTCAGTATTTTGCAGACATCACAATGTGAATACTATCTATAGGAAAGGGAACATTTTTATAGAAAACATAAAAAAATGTGATAGAATCAAAACAGAACCTTGGGTCTGTAAGAATAAAATCTTCACTACATTACAAAAATTCAAGCTTCTATTGAGTATTTTTGGCTACATTTACTACGGCCCTTAAATTTTACACTGAGGCCAAAAATGATGTTTGAAATGTTGGCCTAGCACCCCGTGTTCAGATGCATATACTGGTAAATCATGTTTTAAAGCAATTCTTGAGCACTTAAGTCAATTTGAGGCTTGTGGAATCCTTTCCTCAAATCTGTATTCCTTTAGGCAACATTTTCTTTTCTCAAAATTGCCAGCCTTTTACTACATACAGAATACATCTGTCAGGATATTCAGGTCTTGACCTGAACCATCACAGCTGGATTATAAATTCTGAACAGCTCAGAATTAACTCAACCTGTTCACTATTTTATGGTGCTAAAAATGATGACAATTAAGCATACCTTAAGCATCCAAAAGTGGGAGGGATGGAAGTCCCTAAATGGAACAGGTTTGGGGGTGAGTCAATCCTGGAAGAATTTAATGACTTGTACTGTTGAAAGAGGTCCCTAGCTGCAGACTATTTGTTAATTTGGATGCCCTGGTCGCAGAATACTGCCAGCATTTCCCATTGCATGTGAATATGGGTGGTAATTTTGCTCTCTCGCCTTGGCCAGAAGATTCTGTTCCTCATGGATGAAGACATGACTTTGGTCACACAATCTTTCTTACTTGTGTGTCAAAGTATAGCAAAAAAATGTTAAGAGTTTTCTGCTATTGGGACTCCCCAAATAGTACAGTCTTGTTTGAGACACACTACTGCAAACACAAAAAGTTTTTCCTGTACCTTGGGGGTTATTTTTCTCCTTGTTTGTTTGTTTTTGTTTTGTTTATTTGTTTGCTTCGGGGTTTTTTTTTTTTTGTTTTTTTGGGGGGAGGGGATCTGAAGGTGGAAGTTGTTTATTTGCTTTTATTTTAAAAGATTTTAGAATCTACTTCTTCCCTCAAGCTCTTAAATTAAAGGAATTAATAAAAGTGACCTGCAAGCTTCATCCTGCTGGCAATTATTTTGGGTTTTTTTTTCCAGGGTAGGACTTTCTACAGTACAAGTAAATCTCACTTGTGTTTTAGACAGGATACTCCAAGGTATCCTAAACAGACAATGCTCATGAGGACCAGTGGTCACCACATAAGTGAAGCCTCATCAACACCTATTACAAGAGGAAGGTAAAATTCAGTGATGCTCTGTCCCACATTCTTCTGCATGAGCTATCAAAGATGCTTCCACTGCATGTGCCTACATTGCTGGTATTAAGATGATAGAGTAAACATGACAGAAACACTAATTACTGTGTTACTGAAGGTTCTTTAATTTGACGAAGATAAGCATTTTAAGAGAACATGGACGCAAAGCCATCATTATTGTCTTACTAAATTTGTACTATAGTCCCCAAAGAGATAAGAATACTAATGATATAAAAGCAAGAATAAAAAAAGGTGAAGGAGGAGCTTATTCCACTTATAGGAATACAGTAATTAAATATGATATTGCAGGTGACCTCATTAAAATTGAAGAAATGTTCTGTTGAAATAATAATTCAGTATTTTGAGTATATATAATATAATAGAGAGGAGCTTGAAATGAAGCTGGTGCATCTCTGCATGTAGCTACACTTATAGATAAATACACTTACCTGCTGTAAGTACATATACATAGCTACACTTCTATAAGTACAGAGCTAATCACAGGCTTGTCCTTCAGGATATAAAACATAAGTAAGTTGGAAGAAGAGCTCAAATAATAACATTATCTAGAACTCATAGTTTTTTGTTTTGTGGCATAGAAACCTGGATCTTTATATGCAAAGTGGGTATTGTGCAGAACAAGGTCTGAAATGTAAACTGCTCCAATAATCAGACTGAAGCAGCCTGATCTTCAGAAATGTGATTTGGAAGACAAAAGCTCAAGATTTAGGAGATGACTTTTGCAGTGCTAATATATGTGAGCAGCAGTAGATTATTCAGAATATTTCAACCAAAGCATGACTTTCCATTAATACCAGCTGAGACAAAGAGAGAAATTTAATATACAGTAATGTCAATAGAAGGAACAGATGTAAAAACCATTCTTAGCCATGAAGCACAGATGACAATGTAATAAACCCATGCAATACGTGTTTGAGAGCACTGCATCAATTTCCTTTATTTCTTGAATGGAGACCCACATCCACCATAGAAATTCTTAAGAACCTTCCAAAGTTCTGTATATTAGAAAGGATGACTATTGTTGAGGGAAACAGTTATGATGATTTCTCCTGTGTTACTATGCATAGAATATTTTTTTTATTTGAAATTTTCCACAATTGTCAGGTACAAAATTGATTATTTAAGTCACGTTCTAGTGTTAGCTAGAATTATCGCACAAAATAGAAATATCTATAGCTCTTTTAACTGCAAACTGATTCACATCCGCCTAATTGTGTATAGCAGGAAAAAAATCCAGAGATTAATTTATTTAGGGGCAACTCTGCATTTGCACATAGTTTTACTGCATCAACACAGGCCTGTGAATGTTTGAAAGTCTAGTTCACTGTAAGCTGTGCCTAAAATTCATGACTAAGTTAAAAATGAAGTCTGTCTAGGCTGTTTTGCTCTTCTTATATGACAAATTACTTAAAAAATAGTCAATGAACAACAGATTTTTTTTTAAAAAAGGGTTCAGTAATGCAGCTTTGGGGGGAAAAAAAATCTCTTTTGTTTTAACTAGTATGTAAAAAGCATTTAATTGAGTCTTTCCACTGCAAAAATTCACCATAATGCCAAAACTCCATGACATTTAAAGTCAGTAAACAAACTATGAAAACTAGGCATCTGGGTTATAATTTAAATGTTAGAAGTAAGCTAATTTCATTTAGGATAAAACCTTTTTAAATTAAAGAGTGTGTTCATGTACATGTTTAATTGCCCTCTCGTTATTACAGTGATTGTATATTCAAGGTAGCTTAGCATTCATCTGGATCCTAGATTTGTTTCTATATTTTGTTGCTACATCAAAATAATAATAAAAAAGTCTTTCTTTAAAACCAGTGTATTCAATTAGAAAATATCTTCTCTGCTTGTCAGAGGACACATGTTTTTCAGTAGTTATAAGAAAGGACAGTAGGATCAGACTACCATAACAAAACAAAGAAAGCATTCTGTTCTACTGGGTAGGTATTTTCTTTCCTTTGTGTATTTAAAACACTGTAAGTGTGACTGTTGCCATTGAACTTTGTTTCATTATTTCTGTTTTAACAAATCTTCCTCTGTCAGGCTATTGTTTATTTATGATAAACCAAAAGAGAAATGTGAAGTGAACCTGCGGTTTCTGACCATTGGGAGCTGTAAGAGCACGTGCAACGGAGCTGCTGCAAACAGCAGGTCAGTTGTGAAACAGCTGAACGTGTTCTTTTTCCTTGGCTCTCCTGATATGGTTCAATATCCTTTTCCCTTGATTTTGCTTTTCTGTTGTGGAAGATCAGTTAAATCACGGTTGAAGTGGAGTATCAGTGCTGAAGTTGATCCTAGATGTTAACAGTCACATTGCACTCAGCCATTCCCTAGGTGAGGACATATTTTCTTCTGTCACGTGTAACCCGCTGTACTCCTACCTTCCTGAAATCTTAAGTGTGATGAGACAAAAGAGCAAACAAAAACATTACAAAATACTTCAGCTGCAAAGATTTTAGCTAACTTCTAAAGTCACACAGGTTTAACCTCTATGCTAAAAACACTCCCACACCCCTCACAATAAACTGTGCTTCTTTGTTTTGCACAGGGAGAGCTTAAGTAAATTAATGTTCCTTGTGTGTGTGTTTCTACAGAAATGCAGGAAAACAAAGTAAGACAGAAGTGTGATTAGGAATACCAGGTTTTAAATTAGGGCATTGGCACAATAGGCAATGTCAGAAACTTGGTATAAGGAAAATAATGAGCTGAAAACCCTGGTATCAACAAACATTATATAGAAATAAAACAGTAAATAAATGCTGGAGAAGTGCCCTATGTTAAAGAAGGCTTAGAAAATAAGGTACCTGTATCAAGGATTCAAATTCGAAACCTAAATAGAAAGAAGATTAGTATTAGACCTATAATAGTGACAACTTGACCAGGTGCAAAAAACTGTGAAATGCTAAGGCAGATTAAACTGCAAGGGCAGAAATCAGAGCAAGACTGAGAGACTTCAATTATTTTTAGATAGATGAGGTAAATGTCACAATGTTCTCACATAAAATTTGTTTTTATAAAGGACACAATTTTAGCAGGGAGAAGTATCAGAATTTTCTACACAAAACAGTGCACGTGCTCTTTGCGTTCCTGTGCCTCCCAGTGTCCCTTTTCCTCACACCTTTGGCTCTTGAAAACAGCTTTTTTAGAGTCCTGCAACTGAATCCTGCTGCAGAGGAAAGGTGCACTGCACAGACAACAAATAAAATTACAAATTAAAAACTGCTGTAATTGCACTGTGACATAGGAAAAGGAGAATGACATCCAAGGAGAGTTTATCTTGAAGATGTGGAAATAACAGCTGTTCTTGGTGTGGGATTTGGAAAGAGCGAGTCACTGAAATTTGGTTTCAGGCTGAAATAGTAGCCCTGTACTGGCTATGTTATTGTCACCTCCAGTTCTGAGTAAACATATGGACAGGAGGAAAATAGCTTACAAATTGGCTAGTGAGAGAATAAAATCTATAACGAGTTGATCTTAGTTCCCAGAGATGTTAGGGGAATATTTTGCTATAGGTGAGGTGTACCTTTATGCACTCCTCTGAAAATTAGCTATACTGTTTTACATTCATGATACTGGTTCAAGTAAAAAGAATTTGTTAAAAATAAGGTGTAAATCATAAGTTGTCTTTTTTTGTTTTATCTAATTCTTTACACATATATTAATCCCATTGTAAAATTGAGGTGTCATTTTCCTTTCTCAAATCCTAACTAGATCTTACCATTATGTAATAGACATCTGCTTCTTAAAACACAGCTAGAAAACAACCCACATTTACTACAGGATAACAGGATTAAAAGGTATTGCAACATTGTTTTGCTTTTGCTTTATTTGCTTCAGCAACATCAAGGTCTAAAAGCACTGAATTTCACTATGACTAATGTTGCCACTGATCGGTTTCATCAGATTGTAGGAACAGTGGGAAGAACAAATGGACAGCAAATCACAGCAGTTTATATGAAGCATGTTGAAGGTAGCTACTCCCTTTAAAAGAATAACCTCCAGTGTGATCTGATTGCATAGATTTAAAATATCAAAACACAAGGACACAAGAAGAAGCACAGCTGAACGAGAGCACTTGACTGCAATCCAGCTACCTAAATCAGGTACGGAGAAACACACTGAAGTGCACATCTGCAGGTGAATGTGCTTTGTGCTCACACCTGTTTATCTTACTGGAGTTGTTTTCCAGTGGAATGAAATGCTTCCATTTCATGGTTTTATTTTCTGCTAGGAGTTTCCTAAGCTGTGGAGCTGGCATTCATCACTTCAGTAATGTCAAGAAAAGAAAGAGGAAAACAGAGAATAAATGGAAAATGTCCAAGTACTTCAGACAGGGTTTCTGAAAGATTAATGAAACTCAACTTAAAAAAATATTATAGAATTGGCCTGAATTAAGTAGGAATGCAGTAGCTATAAATTTGAAATATTTGACTGACCAATAAATATTTCTTAAATTATATGGTAAAATGACAGTTTACATCCAGTATAAGACACAAAAATTTGTACAAAGTTCCATTATGGGAAATGATACTCCAAAGCCAAACTTCTAACAAGAGTCATAGATAAGCTGGTGGTGTTGCATGAAGACCTGATAAGAGGAGCAGTCTTTTAGAGATTATGGTGGCAGACAGAAATATAAAGCTTCCAAGAGAGAAGAAAACATGAATTCAGACAGATTTTGAAGTCCTTAATAATGAGCAAGGTACAAACTCTTTTAAAGTGATAGCTCTGTTTGAATTAAGATGATTGTAAATCACTGTAAAAATCTAAAGATATGTCTAACTTACATTTCAAAATGCTACAGAAATGGTTTCAAGGCTTCTAAACTCAAGATCAAGAAAGATATTACTACAGTTTGAAGGTTCTATGCAACAAAAGAAAACAATGCTGCTTATTCTGCTAGAACACATTTTCTGATACATTTGGGATAGGAGGGCACATAAAAGAAAAACAGAAACTGCTCATAATTTTCCACATTATCATGCATGTACAGCAAACCAGCTCTTTGGTCTATGCTTTATTTCCCCTTTCTCTGGACAGAATGCAGATCATGCAGCTTTCCAAACACAGCAATATTGCATGATAGACAGAAAAAAAATTGTTATCTTCTTCTTTGAAGAGATGGGACTTTAACCTAATATGCAAGGGGCTGATTCAACTGAATATGAGATTTTCTTTACTGTATCCAGAAAATCTACGTGCTTATTTTGAGGATAGGTCAAAATTGTTTGAATTCCCTCAAGGGGCTGTGGATTTTTTAATTCTATGTCCAGGAATAAGAAGGAAGATAGATCTTGCAATAATTTTTTTCCCTCTGCATTTCAGATGGTAAGAGGAAGCCGTACTAAGGCTGAGTATAGACATCTTTTCTAAAGGGTTTGTCAATACTACAGCATGCCTATGAGGGAGTGCTTATTTCTGATAAGAAACAAAATAACTTAAAAATTCCTATCTTATGTATAAATCAAGAAAGCAGATAAGTAATCAACTTTTAAAATAATGTGTAAAGTTGTTCATTGCTCTAAAACAGTTTTCTATGCTTTGTCTTGGGCTTTAGTGCATTTAGCACATTTCTTCAAGTAGAAGTAGCAGTATCTTTCAAGTTTTCTTTCGTTTAAAATCTCTAAACAGCTAATGAGAAAGGCAGGATACTTGTTTATCTAATAGCTGGATTTAGAATTCTGAAAATAGCTCTATTTTTCTTTTTTACGTCTCATGTTATTGACAAGAAGAAACAGAAAGCACTTCATAGAGTTTTGCTTACACCAGTTAAGGATATAATTTCTACTTCTGGTCTCAAGTCTTGCTGTGATAATTTTGTACTTTGTATACCAAAACATTTGAAATTGTCGTCACTGAGAATAAAGTATTTTGAAGCAGAAATTCATGGTCTCTTCTGACGTTCTTTCATAGCCATTGTCCTTTAATACAGCCTTTACTTCTAAGCTATATAACAAAAACCTAGACCACAACATATTAAATCAACACTATCTACAGTTTGTCTCTAACAGGAACAGAACAGAAAGACATTTCTTTTTCTGTGAACATGGAAGCACTGCTGTACTTCATTCCAGGTTCAAGTGAAATAAATGCTATGTTTCATAATTATTAAAAGCATTTCATTGGTGAGTAGTAGAAGTACAATCTAGTTATCATGCTCTAGGATCTTGCTCTTTTTTTACATATCATTTACTCTCAACAGGATATCAGAGAGGAGAATATAACTGTTGCATAAAAACAGTTTTGGTCTTAGTGATGTTTTAAAACATAAAATCTTCCAAACAAACCCCTCGTTACCCCATCTTAGAAGATCCCTCAGTAAAACTTCACATTAGAAGCCAAAAATGGAGACTTACACCACACTGCTCATTGGCAGAATGCAGCTGGCACCACTGAAGGATTTGCAAGTGCAATCCCAAAGACAAAGCTGAAAAATCCTCATTCCACACAGTGTAATTATTAACACTAGCCAGTTATTCCAGTGATAGTCACCCCACTGAAAGTGACCCATAAAAAGGCTTTATGCTTTGACACAAATCACAAAAAGAAAATTAATTTAAAGAGGATGCTGATAGGAGTTTCTTTATGGCTGAATGACACTCAGAAAATTACGGCTACTACAGCAAAGGAAAGAGCAAACCAACTGCTGTAAGCCACCATTCGATTGCCACTGGGAACAGAGTGTCCTGCAGCGTGTCCACTGCCTGTGGCAGCTTGTGGTGAAGGCCATGGTGTAGCACATACCTGGCAATCGTGCCTGGGATATCCTGAACACACGGAATCTACAGAATTAAATAGTCTTAGTTCTACTGTAGGGAACTGTCTTTTTGACAAGCTCTTTTGCATAACTTTTGGTGAAATGTGTCTAAATTGGGATGGCTTTTTTGCTTTCCAAATTGTTCTTACACACAGCAGAGCACAGCACACCTCCTGTGCTTGCTTTGCACGTCGTATAAGCCATTCAAGTGTAACCTGAAAGGATTTGCAGCTACTTCACATCCTTTATCTCCATCCACAAACCACTAAGGCAAGTGTCCAGTCTGAGGGAAAATAGACCACATGAGATGAGGGCAGAATATGTCTCAAGTGATCAGAGAAGAATAAAAAATTCTTAAAGCTTATACAACATAACAACAATGTTCCCCTCTCTGTATTTCCTGTCTTCCATGCCAAAACATCAAAATTCCAAACTGAACAAAGATGTTTTTAATTTAAAACTCATGAAAAAATTCAGCTACCAGCGATCCACCCAAAACCTAAATAGTTTTCTGCCTAATCTTGACCAATGTATCCACATGAGCTTGAAATAGTGATTAAAGGACAGAACCTTATTAATTCTATGAAAACAGCAGATTCTTAAGGGAACCGTTACTGGAGCCAATGTTTCAAAGGTCAGAAACCAGCTTGATGGCAGCCACAAAGCCACGCCAGCTTAACGATACTACTGCCCATCCTTGCTCAAAATGCTGGAACCCCGAATGACTTCCCATGCAGAAATTAAAGGAAAAGGTTTTGGTAGGAAACACAGGAGACAGAGGAGTCACAGAGGAACAGATAGACACTGGAGCTGTGGTAGGATAGAAGAAAGATTCTGTTAAAAATCTTTTTGAGGTAGTTTTAATCATGAGAAACCTATACCAGGTATTAAACTTTTAAGTTAGAAGCAATCAAAATCATGTGAAAGTGCTGTAAATAGAAACACAAAGGATCATGTCCAAATTTTCAAAGAGAAGGATTATACATGCTTCAGTAAAAGGACTTTCAGCATGGGGATATTCTCTTGATGGGTATAAATTTATTTCATATTTTGCAATGGAAAGTACTGCACTAGGTAACAGATATTAAATTGTTTTCTTCATGTCATTCACTACATTTGCCTTGTGTTTTCTGTATTTACTGCATTTCAGCAGCTTATAGAAAGGCAGAGCAGTGAAAAATACAACCTGAGATTTTTCAATGCCTTCCACATTGTTTCCAAATACAATTTAAGCTGAGGATTTCAATCCCTAAGGTGTTAAACATTTTCACTCCTTGCACCTTGGTGACTGCATGTTCCCTCATGTTTACAAAATTCCTTTCACGTATCAAACCTTATGCTTAAAGCTGAGATCACCTAAAGCTGTGTATTTTTGGGAAGGGGTTTTTAAGTCTGTAATTTACTTTTCTTTCTCCAAAGGTTTGCCAGAGAGTGTGTCTACCTTTTTTCTCAAACTGCAGACCTGTAGGTAAGCATGAAAATAAGCAATACTTAGTGGGATATTGCTTGGGATGCTACATGTTGCTGTTTGGACCCAACCCATCTATTTATGTAGGTGTTTATTGTGTGCTAAACTTTGTAAATAGGACAAATTTCAAAGCAATGGACTACTAAAACTTATGTTTTAGGTGAAAAAATTGAAGTCTAAAATGCACTTTTAGTATTTCACATTTGATGTAGAGGATTAGCAAGTGAGAGACACTAATATTTTAAATTCACTCATTTGCAATACCATAGCAAGGATTCCAGCTGCTGAGCTCTGTAAATATCAAGAAACTGAGGTCCTGGCCTCCAGGCAGGAAATCTCCGGACACTTCCCAATTCACCAAAACATGATGTTTTTAAAGGATTATTCTTATGAAGACAAGGCCCTTGCTGATAAGTCCCTTTCACCAATTAAATCAATAGAATCACTTAAAAATACACAAACGAGATTTCTATAAGAGGTAAGTGGGATTTCTATTTCACAGCATGAGCAGTAAATCTGAGAAACAATAAAGTGGACCCAGTAGGAATAGGTCATTCATTCACACAATGTACAAGGCTCAGGAAACTGCAGGAGAATATATTATTTTCTATGGTTTAACAGAAATGCAAACAGAATGAAACAGGGACTTACAGCTTTTACTTTTTGGTATGGGTTTTTGTGAACACAGTAGTTACTGTACTGTGCAATACAGTTTGCATCCTTATCGTCATTAGATTCCAGGTTTCAGAAGATTTTATTTCAGTTGTTGAAACACATATTACCTTAAAGGGCAGGACATCAACATAACACCTTAATTTGTAAGCCCGAGGATGAAAGGTTTATTTGATTTTGCAACAAGATTTACAGCTAAGTGAGATTCTCCTTACATCACTGAGAGTACTAAAAATTGAAATAAATGGAACTTTAATTTAAAAGGAAGTTGAGATTTCAAACTTGCGAAATCATTAGCAGGGTCAGAAAAATGAATTTATTCATTTGGAGTACTGTCTCTTATTATAAAGTACCTAGAAAGATTAAACACAGTAACTTTAAGAAAATATAAACTTGTTCTGACATTCATCTCAACATAAAAAAGCTTTATTTTGGTGGCAGACAAAGCATTCGTTCATTTGACAAAAAATTCCATTACACAGAGTTTTTTAAACATGGGGTAATTTCCTCAGCATGGCAATATGATGTCCTACATGCTTTGGCAGACTGTCGTATTATTTTTTATTAAATTTGCAAAGGATATTGTTAAAAAAGGAGTTTAAATTCACAGCTTCTGGTAAACAGAAAATAAACTCAAGATGAAAATTCACTGAGCCTGAGAATTATGCACAGAGGCTTTCAGTGCATTGTTCAGTAATTGTAAAATCTGTGGAAGTGACCATAAATAAGTAAACTCCACAGTTCTCCTAATCTTTTTCTATAGCGCACAAATAACTCCTTCTCTCCTAACTGCTGAAAGAAAGTAGGAATCAGAACAATCAATAGGAGCAGTATTGGTAAAATCGTAGCTTTAAAGACTTCCTCATTTCAGGTATCCATTTGTACCTGTTGCATGACTAATTTGTCTGCAGTATACTGAGAAAAGTTGACATTCATAAAAAGTTTAGCCAAAGGAAAGAAAAAATTAGCAACATTATTTCACAGTTTTCATCATCATCATCATCTTTTTATTATAGGCTGGTTAAAAATTTTAATTAATATCTTGATTAGCCCAGGCCTGTCATACAGATTGATTATTTTAAAATTTTGTGATACTTTCCTCCAAAAGTTTTGCACAGGAATAAAAAAATCATGCCCAATTTGCTCTCTAAAACCTGAAAATTCATTACACAAGTTACTCTTGAAGAATGCTCCCAATTTCTAGCCTCATGAGATTTCACTCGGACACTGAAAAACTTGTGCCATTCCCAAGTTCATCAGATTCCAACGTGGTTTAGAAATGATGGCATGGCAGTCCAAGGGTAGGTCATTATATGCTTGCACATTATAACCCTCTCTAATCTTCCTTTCTTACCATATTTACCCTAGGAATGATGTTTATCTGTGAAGTTGTTTTGGTCTTTAATGCAAGAATTGCATTAAAAGGGATAGTGACTGAGTTTTCCTGCTAATTCACGCTTTGCTTTATTTTTGCTGGTAAATAGGAGACAGTGATTAGGCAGTGAATGAGCACAAACAACTGTTGATCTAAGAGAAGCAATTCTCAACGCCTGCTGCATCAAAGAATTTTCAGGCTGCACTGTCCACAGTACAATAACAGAACTGTTCATTTTGAAAGCATGTGGTAGATGCAATTCCTGCATGAAAAAGATGTTTGGAGTTTACAGAATAGCTGGAAAGTGGCAACACAGTGACATAAAATCATGGTCATTATATAAAGGTACAGACTTCAAGTAATTTTGGTTTGAAATTAGAATTATATTACTGAGTACTGTAAACTTCAGTAGAGATCGCCTCCATGTTAAAAACAGGAAAACCAGATTTTTATTCAGCTGAAAGTCAATTTTCACAGTGGCTGGTCATTTATAACATGTACAATTAGGAAGTATTATTTGGATCTTTTCTCATGTTCTTTAAGGAGATTAGATGAACATAATCCATTTTGTCTGGTCTCTTGTAAAGCTACCACATTTATTCAGAGCAAACAAGAAGTGAGATTTGCAAAGACTTCCAGTTCTGTGAAGGTACATTTAAAAGTTTTAAGTGCCTTGTAGACATTCAGGAATGCAGTTTGTGCTCTGAGGAATCTGGAAGCTTCAGCTTTAAGAAATGTAGAAATATGTCCTGATTTATTTGAGATCACTTTCGGCAAAAATCCTAGAACTATTCTTACTGTTGCTTTGTTAGAAAAAAATATTTAAGATAGGAGCAGGAGAGCATGAAGCTGTAACTCATCAAGCCAAACACAGAGCAAGCTAGAAGGGAGAGCTCAGGTCAAAAGCCTGAGAGGAATGGAAGCCATGGTTGAAATGAAGAATGTCCATCAGAAGACTCAGCACTGCTTTTAGGTCCCATGATGGAAAAAAAGAACTCTCATACAGGGTCATACGGGGGACACTTTAAGAAAAGACTGCATTAAGTCTGGATGTGAACAAATCTGTTTCCTTTTAATGCATCAGCTGCAGTAATGGTAGAAATGTTTGCAACCTAAAGTACTTTTAGTCCCTTTCAGAATCTACAAAGTGTAATATAGTGGAAAACCAAGTGTGTCTTGGAGTAATCTTGTGTGCCACGCTTTCAGGGAGAACTTTTAAAAGGGGTATATGGGACTTTTTAAAAATGCATGTACAAAACTGGAAGCAAACCTTAGATCAAAGGAATGGAACATATGTTGCACCTTGCTTTGGGTATCTGGAAAGGTTTTCAGCCCCAGTTTTCCACAGGATGTTTATGAGACTAGCAAAGATGGGAGTTGTTATCGCTAGGACTGACAATTCCAGTTCTGGGATCAGAGCTGGTTTTGCTCTGAAATGCCATTTAAACTGCAGCTCCAGTTGTTTCTAGCCCATGCAAACACAAACTGAGTGTCCCTAAATCCCACAAAGTGTTACAGAGTTTACCTGTGTTATCCACATCTAAACAGACTCTAGTGCCCTTTTCTTATCACCTTAATAACTTGATGGAGGACAGAGAAAATACTCTGTTATTTTTTCTGTCTTTCCTTGGAAAGACATAATTGAAACCCAGTATTTAATCTCTGAAAAGTAATGCAAAGAATTATTCGGATTTATCCTAAATTTTGAGCAACATGATTATATGACGATTTACCACTAACAACAATCAGGAATATTTCCAAGTGATTTAGAAAATGCTTACTCTATACATAACATGGATGTGAGGAAGAAAAGTGCCATGTCTTGATTTAAGTTCATTTTCTAGACCAGGGCAAAGTATGGAGTCCATGAATTTTGCCTTTAAGGTAATTTCAGCAATGATTAACAAGAAAAACACTCAATATTTTTTATGAGGTTATGCCAATAACCTCAATACAGTTAAACCAGTGAAATGACAAATATATGACAAAAGAAAAGGATATTTTGACTAAAATATTGTCTAAAAGTCACATTTTTTAAACTGAGATATGTAGATTGAATTTATGGTACTGAAAGATATGGCACAATTGATCAAGCTAGTCCAGCATGTGTTTCTACTTTCACTTTCAAACATATGAGTGAATGGCAAAATGACTAAAAGTAGAAGTTTTCACCAAAAAATTGGATTAAAATTCTGGATTTAAAAAAATTATTTTCTTCTAGTTGTCATATTTTGCTATACTTTTAAAAAGTCACTGCGTAAATAATCTTTGGTTTATGCTCATGAGAAGCAGATAAATAGATTTACAGATATCCTATCTATTGGATTTGACTGGTATTGTGAAAACTAAATAGGAAAAGAATTGTACACTGTTCTCACACACAACCCAACCAGTGTTGCTGTCCCTTCTAAACAGCAGATTCAAAAACCCCTTCAGGAAAATACTGTGTCTTTAAAAATACATGGCAAAGCTCTTGCCACTAAAACATTGTGACCTATACTCTATCAGTGGCAGCATTAGGACAAGCATGTTATTTGCTGACCTGGATAGAATATTTTTGCACAGCTAAACATTTTGCTGTGGCCACCACTCCTTCCTTGTTAAATTTCTACCTGTGTTCCAGATAGTATGAATTGCTCTCAATGCATCAATGAACAATATTTGTTGGGGGGAAACCCCTCCAACACAACATCCATTTAAACACAACATTTGCATTCTAATCTAAGACTTTGTCATGAATTTTTAAGAATAGAAGCCTAATATATGCAAAATCCCTTTCTCAAAACTGACATTAAAACTATCAACCATAGTTGACAGTTCTCAAAAAAGGTTATAGCTTGGGTAATTGGCAAAGGAATTCACAGAAGTGATTTAGAATACAGTTGAAAATAAGGAACCCACTTTTAGAAAATTCTAAATTGATTACAGAACATTCACAAACAAGTCACTTGATAAATTATTTACTGTTTTACTGGACAGCATTGAATATGACTGTATCTATATGTATTGAATAATAAGCTACACGACACTTCTGCCATTATTTAATTGATAAAATGAGCACTCAGGAAATGATCAGTCTTCTTATGTCAAAGTGCTCAGGGTAAGTGATGGTGATGATGACAAAGACAGCAGATATTTTTCTCCCTTTTTAATATTAGTTTGACAATACCAGCATCTCCTAGATTTATGAAATGTGACATCATTAAAATCTCAATATTTCATCATGAATACTTCAATTTAGAATAGATTCAAAAATTGTTTATGTCTTTCCACCGAGGGACTCAGATATAAATGACACTGAAATTAATACATGAACTTACCAGAGGTTTCCTAGATAGAGGCAGGCATTCTAACATCAGTGGAGCAATGCCTCAAGCATTAAGCTCAAATGCTGCTTAAAAAAATTTGCCTTACTCAACTGCTCATGGCCCCTGGTGTCCTGCACCCATGTTGCTGACCTCTTTAGCCTGGGTCGGATCACCTGTGCTTGGAAAGAATCGAACTCACAGTCAGCAGATCAAATTTTAGAGCACTTCATCATTAGATGAACCCTGTCTAGAGCACATGACCACCTTTTAATTAACATTATTTTGGAGCTTGCAGGGGCTTCCTGGGAGAACTCTCAAAGATGTAAGGCTTTTCTTGGTGGGGATATTTCACCTGCAGCTCTGGAACATTTTCCACTGTGCTAAAAAAATATAATAATTTTAATAAAAATAAAAAACAGGAAAAAAAAAAATCACATCTTCCCTGAGGTAGAAAAGACATGACTCTGTCCTCTAGGTGCGCCCGCAAGACATGGAAGCCAGTCTGTAGTATCCATGCTCCAAGAAATTAATCCCCTATTTCTAAATTGGCCAATGTGGGCTTAGGACCTCACCACAAAGCTTCACGTTTCCTCTGTGACTGACCTAGAAGTCCCCATCTTGATCTGAGCTGGGAAATGAGAGAGGGCCCTGGGCCCTGCCCTGAGCTCTGTGCCATGAGTTACTTGGCCTGATGTGGCCATAAGCTGGGCCAAATAATACCTGTTCCTAAGTCAATTATTTGAAAATAGAACTGGTAATGTGAGAGTTACTGTGATACTGTTAACTTTGTGGAGAATTGAAGTGTTTGTAGCATCTGTAAAACTGATGGATTGTTTCTCATAGAGCCAGCAGTTCTATAGCAAATACAGCTTTTATGGGCAGGAAAGCAGCAAGGTCAAACAGCTGCAAAGGGTGTACTGGAAACACAACTGACTTCCAGGGGAATAATCCATGCCCTGCAGCTTCCTTGTTGTTTCTTTGAAATGAGACCGGATGTGAAAATACCAAAAAAAAATCATCCATTCTTTTTTAACAACTTCATGTACCTAAGACGAACAAAAAGGCTAGGAAAAAAATTGCAAGGTTTTGGGTTTGCTTTTAAAGAGGATTCAGCAGAGATAAATTCTTTTCCAATAGGTTACTGCAACCTAAAATACATGCTCAGCTCTTCCCAAATGTACAAAGAATACCCAGAGTGTCTGTGTTAACACTGCTAAATCTCAGAAATTACAAGAAACAGAGAGGGAACTGTGTTTTTTGTTTATCTACATAAGCATGGAATAATTACAATGTAAGAAAAAGCAACAGTCATATAAATTTTACTTTTTATTCTCTTTCCTCTACGTTCTCAGTTCATATTTTTGTCATTGAATTGGCAAGGGAAAAGGCAAATGAACCTCCTCAGAGGACATATTTCTCCATAGGATAGAAAGTATCTAAAGTTATTCAAAGTGGAAGTCTGTTGAAAAATTCACTGGCAAAATATGCCTGAAAAAATATAACTTTTGATTTTGAAACTACATCAAATAGCATTCTATCAGATCTTGTAAAGAGCTAAGATATTGTGAAAAGCACATAAGTTTACGATACAATCTAGTTTAAGACAATCTTTGGTTCTGATTACAGCTTGTCATCACGGTGAAACTTTAACAGGTCTCACGTCAAGCTAGGAGAGGTGGCTTGACTTTGGCTATTGCCCAACCAAACAACTGTAATTGAAGTGCTACAAAATTGTGTTAAGTAAATATAAAACTAGATAATTATTACAGATCTCTGTTTAATTCCTGGTTTTGTTAGTCTTCCTATGTGACCTTCAATGAGGCATTTAATATCTTTCTGTATAAAACTGTAAATAGTTATCTGAGAAGGACTATGGGATACTAGAAGGCATATAAATAGCTAGCAGCAAAAAGGTGACATAAATTATTCATCTGTTTTATGAAAAGCTTGCCTCCAATTGAGTAAATAGAGCTTTTCAGTCTGAATTATAGTGTGTGCAATATTTTCTTTATAATGAATTCATTTTATTCACTAAATGCATTATGTTACTCAAACACCAGGCCATACATTCCATCATTTGTGATGAAATTACAGTCCTTCTTATTAAAATCAGAGCTTTACTACTATTCCTAACATCTTTTTAATATGTCTCCTCAAGGTGGAGTGTTACCAGACCCTATAGTCTGACCCAAAAAATGTGCTAAAATGGAGAGAGTTCTAAGTCTACCTAAAACCAAATTTCATATTTATCCTTTTACTTGAATAACCCTGCTCCAATTAGTCCATACTGCCAGGGCAGTGTGGCCTCTTCTCAGTACCACTGAAGGTGTGAGCTCCTCCCACAGCGTGTGCTCTGTGAGCACTCAGGACTGCAGGGTGTGGAAGGCAGAAATTAAAAAAGCTGATTATAAACACACCACGTAGCAGAACAGCGGTGTAATGACAGTAAAATATTTCCCCCTCATTAAAATGGATATCATTATTTTCAAAATCGTTCATGTCTAATAGGATGCCTTGCTATTTAAAGAATCTTAACTGTGCCATGATGTCATGAAAATAAATTCATAGAACTTCTTTCCTATCTCATTTAGCAACAAGATGCAAATGTAACTAATGTTTCCCTGAAAATTGAGAAAAATATAAGTACAGTGCCTGATCAATAACAGTAATGTTATGCTGTTAATCACTCACTATTTGTCTGAAATTACTTCAGCAAAATAAACAAGCACCTTTTTCAGTTTGCAATGCAGTTTAAGACAGCTTTCAAATCTAGAAACATTTTAGCTAAGAGGTGTTGAAAACCAGACTCAGATTCTATCTTCTTTACTCACATACTCCCAGGCCAGCTCCTTGCATAGGCTCAGTACAAGAAATTTATGAAAGCAGCTTCAGTGAGTTAAGTGGCTAAATCAAAAAGTTATGATTAACCCCCCTATATTTACATGTTTATATATATATAGATGATTGTTTCTTAATACAAACCAGTCGTAGAAAGTTAAGAGTAGCAGTACTAGCAGAAGTTCTATTTTGCTGCAGAATAAGACATCAACTCCTTCAATGAATGACTTACATGCAACAAAAGTCTCATAGATCAGAGACAAAAATTCCCACTGCTTACATTTCTGTTACTAAGTGAAACAATTCTGTATCTGTTAAGAATTTCCCTGTTCCCAGTCAAAAGTAATACTGCATAGCAATAATCATTAGAATATAAAAATGAGGAAAATAAGAAGGCAGATATATAAAATATGATTTATGTCACTGTAAAGCAGCTACCAAACATTAGCAGAACATCGAAATTATCCCTTCACTTTCTCTAAAGCTCCTTTAAACAGAAAAATTATTCATAATGGTAGTTCTTGATGATGTTTGGCAACACCAAAAAAACAAATGGAAAACATGGGACCTTTTTTGAGGATGTTCTAATAGGAAATTAAATTATTTACAGAGCCCTGTACAGCCTGACCTTGAATATTTCTGGGGATGGGGCAGCCTCCACCTCTCAAGGCAACCTGTGCCAGTGTTAATCATTCTTTTATTGTATTTCTTGATGATATAGTACATATTTGACAACCAGTTTCACTCTAAATCTAGTGTAGCCCAGAGAGGCTGGGTATCCACACCCCTGTGCTCCCAGACTCCTGTTGCACAGGAGGGCAGAAAGAGCTCACAAGGGCCATTTCGGGGTGACTGACTGGGAACTGCTGTAAGGTCTTTTTTTTACTGTAAGACAATTTTTGCCAGGTTGGGCAGTACAGTTCTTCCTAAAAGAAGAAAAATTATATTTCTGGACCAGAATCCTGAAAGGCTCCTCCAAACAGCACAACTCATTTTCATCCAGGCAGTTTCACTGGATGAACATCAATATTTTCAACTACCATATATTAACATCAGTCATCAACAGTTTAAATTAATTCAGAAGTTTGTTCTCGCTCCTTGTTTCTATCAGACACAAGTCTGTTTATAATTAAATTTTTCTACAAAGCAAAAAAACAGTCTGAAAAAACAAGTCATAGCACTCAAAGCAGCCTCAAAGGATTTTGAGGTAACCCACAAGACCTTTTTTATATGAGATCCTGAAATGAGGTGAAAATTCAGATCTTTCTGCCACTGTCAGAGTGATTACTGGAAAACTGGGATCACTAAGTCACTTGGTTGAAAAAGAACTTTCTGATGGATATAAAACTTGGTGCATTTAAGAAATATTTTTCAATAAAAAATAAAAGCTGTGGTGCATAACATTTTTTTCCAGTAAATAGAATAATTTAGTACTACTACAGTACAGCAATTTTTTTCTATTGAACTATTATTGAAAATACGTTGCTTGCAATGAAACCCTAACTACTGAAAAACAAATGCTTGAAAGACACAGACAGATCAATGTTTGAAAAAGTCTTGTTACTGTTATATTCCCCATAACACTTGAACAGGGAGCTCTTCAAAACTTCACAGCTGCACTTCTTACCTGCCCACAAGTGTTCATACTCTTGTTTTGCTACAACTTTCATGCCTCTGTTTTCACTCAAGTTCATCCTTCTTTGCACTTGAGTCTTGTCAACTGCTGTGCTCCAGGTTCAAGTGTCAGTCAAAGCATGAACGATCCTGAAGTTTGGTAAAGATTTTAAACTTCACTGTGTCATAGGAGCCATATAATTCAAAAAAATGCACTAGAAACTAGTTGATTTTACTAAGCAATTTTCAATAGACTTGTAACTTTCCTGACTTTTCAGCTTCCCTGTCTAATAAACTTCCTTGTCTGATTCTTACTACTCTGATTAATTCATCAAAGACAATGAGACTCGTAAATGTGCAAAGGCAATGAACTCTGGTACCCTCATATTTCTTTGCAACCCATATTTTCTTAGGTTACTGAATATATGTCAAGTAATAAATCTCAAAAAATTATTTATCGGGAGGTCTAGAGATCAACCTTGATGTTAAGCAAGCATAATTATCTTGAAATCAAAAATTGCCACTACACTCCTAATAAAGGATGATTTTTTGCTGTAATATCTTAGACACTTTACCAATGTTAATGAAATCCAGTTCCTACTCTAAAATGACTCCCTTGTTACCCTATATATGACATGAAAAATCTTTTTTTTCATTTGAAAAACAATCGGGATTAGGGCTTTTTAATATCAACTTTGCTCTCTTGGTAGAAGTCAAAAATAATATCAGTTTATACCAAATCTAACTAAAAACCTTTATCCAGCTAAATATCTTTTATTTGTTGCTTTTCCCATGCCCATCAGGAATGCATAGCTGATGCCCTCACAGTGGCATAGAGCAGGAACCTAGCTTGGTTCAGGAATGGTATAAAGCCAGCTGTTGGACAAAAGAAGAGAGAAAGCAAGAACAGAAGAAAGCAAGGTAGGAGTGGGTTGGAAGAGAAGAGGCAGAGAAAAGAAGAGAAATAAAAGTTGCCTAATGAGATGTGCCTTTCACTTGGTACAAGCAGGAATAAGTCAGTACCTGATGGCTCTCCAGATTTAACCCAAACTCCAAAGATATAAAAGCTACTTAAGTTTCCTAATGCCCAGCTCAATGCAATCATGCTGTTATTTTAGTTTTACTAATTTGCACCAGTTTAGGCTGCCTAGAAATCACTGTGCCTTTGCAACAGACAACATAACAGCCCTTTCAGGAAAGACTTCAGACTGTTTCATCTGTCCAGTGCTGCTCAGAAGAACACCACTGAGACAGCATCCAGAAGAGAGAGTTAGCACAAACGTGAAACAATTAATACACTGCAGTGATGCACCACACCTCAAAATCACCACACTGCTGCTCCCTCACTTCAAAGAGTTGTTGTATTAATTTCTGTGACAAAAGAAATTAATCTGCTAAACAGATGAGGGGAAAGTCTGTGCATGTTGTCTACCTGGACTTTACTAAAGATTTTTTCTTGCTGTTTCCCACAGCATTCTCTTGGAGAATGGCTTGGGCAGGAATATTCCTCCCTGCTGGGAGGGTGGCTGACACCACTTGAAGGAGGTTGGAGCCTGGTGGACAGGTTGGTCTCTTCTCTCACATGAGAAGTGATGGGATAAGAAGAAACAGCCTCAAGTTGTGCCAGGGGAGGTTTAGATTGGAAATTAGGAAAAATTTCTTTACTGAAAGGATTGCCACTGTACTGAAAACAGGGGAACAGGCTGCCCGGGCAGTTGTGGAGTCACCATTCCTGAGGGCATTTAAAAGATGTGTGGATGTAGCACTTGGGGCCATGGTTTAGTGGTGGACTTGGTTGTGCTGGTTCATGGCTGGACTTGGTGATCTTAGAGGTTTTTTCAAACTAAATGATTCTATGACTCTGAGTCTCCAGCTCAGCTGAGTTTGCTGAAAGTTAAATCTTATCACGCGACTGACAATCTAATGTCAAGCAACTTGATTTTTCCCTGTTTTTAACTCTCAGGTCTCTAGGTTTATCCAGAGAAATAAATTCTCCAGAGACTGAGAGTTTTTGAAGTCTAGAAAGTAGCTTACTAGAATCAGTGGTAAGGTTTCTATTTACTTCTGAGTACTTCAGATCAGACCTTTGGTTAGCCTACAACACTTCAATACAAAGATGTCAAATTTTATATAGTCTAGGACTTAAGTGACCCTTGTGAAAAGCACTCTGTTATTTGGCAATCAGATATAATAGGAATATCTGTACCAATTGCAGAGAATTTCAGTTTGAGTCTGATAGCTTCTGCTCTGTGTTATCAGTTAACCGGAATTCCATTTATCTATTAACTGTCTGTCAGTCTCCAGACTAAAGATTCAGAGTTTTCATTATCTGGAACACTATTTTCTAGTCAGGCAAAAAAGTGAATAATTAGGAGATTGCATTTATGCATGGTTTGAGCCTTCAAAGAATAGTAGTAGGAGAATAGAGAGAACCTTCTCAGTTATACTGGATAGGAACAACTCACACTGCCATCTCATGCTACATCCCTCAAAATAAGGAAGGAGTTAAGCAATTTTGGTGTTTGTCATCACAAGCTGTGTAGGTAATCCAGCACCAATGTGTTGTATCATCTTTTGATGGGATTTAGCAAAAAGAAAAGAGGCGTTATATATATATTTATAATGTGTACATAGCTGTGTGTTATATATATTATTCTGAGAATAAAGAAATTTGAAAGGATTTGTCCCAGAGTGGCTGATGTGAAAGCAGCCATAGGATAAACAGATGAGTACCCATGTAGTGTATCATTACCACTTCTATTTCCACAAATGCTATTATGTGGATTTTGTTAGAATAGGAAATTCTAACAAACTAAATAGAGAGGCAGACACTTTCATCTAAGGAATGGCCAATGCACCTTTCTGCATTTAATGATATTTGGATTATATGACATTTTGGATGCCAGATAACATATAAATCACAACCAATATCTTGTTTTGAAACAAGACAGAGATATGTAGGAAGTTCCTAAACAGAGCACTTTCCCTGTGACTTTTGCCATTTCTGTAGTGCTGTTACGAAATATCAAAACACCAAGAAATCATAAAACAACCAGTGTTTAAGGATTTGTCTCTGCTTGCAAAGGTTTTTGAGTACAGCTTCTCAAACAGCTTTAAACACATATCACAGTTTAAAAAATCAAGAGCACAAATTCTGGTGGAAGCTTTCTCTCAAGTAATCGATTTAAGAATCTTGAGATAGTCTGAAGAGCTTTCACTACTGGAAGAGCACTGTGTAGAGACTGACAAATTCTACACTGAAAAAATACACTAAAAATGCAAAGTAGACTTGGTGCCTCCATGTACAGGCTCAGGACGTCCCCCTGCCTTCATAGGTCTCTACCGGCAGCTGAAGAAGCCCCAAAGAATTAAGTACTCACAGTACTTAACTATGGATGCACATTAACAGACTACCCATACTTTGGCTAAAAAAGTGAAGATTTAATGCTCTGGGGGGAAGAGAGGCAGAAAAATCTAATCTAAGTGCTTTTATTTATCAGTTTAATAGAACTGTAACTTTAGAAATAAAAAACATTTGTCATAAAAGTAGCTGCCGTGTTATCTTTGTGACAGACCATTTGAGACATACAATGGTAATATCTGTGTCCTTATTCCCTGAATTAGGATCATCAATTCCTTAGCTGTTGCCTAGAGTTCTTTTGTAAGTAGAAGGCTTTATTTTCCCATTACAATTTTATACCAATTTTTAGAGGCACAAAGTACATGTTTTAAATCTTAGATGTTTGTCCCAGATTCTATTTCAGAATTTGCTTTAAAATGCTGACCAAGTGTCCCATGACAAAGACCACATTTTAAGGTAAATTGGACAAGGGACTCTGAGGAGAGGCCAATGTTGTGAGGAATGCGTGAACATATCTTCTAATATTAAAAGAAAATTAAATTAAATAGATTAAGTAATGATCCTTTAGACATTTCAGACTTCTTTGGGAAAAAAAGAAATCTAGCATCCAGTACAGGGTATTACAAGAGGGTGCAAGTGTTCAATCAACTTCAAAAGGGTGAACGCCAGAATGATTAAGAATTTACTTGCTATATTCAGGTTTTGACTCAGGAATGTGTGTGGCAGAAGCTAAGGCCAACCAAAATTTCCAACCAACCTGTTAATCTTCCTGACATATTTGGCTACATCCTAGTGTTTTTTCCCTCAGGCTCAGTCTTACTTTCTCAGTATTTTCCCTTTAAGGTTTTTTCAGGGCATCACTGTGGGATGTAGCTGTAACAACCAGAGCTCAGCCACAGACATGCTCAAGCTCTTGTGTTCTGGGGATTGTTTTTTTTTGTTGTTGTCTTTTTGTTTTGTTTCAGTAGCATATATCTGACCCATCAGATTCTAATGAAGGCAGAATTATTCTCTTTCATGCAGTTAAGATGGCTGTGTCATGTAAACAACCTCAGCCCTAAGATCATGACAAAGACAAGATTTTTTTTTTTTAATACATGGAAAAGTCATAGTGCTTTCAGGTTCAGGCACTGAATTTTCTCCATTTAACTAATCAGTAGCTGCAGTAGAGATGATACCAGAATACGTGAAGCTGAAGAAAAAAACTAAAGATTTCCAAGAAACCACTGAGAAGGTTTAAAAATTTTCAAGTATAGGTGTGGAAAAAAGCCCTGATTTTTAGAATTAAAAATGCTTTGCTTTCTTTGAAGAAAGAAATAGAAAATGAAAGAACTTGACGTTGCAGTAAAGTAGTGTGTTCTTTGTAGCTAGAGCAATAAAAAGGAAATGTACGTAATTTTAGTTTGCATAATCATTACAGCTGGGCATTCAAGCATAAAAGTGGATTTTCTGCTGGAGCAACAGTTTTAGTTTCTGTTTTTCATCATAAAACTAATTAAAAGTAGAGACTGGTTGAACTGTTAAGAAGAAAAGTTTGGATATAGTTGAATCCTGACTTAGCCATTAAGGCAATATATCACCGAATACTATTCACTTTTATTGAGTTTAAGCTGTCCCTCAGAAAAAGCTCCAAAATCTAGCTGAAATAAATTCAGACTCAGTATCCCCAAAATTATCCCAAAATATGTTGTCGTCCCCCCTCTGCCTCATGACTTTCTAAATAATTTCCATTTTTCTCTTACAGCTGATGAAAGGCAACATTCCAGTGTTGATTTTCTGGGTTGATTCAATTACTGCAAAAGCTGTAGAAAGTGTCTGAGACAATTTTGTGAAATACGTACAGACTGCCTTTTAAAAGCCTGCTCTGAAATTCAGCTGTGTCACAGCCCCATTTCAGCACACATAAAACTAATGGAAGCATTGCCTGATATAGAAACACAAGCCTGAACTCTGGGTATCCAAAATGTTTTAAGATCTAATCCACCAACCCTTCTACTTATTTACTCAGGCATGTGGGTGTAACTTGAAGCATTTTCAGGAGAAAAAAACAAATGGAAGAGACAGTTGGTGCAGCAGATAAGCCATATCAAAACTCAAGAGAGATTTTAACATGAAGATAATGGATGGCTGTTAAGAACAGTTACCAAAGACTTGAGAGAATATAGACCTGGAGGCCAGAAGATGAGCTAATGGACCATAATTTTGCATTTCACATTTCTAGAACTTCCTATCTGAAAAGCAAAACACACAATACACATGAAAACACACGCTTTTGGAATCCCTCAGTGACTAGCTGAAGGTCCCCAGCGTACACAGACACACAAGCACGGGTGTAATTGGGATATTTAGTACACGGTGTGCTGCTGTTACCTCCTGGCAGCTGCCCTGGTGCACTGCCGGACACGGCTGGCCAAAGCTGAGCTGTGACCCCCAGATCAGCCCTTATGTGTTGTGACAATCCTATCAGCCACAAGTCACAAGCACTTGAAAAGATCTTTTGAAGAGAGTTGAAACAATATTTTACTGAAAACTTGTGCCATTAGTTTCAGGTTATATACTGGGATCACGCACACTCCTGATCTTCACCTTATGGGAAGCAAATGATTTGAATAAAACCTCTACCTCCTAAATGTTACAGATGGCCCTTGGCAGGCCAAGAATTCAAACTCCTGTCCAACTTCTAATTAAAAGATGTGTCTCAAAAGCTGACATTCTGTTCTGCCTAAAAATATTGGTTTTTTTTTTTTTAAATTCCAGATTTGAAAATAATAGGCAATTATTTAGTCAGAGTATTTTATGCAAATGTTGCAGAAGTTGGATGTTAATTTGACATATTTGTAATATAATATTTCTGGTGCTCAAGTCACACAGTCAGTGTATAATAATCAGACAAATACTGTGTTATCTACTATAAGATTAAAAGTGCAAGTACATTTCTCCTAAATGGTTGCATCCTAGTAAAATAATTTATATTCTGAAGAAATATATCATAATCCAAATTTAAATCTTATTAATACCTAGTTTCATAACTAAAATTGCTTAAAAAGAAGGATTTAATTTTTAATAAACCCATCTATAGGTATGTTTGGTTATACATTCAAAACTTACTGGCATTTAAATAGCTTTATTTGTCATTGTTACAGATTGTTGCTATACACACTACAAAGATAAATGCTTTTTGTCATAGATCATCAAAAGAGAGTTATTTAGATTAAGACAATGTAGCAACTACAATTGTAGAATCAAATAATAATTTCTTCTACAAAGTGTATTGTTTTAGTTATGCCCAGGTTCATCTACAAAATTAGAGATGCACATTTTAATGAACAATTATCATATGCCAAGGAGATAAGGAGAAGGATAAAGCACTGATTATAACTGAGAAATAGAAATAAGCATAGAAATAAAAAGCTGGAATTTTGCAGCTTGGAAGAAGAAGAAAAAGATTCAAGAAATACGGCAAACTGCACATGACTGATGAGAATCAAATCGATTAACCTAATTACTTTATGCAAAATTATCTTTTCAGTACAGAGTATACCCATTAATTCTTACTAATGAAATTAGCTTTCTCAATTATCTGTATTTATACAACTGTTATGCTTGGTGCTGATCAATAATGGTCACACAGCAGTGAACATTATTAAAGTCCTTGGATAACTGGCCAGAGCTTTCCTGTAAATCTCCAGTACAGTCCAAGCAGAAAAAGACAGTAAATGGAAACATAAACTGAAAGGGAAGAAAAGGAAACATTATTTTTTTGTAACATGATACTAACTCAGGTTTGTTGTGTGATATTATCTGCAGTGCTTTCAAAAGGCTAAATAGACAAATGACATTTATAGCTATGCAGTGTCAAATAACTGAACAGCTCAGGCTTCAAACCTCCAGAAGGAGCACTCCTGGCCTGGGATGGGATCCTGCAGCATGATTATTCTTTCACCTTGATTAGCACCATGGCATTCTTGAGCAGGAGGTGACAGATGAGATACATCCACGGTCTGATTCAGTACTGCTAAATTCTCTGCTCTTTCTTAGAGCCAGAGCATCCAGAACATGAAAATTTTTGTGGGAATGGAAATTTAAAGTTTACTCTGAAATTCTGCAGTTCAACTACACAGACAAAGATATATTTTAAAAATGTATCTATGGTTTTATTTGTTCAGTATCCATGTTTTTCATACTCATGTCAGTCATTCCTTTAGATACATGCACAACAAAGATCTGTCCTATGTCTCATTAAATAAACAGACATTTGTATCCAGTAATATTTTATGTGGCAAATGAATTGGAGGCCAGTTTAGAATCTCCGGGCATATAGTCTACCAGTTCAATGCAAAAATAACTTTGTTAACTCAAGTTAGAAAATAATACATTAGTATATTCGTTCTAGCAGAAACTGAATTTGTAGCCCTGGGAGAGTTAAAGTTGAGGCCTTGCGTGGACCAGTAAAGACCAGTGCCCACAGACATTACTGGAATTGACCAGATTCCATCACTAAAGTAGTGCTGCACATCAGCTTATAAGAGAAGCGTCTCTAATGCATCTAATTATTAAATTCAAGGGACATTTAAACAAATGCTTTACTAGTTAGAAATTGCATTTTTAATTCCTGTAGCAGAGGCTGAACGAAAATGAAAATGCACATTTTAATTTAAGCTCTGATCCAATTCTACAAAGAGATTGCTTGATAAATTCTTCTGGTTGTCTAAGCCTCTCACACTTGGTACAGAAAAAGTATTAACAAAATCCTTGTAAACTTTTTTTTCTTAGCTTTTTCAGCTTTTAATACATAAATTAAACTAAAAGCTTGCAGACACCATGTAGTTTATCCCCACTGCCCATTGCACATCTACTCTGTGAAACAACTGTCTGAAACGATTTCAAGAATCTAAATAAAGGCGTGCTTATGCTGTAAAATACTTCAGTGTGTCACTACCCGTGGACACTTCATGTCATGCTGCTTGTTATTCTCACTGAGCTTCTTCCCTTCACCTTGTCTCCTCACTTCCACTCGGGCTGCAGCAGCTACACTAAATGTTGATTTAATGTAAGGACTCAAATGAATGTATTCCACTGTCACTATATGGACAGTTTTGAATGTCCTTCCAGGATCTTTTAGATTGCTTCTGCTTGGACAAGAAACTTGAGTCCTGATTTGGGCACCTATAGGATGTGATTAGCACTGTACTGGAACACTAATGTTAGGACACTTTCTCTTTGATCCAAATTCCCTGCCTCATCCCAGCTGGCACATCAGCCAAAGGAACTCTCTTGTCATGTAGTTTTCAAGGCCATACTGCAACCTCTTAGTTTTGCTGCCAAGCTTCCTTACTACTTATTGCTATAGTTAGCTTTTCTTTAGCTTAAAGTCTTTTGTATGAGCGCCTTGATACCATTTTTAGCATTTAGGTGCCAAAATTTCTTGGTCTGTGTTGCTCAACTTTGGCTTCAGTCTAAATATCCCAGTGCTCTCCTGGCTGTCAGTAAAGGAGTTTGCTTTACTTTTCAGCCAGAACAAATAACAGCCATTGTGTTCAGCAGCTTCACTGAGCTTTTACGACTCATCTTAACTCATATTAATATATATATGTATGCATATATACACACACATATACATGTATGTATATGCATTTATGCATATATATGCACACAGATGTATGAATACACACATATGTGTAATCATTTTACAGGAAAGTTATACAACTTCCTATTGGTGCCCAAATCTTCACTGTACTCAGGTTTTTGAGTACTTAACAATTAACTGCTGTGAAATTGTTTCTGAGAAAATACTGAGTCTGCCTGGTTCCTGTGTGGTTTCCTAGCTTCAGTAGTGTCAGCCAGCCAGTGCAAAGAGACAGAATGTCTCCAGACAGCCTGTAAATGCCATCTCCAGAATAAGAACTTTGCCAGGTTAATAAGAGATGAGAGAATCCCATTAGGTTACTAATGACCATTTCTTTCCCCTGCTGAGATCCAGATTCCTCTCATCCTCCTTGCCCAGCACACAGCATGGGCTGAAGTGCTCCAAGCACAGCTGTCTTCACCTTACAGGTACTGAAGACATTAGTGTAGTTCTAACAATCAAATATAGTTTACAGCTTTTATGTATCGAGTGGTAGTGAAAGATGGGAGACTAAAAGTTACAAAAGTTAAATCAAGCAAGATTATTTCCTATCTATTCTTACCTTGGTGGAAGTTGGATATCATTTTTCACAAAATTTAGATTTTTTTCTGAATACTCCTGAACAGATATTTTGCTAGCTATTGAAAGTAGGATCTGCTACTTGTCCCTTGTTTTTTCAGTTTGGGGTTGTTCAGATGCTTGTGCTTATCTGGACTGTCTCTTAATGTCCAGGCCAAGCACAGCCTTGCCATTAGATATAGCAGTCAGCTCTAAGCTTCAGAGGCTATTTCTAATAAAATACTGCAGAGTGGAGCCACAATTTCAAAAGCATTTATCAATAGTTAGTGATATGAAATATGAATGGTCTCTTTATGATGACATTTAATGACTGTCAAACTTGTGACGTGACAATTGCTAAGTCTGTTCCCCTTCCTGTCCCTGTTCTGTAAAGAAGAAATAGCTGTGTAAAAAGGACTCATAAATGTGTGGATGACCAACAGATACTAGGGGATAAGAGAGAAATAAGTATTATTTCACAGTAAAATATGCATTATGCTGGATATAGTGTTCTCTGAGAATCTGTTAGTGCTCTAATAGAAAATGAAAAATAGACCCTCTACATCAGATGAGAAAAAGACCTTTCCTCTCTCAGCTCATTGCAAATACCTCTCTCTACAAAGTAAATCAGGTCCCTCATGAGACAGATGCCCATTAGTATTGCAGGCAAGGTTAACTTACTTCAAAATGTATGAAAGACACAGCAGTTGATAAAATATAGTCTTCAAGGAACAAAGTTAAAAGCTTTTATGCTATAGCAAAGCATTCAGATTTTAAGAAAATAAATTAGTTACAAAGCACCTCTTTAGAAGTCGAAAGTTCAACCCCTCTCTTTTCACAGTTCTTTATTCTTAAAAATAAACTAGAAAAATTTATATACAGCCTGGGAGTGGCAGAAGGGATGGCGCTTTTGGATAAGTCATGGGGAGTTCCGAGTCTCTCCGGTGAGAACTGAATCAGTCCACACAAAAATTATGTGATAACTACAGTCAAGGAACTGCAGTCACACTGGAGCTACCTCCTTAGCACCTTCTTCTTTATGGGATCAAGTGAGTGGTTCATTCAGCTTTGTCTTCTCCCTCCTTCCTTCCTCTCTGCAATGTATATGTGGACTGCCCTCCATTCCTTCCGAAGGTTTAGTCCAAACTGTGTTTAAGTCAACAAGAACATTTCCACAGCCCTCAGATCACCTTGGATGACCCTGAAAAATCTGCAGCTGTACATCATGTCAAACTGAGCAAAGCCCAAAATCATCTCTGCAAAACTGGGGAGCTCAGGAGGATTCAATGCAGTGACAGACACTTTGGGATTCCAGCATCACTCCTATTACTGAAAATATTTCAGAGATTAAATTAAAGCTGGAAAGCTCTGTGAAAAACAAGCAGCTAAAACTGGCCAATCTACTAAGTTTAAAGTGAAATATGTGCACTTTTGCTGTTACTCTTCCTCCAGAGATCAATCTTCTATTGAACTATTTATTGTTCAGTATTATAATTTACAATATGAGCTTCACCAACATTCCAGAAGAAGGATCAAAAAAAATCATTTCAGTGCCTTTTTAATGAAATAAAACTTTCTCAGAAACACTAAAAAACATAGAAACTAAGCTCCACTGAACTCTGTATCTGCAATACCTACTGGACAAGTGAAAAATACCCATCTATACAACCCTCACTCACAATGAAATTTAACTTTTGACTTAACACCCCTCTGCCTCTTCATTTGAAAATATTTTCATACCATTTTGTCAGTGCAATCTCTGCTGTGTTACAGAACCATTATCTGCCACTAGCAGTGAGATAAACCACTGCTGCTGAGTTGCAAAGTCCAACAATATTTTTACATATAAAAGAGAAATACAGATGAAAAAACAGAGCTGCATTTAAATGTATGTAGCAGGTACAACATCCCAGCTGGAAACTGGATTTGATGGTGAGTACCAGAGACTGACTATTTCCTGTGGGTATCACAGTGTAATAGAGCAGCAGTTGAAACAACACTTTCAGTAACACATTATGCGAACTTCATTTATCTATTCAATGAAGAGGAAATCTACTTAAGCCACAGTGCCAAGATATGCTATTTCTTTTGTCTGAAATGCATTTTTCACATTGCCATACTACTAATGGAAAATGTGTTGTAAATAACAAACAATGTATTTGATCTCACAGCACACTTAATTCAGGCAGTGAAGATTTTAACTGAAGTTTCTGTTGGCTTAGGTATGGAGGAGGCTTTCTCTTTTTTTTCTTCTTCAAACTTCATGACCACTTTGAAAACGATGTATTCAAGAGGTGTTAAAAATACCTACACACATCACAGTTGTCTGTCAGCAACACCGTCTTGATTTGGACTAGGATAGAGTTAACTTTCCTCCTAGTAGCTGGTACAGTGCAGTGTTTCAGATTCAGTACGAGAATAATGTTGATAACACCCTGATGCTTTAGCTGTTGCTCTGTAGTGCTCACTCTCAGTCAAGGAATTTTCAGTCTCATGCTCTGCAGGGAGTAGATACACAGGGAGACAGGAGACAGCATGGCCAGCACAGCTGACCTAAACTGACTAAAGGATATTCCACACCACAGAAGGCCTGCCTAGTTTGTAAACTGGGGGGAGTCAGACAGGAGGGGCTGATCCCTGCTTGAGGATGGGACAGACATTGGTCAGAGGGCTGTGACCAGCTGTACTGGACATCACTTTTCTTTCTTGGGCTTTATTTCTCTCTCTCTTTCCTTTAAAAAATTATTATAATTTTTATAACTATATTTTACTTTAGTTCAATTATTAAACTTTTCATATCTTAACCAAGTTTTACTTTTTCCTGATTCTCCTGCCTGCCCTACTGCAGGGGAGGGTTGTGTGAGCAAGCAGTTGAGCTGTGTTTAGTTGCTGGCTGAGGTTAAGTGATGATGAGGCACATAAATGCATATAAAATACAAATGCATTCCTTGTAGCACCTCTGTTAGCAGCAGGGCTGGCCAGTAGTAGTAGAGGGCTACTTTGTGCATCTCTTCATTTGCATCCTCAAATTTCAGCAGAGGTCAAAAATGCCATTCTCTGAATTCAACTGGAAAGAAAACTATTTCCAATTTGCTGTGACCATAATTGTGGATGAAGCAAGCCCTCAGCTTTTCTGTTCTTGACCAAAGCAGCACAACTTACGCAGCAGCTGACTGCTGAGTACCAGGGTTCTGGGAAAAACCCAAATCACAGCTGTCCACAACTGCCAGACCACACCAGAAGGAAGAGCACAACAGGTACCTTTACCTCACTAGGACTTCAAATTTCTTGGTAAATATTATGATGTATTATAATAATATTATGATGTATTATAGTAGTATTTCTAAAGATAACAAGAAATGACATGGTATTCAAAATTCTATCATGAAAGCTCTTGAGTTTTGATATCAATATTGTTCCACACGTAAGTAACACGAGTTGGACTAGACTCAGACCACCTGCACCTGCAGGCATGTCATCTCAAGTGACATAAAATACAGGAGGCAAAAAGCTGTCTAATTTTGTCCTATAAAAAGGATTAGTAAATTGCATTAATGTAACAAGAATATTAAGCAGAATAAGCCATAATTTCATAATTTGTAATCACTAAATCATGTCAGGTCAGATGCACATTGTGTGATGCTATATATCATCAACAGATATACTGCTTTATTTTCATGGAAACACAAAGGCAGATGAATAATATTTGCATTTTATGAATTTAGCAGTCTATATTCTATACATTCAAGATCAAAGTACAAAAGCTTATGCAAGAGATGTCTTGTGTGATAGGAGAACCAATGACAAATTGAGAGCTGATGGATACTTATAGAGGGTAAAGCATTCTGAAATTTCCTGTGAGGAAAAGGTGTACTATAGTACTATATTTATTTCTCATATTTACTACCTACTCAACAGACTCTTTAAAGACACACAGCTATAAAAGGCCACTCTTCTGCTATGACAGCACTCTCTAGTTTACTCTCACTGATGATTTTCCCAGAACAAGAAAACTTTCCTGGTACTATTATAGTAAGAAAAGGATGGAAAATAGCACCATATTTTGGTTTTTAGGTTCATTGTTGTTATCAAGCAATATTCACAAATCTTTTTGGCCTTCAAAGTTTACTTATATTTCACGTTTCCTTTCTAATCAACAGGTTCGGGTGATCCAAGTAGCAGACGTAAATTTTCTTAGTGTGAACATTTCAGACATGCTGCCCAATTCACAGTAAAGTGCTTTATTTTCAGTGATGCATGGCTGTGATTTTTGATTGCATGGAGTGCTATGAAATCAGTTTTTGTGATTTGTGAAGGGCATAGACAATCAAACATAACTTTTATGTCATTACCACTGCATAAAAGCATATGTTCACTATAACATTCCAGAGCTGTAGGAAAGGCTAACAAAAAGAAAAACAATGTTTGATTGTTTACTCACCCCATTTATCCCACATTTATGTGGGATAGATAAAGGAGCTATAAAGTGGCTACAGCAGCACAGCATGTTTAACTCTTGCTGTTGAAAGTCTAAAGCACATTAGGCAAATATCAGACCACTTCAAAAATACATATTGTTCCTTTTCCAGTACAGCCTTTATCCCAAAACAATGCAAAACACAGATTGGAAAATATTTAGGAACATGTATTAAGTTTATATGCAAATTTTTGTGTGTGTGTATTCTATTGCAGTTAAAAACCTGGCTTTGCTTAGGCAAATAACCATTTATATGTGAATATTTTGACAAATAACTCCAAGTTGTTCTTTATAGTTTTGGTCTATTGCAGTGGGAGGTAGCATTGTTTATCATCTGTGCTAGTAACTGCCCAGAATTCTGCAGACTCCTTAGTTAATTGCATACTTAATTGCACTTCAATAACATATAAATTGCATTTGGCTTTAGGCAACAGAGAAAAATGCATGGTTACTACATAGGTATGGCATATATTTTCATGTCTGTCATAGAGATGGTCTTTTACTCTGTTATGTTACAGTTATGGATCTTTTACTCAATATTATGGTTAACATGGGCAGTGGATATGATATTTGATAAGTGCATCTTCACTTGGGATACACAGACTTTCATCAGGCCAAGAATATGTACAGCCATTTTCTAATTCAATACAGTACTTAATCTTTTAGCCAAAACTGTTTACTAAAACTTTGGCAAGGGACTTCTTTAAGTTATGTCCTCAGTCTATTATCCACTATTTGATACACAAGATAGGATAGTTTTTTCTTAAACAAAGGCATACTAGCTTCTTTGTATCAAATAGATGTTTGCAAAATATGTTTCTAATTAAAGTTTGCCACCTATAATTTATTAAAAATCCTTCAATCGATTGATGAACATAATTGTCAAGAAATAAGTCTTGAAAAGACAACCACAAAGCTAGCTCAGATGGATGCAGCTTAAAAATGTAGATTAAAAGTTGCCATGAAATATGCTGACATTATAAATCATGTTCCTACAGTGATGGAGGTTTACCCGAACAACAGTCTGTGTGTCTCGAGAATTTGGTTCGGATGTCTGAAGATAACATAACCATGTTGCTAAGGTAACAAGTATTGGATTGTTTAGGTTTTTTCTTGGAAGAACAAACAGGCATATAAAACCAGTATAAAATAGACAAGTAATATCTTGATGCCTGAGGGCTTTCCTGCTTTATCTTTGGCAATTTTGATAGATGCTTGATACTCATCTTTCACAGCTGATTACTCATTTCCTCATTTATAAACTCCACTAGGAACCAATGGTTTAAAATGGAGAAATAACTAAAGATTCAGAAGAAGGAGCAAACCAGCCCATGCAGGCAGTGCTACAGTCTTGCTCGGCTGCTGCATCCTTGAGTGAATCTCTGACCACTTTTGTCACAGGCATAGCAGAAAGAATGTCAATGCAAAGCAACTCATATTAGGGAAATCTAAATCATTGCATAAATAAAATAAGGTAGCAGTGTGAATATGACAAAAAAAAAAAAAAAAAAAAAAAAAAAAAAAACAAAA